>BPLQ01014910.1:0-600000 GCA_021605075.1 Caerostris darwini
AAAAATATCAAATAAATAAATACATTTTTTTCCATGATTGCAAGTAAAAATGAAGTTTTCTCTAAATAAAATGAACTGCTTTAAGCATATCTATTATCACTACTATGAAGAGCATTAATAAATAAACCACAAGTTTACAAAAATAAGCAAAAGAATAAAAACAGAATGTCATTAATAAATCTACAAGCTCACATATCTTTATCATATTTTTTTACTATTTACATTTTAAAACACACAACAAAAATTTTTTAGACTTTGCATCACCTGGAAAACCGAAGTAACAAATAATAAGTAATATGATAATGCCTTGATATAACTAAATGAGCCAACATTAATCTAAATTAATCCAATTCAGTATACATAGCATATCCCAGGTATCAACTATCATATAATATCAGTATATCAATTGAAATTTTTTATTAAAATGCAAAAAAATCGTTATTCACCCAATGATCTCTAATTTTTATAACACTGAATACAAAAGTCTTATTTTCCTAATAAAGCCCTTTTTGGGAAAAGATTTAAAAGATTTATAGGTCTGATATCCAATAAAAAAAAAAAAATCAAATGAGGGCACTATATATATATATACTTGGTAAACCAATCTTTCGATAAAAGTTTTTCTGTAAATATAATGATATTCTCCTACAAAAAGCATTTAACTTCTGTTTTGTTCAGCCTTGCCACTTGAACTATGTATATTCGTAAGTTTATAGTGAGCAAGTGCACCCACTTGTTTTACATTTAAGGTGAAAAGTAAAGCCAAGATCTATGCTACCTGAATGGCCGAGTGTCTAGCGCTCTGGCGCTCACCCACAGGTTTCGGGTTCGAATCCCGGCGGTGCCATGGATGTTTGTAGTGGTTCGAATCCACTTTAAGCCATAGGTCCCGGTCTTCTATGACTGTAAGGCGTCACGGAGCAAAAAAGTCAGGCTTCTACCTACGGGTGCTCCATCACAACAGAAGCTGCTTCCTTCCCCTTCAATCATGAGTCCATATGGGCTCGTGGGCTTGGCCAGCCAAGTGGGATAAGAAACAACAACAACAACAACATCAGTTTGTAAGTGAACAAGAAATGGATTCACAGAGTGCTTGCTGATTATTTCTACTAATGTCATCATCAAGTCTGGTACATTTTTTGGTGACCAGGATGTGATTTCATGGTTCATAGTTTGAAGTAAGAAATATTTTGCTTTATTTAAGAAATATCTTCTCACTTAAAAAGTGGTCTTGGAACTAATCAGACAGAGTGGTTTCGAAAAAGAGACTGGCCAGCATCGAGACATTTCTAACCACTGTCAGCTCTGAAACTAGTACAATCAGCATTAAAGACCACCATGTTAGATTAGAAGAAATATTTACCAAATAATCCATTTTATTGGAAACGTGTTCACTAACAAACTGATAAAATGTAACAGAGATCTTTGGCTTACTTTATTTCAAATATAGAACAGAAAAAGGTGCACATGCACATTATAAACAAACAAATCTGCACAGCTCATGGCAAGGCTGAACAACCTTGATAAAAAATAACATAAACCAAAATCAGGAAATGGAAACCAGTTTTAATCATGGAAATGTCAACATCAAATTAAATATTCAGTACTAATAATATATTACATAAGCATAAAAACATTCAAGGTAATTTAAAAATAACTACATGTTTGAGCATTTTCTTTAGGATCAGCATGCCTATAACAACATTTAAAAATAATTACTCTTTGAATTAAAGTTTTAAAAAATAATACTTATATTTAAAGTTACAGAAAGCCAAATTAGCACACTTAAAAAAAAAAAGACATTATAAAGCAGCTGTTAAAAAAATAATTTAGAAAATAATTTAATTGTAAAAGCAAAAATAATTTAATAAACTTACATGAGATTCATCGTTTTCTTTTTTCTTCTTTTGAAGACCCTGATGAAAAAAGTATTTATTCTTTTTAAACTAGTAAAAGCAGTAATTTGTCAAATCTAATTTAAAATTTTTAATAACTTATCATGTCTAATTTAAAATTTTTAATTAAATATTATTTTAATGAAGAAAAAGTCTCTTTCTCTCAATATATATATATATATATATATTTCAATATATATCTTTCTCTCTATATATAATATCTGGAGCTCCTAAGCTTTCCAGATGACAGAGAGTAATTAACATAGTTACAAAAATCATTTGCAAGTATGCATATTTAATTAATCAACAAACACGTAAAACTAATATCCTTAAAGTATCCTTCATATAATTTCTATCTTAAGCAGTTTCAAATAATCACTGAATTATTTTTGTTAATCTTAATACAATGGGTTTTTTTTAAAAAATTTTTTTTTTACATGTTTGCCTTAAGTGTAATCTTCTACTGCAGTACTTATTCTATTTTATCTTTGTATATACTAAAGAACATGTATCCTTAATTTACCTTATTTATTTAAATCCTTATACTCCTTAACAATACTTATTTAAATCCATTTAGCCTTATTACAGTGAAATTTTTAACAATATCATAATAATTATCTCAATGGTATAATAATTTAAATGTAAAAAGAATATTTGAATAATAGACTTATAAGTGTAGTGCATGCACAGTTCTTTTCATTCATACCAAATAAAGAAGTGAAAATTGTGATTTCTCAAATTAAAAAATATTGCAATTTTAACAAAAGTTATAAAAACATTTTTTAATCATTAGTAAAATTTTTTTTAAGAATATGAAATAGTATTCAGATTTTATGGAAATAATGTCTAGTATTATAAAAATACAAACATACTTGTTCATCTACAGCATTTTCATCACATGACAGATCTTTTTTCTTAGTCTAAAAAAAAAAAAAAAAAAAATATATATATACAAATCTACGTACCAACAGTCTAAAATCAACAATCTACTAAACACGTAAAACAACAGATAAATATTTCTATTTCATATATAATTAAATATAATTGGATTACTAAATGGATATGAAACTGGAAAAAAAAATGTTTATATAAAATATCTACTTACAGACTTTTTGTTATTTGAAGATTTTGATTCACTGGAAGAACACTTTCGCCCAAACTATAACAAATTTAATTAATTAGTAACATGATTAAAAAATATTAACAATATTCAATTTTTCCAGTCAATTTTTTTGGACAAATAATTTGTGTTGGATCATTGCACAAAAACAAAATATCCTTTAAATATGAGATTCGGTACACTGATTTATATATTCTTTTTCAAAATTTAATTTCAAGGCCAAGAACAATTATTTACAAACCAAACCATATATATTTCAAGAAATGTGCATAATAATGAACCTTTTTTTGAAAAGTGAGGTAATTTTAATTAATATATACAGTGGCTTTCAAAAGTGTTCACACACTTTGAAAATTTATAGAAAACTTACTGTAACATGGAATTTTATTCAAATATAAAGTCTAATATTTTTCATATCACCTCCATGTGATTCCAAATAAAATTAAATAATTAAAAAAAAAAATTGACTCGTTCCTTTTTATAAAAATGAAAATAAAAGAAAGCTGAGAAAAACATGCCACAAAAACATTTTCGATTAAATTCATAAATAAAATTATTTGTAGTTTTAACCTTTGCTTACTTTACTTCATTATATTCTACATTATTATTTGAAAATGGCTCATAGTCATAAAGAAATAATTAACAGCCTTTGAAAACTGATTATTTATCATCATAGCAATAAATCAATTTAGAATATTGCTAAATTACTAAATTTATCTCATTTATGGTGCAGTATGTGATAAAAAAATATTAAAGAAGAAAACTGGATCCAGAACAAGTTATGAAAAAGCCATTAAGAAAAGCTAATTCATCGTGATAAAAGATTTATAGTCAAATTAAAAAAAAATTCAAAAAAAATTCATAAAGACGACAACATTAACAAAAAAACCCATCTATAATATTGACTATTCTGTTAATAATAGTTTAATTTTAATACTGTTATAAGTTTAATAAATTTGGGTGCATAACATATACAAAATAAAATACAAGTAGGTAATTTATTCAGTTGCTTTTTAATCCTTATATGGCAAAATATTATAGAAACTTGTCTGTCTTCAGTTAATACATATCGGTGATGTTATAAGAACAATAAATGCATATGACAAGAAGCTTAATAACAACTGAATTACAAATAAATTTGATTTGAGAGATAAAAATATATAATTGACAAATAACATTAGAATTTCTTTTATATAGTATAAGATAACATAAAATTAAATGCAATTGATTTCTAGAAAAAAAAAAAAACCTTATGCAATTAGAAATTTAGATATTATAAATGCAATATTTTAGAGTCAAAATGAAAATTTCACAAATAACTATTAGTTTACAAATACAATAAATAATATTAATGAAATTCAAATTATTTAGTTTTTTTACACTAAGGAATTTTAAATGAATATATTAAGTCAATGGCAAAAATATTGACATAATTAAATATCAAAGTAATCTTGCAAGTTTAAAAAAAATCAATCTACTGAAGTTTTAAGGTATTTAACAATATAAGAAAGAGAGAGAGAGAGAGAGAAACGATAAAATTAAATGGAAATAAAATTTATATTTCAGTTAAAAGAAAAAACTTGTTTTCTGAAGGGAAGGTATAAATAGATAAAATGTTCTGAGAAAATACATACCAAAACCTGACATTCTTCTGTTTTAACCAATACTTGTAAAGGTAATTCATTATTTTTGTTAAGTGTAGATTTTTCAAGCAAAAAATTAGCAATAATTATATAACCCTGAAAAAATAAAATAAGAGATAATAAATAAATAATTACAATGAAATTAATCAAGATTTGTAAATTGAAAATGATAAATAATTAAATGTATAGTAATACATATATAATAAATAAAATTTATTTTATTTAATTATTATCAAGAAGAAATTAACCAATGCATGTTTATGAAGTTTATCTTTTTCTTATTTCTATCCTCTTTCAATTCATAACAGTTGTTTTATTCTTTTAAAAGTACAAATATCATTTAAACAGTGAAAGCTGCATATAGTAAATAAGGAATCTGTACTCATGAATGGATAAAGTTTGTAAAATATAAATACTTAAACATTATGAATTTGATATAAACTACATGGAATATACTAATGGTATTTTTTGTAACTATTTCATTTTATATATTTTTTTCTATTTGGATTTGACAGTATTTCTTTTTTTTTTCTTTTTTACAAAGATTTGATGAGCATACACTTCTGAATAATTCAGACTGAACTCAGAATACATACATATATATCAACAAATAGTAAAACGTAAGAAGTTTACCCTACGTTTTATTATTTGTTGATTTATGATAAATAATATGAATAAAATTGGTCCTGGGGTAATCGATGGTTTAAATGCTAAGTTTTTGAATTAAGAGAGCTCAGTTTGAAGGTTATCAAGTGAGCTTAAGTTCAAACTTCACATATTTATATCCTGGGAATGAGTACAATAAATTAATAGGAAAAAACTCTTTAAATTGGATTAAAAAAGGAAGTAGGTAAATGTGAACAATAAGGTGAGTATTAATGTTTCATTTCAGAATATTAATGCTAGGTTACAAGTCACTATGGATCCCATCAAAGTGGTGGAAAGATGGTTACAAGCTCTAGGGATTTTTATGCTGATGCATAGAAAAATGAATATCCCATAATAAGCAAATTCAAATTACATTTAAAATTTTCCAATAAACAATTAATATAAATATATGTGTGTGTGTACATGTAAGAAGTTTCAACATCAGGTTTACAAACTTCAATGACAGCTATGATGCTCCTAGAAAAATCAGAATTACATAGCAACACAGTCGGAAATACTTTCCTGATGTGGTAGGATATACAGAAAATACTAGGAAGGAAAAGGCACTACATAAGTGAATATAGAGACAACTAATTAAAGCATATAAATGAAATAACATGGTTAATAGTAACTATGATATCTGTTGTTTTAACATACAATTTTCCAGATGCTGCAATAGGACATTCTGATATGGATTATCCTGTACCAAATCTAGCACAATCTCTTCTATATTCACAGTCCAAAGAGGTTATGGATGGAAGTTACATTGCAGGTAAAAGTACCGTTCAGCTCTCCTATTTATTTCGTTAATTCATAAGATAGATGAATATCAAGTTCCAGTTCTGCTTAAGTATCAATAGCATGCTATTGTCACTGCATTAATGTGTAAAATGAAGAGTTCCTATAAAAAACTTGGAATTTTCACACTTGTGCAATATCATCAACTGTATTTAGAAAACAATTCCATCCCAGTATTGTTATGTAATTTATTGTAGTCTAGTTGCTCCCTATCCTTCCTAGAAGTTTGTAAAGCTGGTTGTGAGGCATCATGTATGTATGTATATATATATATAGTTCACAAGTTAAATGGTAGACAAGATGTTCATTTGTATTGATCGCAGTCACACAGAAGAAACTTTTCTCCTTTTACAAATAGGTTTAAGCTAACTGAATGTTACTAAGGTTTAATAAAAAATTAATTGATTAATTTGAAAGCATACAGTTACATAAATATCTAAAAGGATAAAAACTACAATACCTCTAATTCAGCAGCATTTGAGTCACGTGCATATTGATCAAGTAAGAACACAGTTAATTGCTTTTGATTTTCTTGATCTTTAGATAAGGCTGAGAAACATTTGATTAATTTATTTCATGGTTAAGTATTATTACATATACATTCAATTAATAAAATTTTTTATATTTAACTTATAAGAATGCAAATATATATTTTTATTTTTAAATTTAAAACGAATAATTAAAAATTTACTCAATTATAGAATCATAGCTTTTAATAGTTTAATACACATATTTTAAAAGAATCCATCAAACAAACAACAATGTAAAACAATTTTAAATTTAGAATTTGTCTGGACTGCAAGTTACATAGGCATAACAGAAAATAAATTAGTAAATTTTTCAGCAAAATCTATGCCAGTCACATTAATCTTTAATTGAATTTTACTTGATGATATTAATTACCACAAAAAAAGAAAACATTTAAAAACACAAATGAATAGTGTTCAAGTGGAAAATATGTACAGAATCTGATTCATTTAAATAGTAGTAAACTAACTCATAGACTTTTCACAATCAATCGAAAGTATGAACTGTTACTCTCATGAATCCAAATCAAAACATATCCCTCTAATATTATATTCAATAAGATTTGGTTCAATCTCTTCTCTAATGCATTCAAGCTGCAATAAACCAGAAACTGAGGAACATATTCCATTTCAATGCAATAAATATGAAAAACTGAGACAAAATTGAAAAAGGCTTTTGGGTACAAGGTTATATCTTATTCCTGGTTATTTGATATGACCTGCAATACTAATTACAATTATTAATTTTCTATAGAAAATTACATATTCTTGAGTTAACTTTTTTGTCTTCTTTTTAGGTGATTGAGGTTCTGTGCAACATCACATTTTTCCTACTTTTATTCTATTATTACCTTTGGCTAAAAGGCCAAACTTTACTGATTATCTCAGGACCTTTATTAGTCTTATCTTATTTATATTAGTATTTTTTCATGACTTCTTAAGAGCAATTGGATAAATCAATATAAAGCAGCTTTTGGCAAACATAAATCTCAAAGCTTTCGTCGAGTCAACAGCATGTTTAGATGTTTCTTTTACAATACATGTTAATATACACAGACTTATTTAGCAGTATTATGTAATTTTTTTTAAATATAGCATATTATTAAATAATCTATAATATTCAATTACATTATTGGCTTATAATTCAATTATCAAAAATAATTGTATATATCTAAATACATTTATAAATATGTAATATATACATTTTCACAAATATGTACATATATATAGATATATATTAAAATATGAGATTCAAATTTGCTTAATTTTTACAGGAATTTTAAATGGTTAAATAAACAATAGACATTTACAAAAACAATCTGAAAAATAATCTTTGATATGTATTATTTGGCTTGACAATATTTCAAGTAAAGTTTAATTTCATATTTTATTTTTATGTAAGTAGTAAAATTTAATGGTTTTTACATTATAATATACACAATTGCAAAATAAAAACCTTTTAAGTATAAACTAAATAATAAATGAATAAAATTTGAAACAAATTACCATCAGTTATGAGAAGTTTTCTTATGTAACCATTAGCTCTTTTTCCAATAGGATTTAATTGGCCTATTTTACCCTAAATAATAAAAAAATATATTAAAGAAATGCAGAATATCTGTATCAAAATAATATATTTCAGAATAGAATTTTTTACAACAATACACATAATTGTTTTTAGAAAAATAAAAAAGTTATAGGTTTATAAAGCTTAAATAGCTAGTTTTTCCTTTAAAGATAAAATGATCACATCAGCATTTATTTCTCATTTAAATTATTGAAACTTAAAATTGTAGGCAATTTGCAGGCAGTTTTAAAACTTTTTTTTTACAAAGACCTCAAAACATTTCAATTATTTCTATTGTTAAGAATTTTTACAAAAAAATAATTACATTTATATACTTTTTAAAATGTGTTTTAACACCAATTTAATAGATTCAAACAATTTCAACTTTTTTTATAAATTATGAAATTTATCCTGAGTTTTCTTCATAGAGGAAGATTTTTTTTATTAACACAAAAATAAAGTTTTTTCCCTGGTGGTGGTTTTCTTTCTTATTTCGTTGTGCAAGTTAATTATTTTTATTTATATTTTCATCTAAAAAGAAACTCAGCTATGATTTTAAGTAATTTTTTAAACTTCTTTTAGGAATAAACATGAGGAAATTGTAACTTTTAAGATAGATTTGATGTCTTCATGAACATAAATCTTTATACCAAGGTTTCTCAAGCATAGCAAATTCTTTATCAAAGAACACATCGAAAGAATATTCTTGTAATATTTTTTTATTACTTTAAAATTCTTTTTAAAGAAAATAAAACTTGATGGTTTTAAAAAATATTGATGGTTTGCATGAACATGATTTTTATGTATAACCTTCCATTGATCTGGTAAATAGGTATCTAATATTTTTACAACTTCTAATTTGATTTTTTAAAATTAAGTACTAATTATTTTTATGCAAATTATGAAGAAATTTAATGAAAAAGTTAAATATTTAAACTAAGTTTTTTTTTTTTTTAAATTTCTTTCTTTTTTTGCCAAAATATCAAATCATACAAGTAAAAATGAATGAAGTAATATTTTTAGAAAAATTTTATAATAATTAAAATTTAAAATTTTTATATTACGATAATATAAAAGTTTTTAAAAAGTACGCACAATAATTGCTTTATCTTTGTAACTTTCTCCGATTTTCAAATCTGCAAATGTTATTTGTGTGCAATTACTAGGAACTGCATTTAAAACTGTAGATGGACAACGATTTGAATGAATTTTTTCATTATTAACACGAAAATTTTGAGCCATGTTTTTAACAACCATCGTGTAAGTGAAATATTCATGTGATATTTATTTACATTTTCCGCACATTTATTTGAAAACGAAAGCGAGGGAAATTTTTTGAAACATAGTTAAATTTGCGGTTAAATAGTTGTGATTCTGTAACGGGGTATATTTATAGGTATATTCCGTTATATAATCTCAACAATTTAGCGGATACTGAAAACATAATTCTAAATTTATTCACTTTAAAATTCTGCAAATTAAATTTTTCAAAATAAATATTCAAGGAAAAGAAGATCTGCAACCAATATTTTTTTTTTATTTTACGATTCTACCACACTTGATGTAATTATCTCATTATTAAAAAAAAAAAAAAATTCATTAATAAGTTTACATGCGATTATTTATCTCCTAGTACAATCTCTATACATACATTTTCTTGAAGTATAAATTTCTTTGGCTGTAGTGATCTAGATCAGATGTAATCTAAATTGAAAAGTACTGAAAGGCTTTCTTTGCATTTCATAATCTGAAGCCCATGATATTTGAATGATAATTTTTAAGGGTTTTCTTAAAGCTTGACGGAAGATTTGGTTATTCAATTAAAAATATTTTGGGGCTTAAATTAGTTTCTTGCTTTGTATTCTTAGTTCATGAATTCTGCTATTGTTAGAATACTTTTTTCACCGGTTGTTTCTGAGCCGATACCAACATTTAAAAAAGGAAAAAGAAAAAAATTTTTTTTCTTTGAGGAATAACTTAAAATTTCCTTTTCATATTCATAGTAATGAATATTCCTGATATGGTTAAAAAACATTCACAGCAATCCTGTTAAAAAAAATGTAAGGAATTGAAATCAATGCATAATTTTAACTATATAATTAAACGCAGAAATATTTTAGAGAATAAAAATTTTAATTAGTTCAATTAATATAATAAAAAGTGTTTTAAAAGTACAATAGAAAGGGCTTTTTGCTATTTAGAAGATCATTAAAAGAATAGATATTTTCTATTTATTATTTATTTTGTGCGTTTTTCAGAATAAAATTATCTTTTATAAATATTTCATGATGAGGTATAATTTTTTTTTATTTAAAGGAAAACTAATATTGTTTCAAATGTACTATATATGTTGCTTGAATAAAAAAATGTACTAAGCAATTGCTAAATGAATAATAATCAGTTAAAAAATGTGTTGTATAATTACGGTTATATATATATATATATTTTTTTTTCTAACGCAACTGGCAAACACTTAGACAGCTGTCTTGGATGCCTTAAGGTAAACGGTGTACAGACGTTACTCACTTTGCATTACCCAGGGGGCGCGTGTAACTTCATGATAAGCCACGGACGCGGAGAAACAATGCCCCGCAATGCTCTACGATCCTATTAGGACCGGGACCTATGGTTTAAAGTGGATTCCGAACATCCATGTCACCGCCGGGGCACGAACCCGAAACCTGTGGTACCGAGCGCCAGAGCGCTAGCCGCTCGGTCATTCAGGCCTCTTACAGTTATATTGAAACAATTTAAAGAATACGATTAGTGGGAATTATATTTTAGCATTGCTTGTTTTAATAAAAATTTTGTGAATGATTAAAAAAAAATTAAAAAATATTTAATTTTTATTCCAAAATTAAAATTTTTTAATACATTTTATGTAAGTATAAAATTTGAAGCATGCTTGTGGCTTACTTTAATGAAACACGCATTTCCCTGTTAAAAAAAAAGTCGTTGAAAGAAATTATTGTTGATTAAATTATTGTTGAAATTATTGTTGTATTAATATTGTGAATAGAAAAGTGTAGATATGTGTTATGTGCAAAAATTGATATCAGAATTTGCTGGTATAAAAAAGAATGGTGTGTAATTTAGAAACAATTAGAACTGTTTCTATTTTTAAAAAAAGTTGTTCCGTACCAATTGGTTAACGGTAGATCAGTCATAATTATGGACTCATTCATTAAATATACTAATATGTGTATTTTACAAATTGTAATGCTGTATATAATGTTAGAGTTGTAATTAATATCTCTAGTTAAATCTTACGTCAATATTTATATTTGGCGACAAATGGTATTCTGTTAACCAAAAAAGTAGTAATTTTTTTCAGATATTTTTTTAATTATATATTATACAGTTTTTATGAAGAAGAAATGTGTTAAAACATTTTATATAGAACAAAAAAAAGAACGAGACCGTATGGAAATATGGTTTCCAGGTGAACCTGAGTGAAAATCCTCCTCTAAAACTGTGGTGATGATATTTTATTTTATTTTTTTCAATTCCTACTATTAGTTCACACTCTCCCTATATATATCTTGTTCAAATTTTTAATCGTTAACAAAATACATTTTAAATGCATTACATTAAGTTAAAATACAATTTTTTGAACTTGTAGTGGATGACGCTTGATGTTAATACAGTTTTTTAAATATTAATTCATTAAGTAAATTTAATTAATTAATTATATTTTTTTTAGATTTAAGTTGCATGTATCTAATAATAGATGGCGCCAGATGTAAGAGGAATATTGTATGATTGATTGATTGAAAATTGTGATTGTGTCCTTATTTGTAAAGGACTTTTCTGCATTATAGAGAAAAAAAAAGTAGGAATTGATTAAAAATTTTTTTTATATATATTACTTGTTTATTGTCAACTGGTACTCGATTTTTTGTTTTCAATTATATTTTTTGAAAAATGTTCAAGAAAAATAAATACTTAACTTAAAAAAAATATACAGCGAAACTGACTGTTTAAAGAATCGCTGTTATTAAATGAAAAAACCCACAATTATGGCCACATTTTTTAAAATCACTAAAATTTTTGCATACTGTTAAAGTGACCTTAACTGATATTTTTCTGTTTAAAACGCACCGATACGGTAATTACAAAATACAGATGTCGAAAATGATTTAACTTTGTTATGAGAATATGTTTCCATATGAAAATCTGTCAAAATGGAATTCCTGCATCATAATTTAACTAATCAACAAACAAAAATTTTCATTATTTTTGACAAAAGATTATGCTGAATATTTATTGACATTGTACAAGAAAAGAGGAGAATTGTGATAATAAGTTTGTCAACCATCTTCTTTGAAAATAAATATTTCATTATAGATTTTAACCTTTTAACATGCATATACTTAATGTTAAATAATTATAAAATTCTGTAAAGCCTTGCAAAATGAACAAATATATTAATAATTGAGTTTTATTAAAGATGTTCAGAAATGCATTTAAAAAAATTATGTTAACAAGTAACAACTGTACTTGCTTTCATTAAAAATGCTTATTTTTCCAGTTTTTATATTTAGAGCTGAATTCTTTTCTGTAATGTTCATAAATGAGCAAATGGAATGGTAAAAAGCTTTTTTAATGTAAATTTTTATACATATGATATAGATACTTCCTATATTATATGTACAAACAATTTTTTTGAAAGAGTCAACAAGTCAACAAATACTGCAGACATATATAGTTTCCTTTCATACCACTGCATGGGGCGCTTGGCGACATAAGCTGGCATTCGATGTACCTCCTTCCCACGCACGCACGACGCTACCCCCTCCACACACACACACACACACACACACACACACACACACACACACACACACACACACACACATGCACACACCAACAAATATTACGAGATGAAATCAATTTTTAGGTTTTTGTATGTGTTTTCACCATTGATATTATATTATACCAATCGATGTTATTAGAACGCATAAAACAACGAAAATTTTTTCCTCTAACACATAATGCCATAAAATTGTATTATGATTTGATATTATTTCATAGTAATAGAAATCAGAAATAATCTCTAGCTAATTATTCAACTAGAAAGATTTGTAAATAAATTGTGGGATAATATATTCAAGCATATTTTTTTAATTTAAAAAAAAAAAAAAGTGTCTACATTTTTTTTTCTTGTTTCTTCAGTTAATTTAGTTTTCAATTTCATTACCATTTTAACTTATTAACAAATCTTCTAAAAACAAAAAAAAATTATTCCTTTACATGGGTTTAAAACAAGGACATCCCTCGATGTAAATTATTGTATTTTAGGAAGGAATTCGAAAAAAAATTCAATAATTTTATAAAAACAATTGGGGAAAAAAAAACGCGGCTAAAATTTGAATCCCATATATATATATATAGACCGTTGTACCGAATCTTTAGTAATGTACAGAAATAAAATACTTTCGGGTATACAAACTCCTCATTAAAAATAAAAATGCAAAGTTAAACATTTCAGCTTGTTTAATTTTGTGGGGAAAAATATGTTGTAAATTTTAGATTACTTATTAAAACAACTTCATAAACCAAGTTTTGAACCCATATGAATAAGTATTATTTGAAAGAGACAGTATTATTATCTCCTTAATTATTCCATACTTAATGCATTGCATTTAAATTTATAAAATGTAAGATTCTTTTATGCAATCAGAATCTTACAAGTATGAAACTCTAAATGTTTACTGTATAAAAATATCTTTATATTCATAAATTTTATTCTTAGTTTAAATTTCAATTCGGACAATGAGAAAAAAAATACATTTAAATAACTTTATTTTTCATTAATTTATATATAATCTTTCCACAGTTCTGGAATGTCGGTTCCCTTTGTCCTTTCTTTGAATCTTTCATCCATTCTTTGGTTTTGTTCTGACGATAAATAGTTTCGCCAATCTCCGACAATACCTGTAAATAAAAAACAATGATGTATGTAGGTTTGAATCGGTTATCAATTAGAAATCATAAAAAAATATCCATTATATTTTTAAGAATGGCATAAAGATCCTAAAATTTCGACCAAATATAACATTATGAAATAACAGTTTCTTAATTTTAGTAGTTATTTTTATTACATTGCTTGGTGTTCGCGCCAACGCGCAAGGATACCCCTAGCGGCAAAAAAAGTGTGTGTACGCATGCGCCTGCGAGCGCATAAGTGTGAGTCTTCAGTGTAATGCCAGAGAGGCAAGAGTGAACATCACGGCTGCGAGTGGCTGTGACTGTCATGTAAATAAATCGTTGTTAAGTTTTCATTGTGATTACTTATTGTGTGAGTGTGATACAGTCCGCTTGTGAAAGAAAACATGTATGAGTGGTGTCAGTGCTATTGACGACAACACTTGGTATAAATTCAGATATATTACTCTATCCGAATGGCCTGGTGTATGGCATGTTGGAAAAGCTGACGAGCGAAACCAAACCAATGGTTATGCCTGGAATCTGTGGGACTAAAAGTCCTTTTATTAGGATTCAGGAGGAAGGTGCTCAGATACAGATATCATCCCTGAGGGCAGGGCCGGATTTCCCAATAGGCTAACTAGGCTTCAGCCTAGGGCCTCAAGATCAAGAGGGGCCTACATTCAAATTGCTAGCAAAATTAGAATTACACTATTCTAAAAACAGTAAACACTAAAACACTGAATCGAAATTAAGGAGAAATGACAAATAAACAAACATAAAAATATATTGGTTAAGATCAACACGTTCGGCTCATTGGGTCTGTTCGTTTGTTTACATTAGATTGCACCAAAGTATAGTTCATACGTTCACTGACTGCTATGGCAAATATTGACGTGCCTTTTCATTATCTCGTGTATTTGGCGTGTATTTTATTATCCCTGATGTAATTTACAAACTTAAAAGGGGAAGTAAATGGGCCTCATGTGTGGAATAGCCTAGGGCCTCTTTTCATCTAAATCCGGCCCTACCTGAGAGTTTCACTTAAAATTGCAGTGCCAAAATGTAGATATATACCTAGTGCTAGTAGGCATATATATCCGCATCACTTTATAATAAAATATAAAATTTTCTTTTTATTGAAAATAAAAACTAAAATTATAAACGAACATTATTCTTTTATTTCTGCTCGCATTGCATTTAGTACTTCGATTAAAATATATATTATCCATGGATTTGAAGCTATGAAATACAAAAACAGTGGAGCGATTTCAAGTTTTTTATTGGATAATTTAGTATTTATCAAAAATGCTTATCAAGAATGATTGTATTTTGCTTATCATTAATAATTCTGAACTTGTATTTATCACACAAACTTGTATTTATGTTACACTACCAGAAATTCTCCTCATGAAAAACATCAAACATTTAAACATACACGTTAACTTCAATAATTGTTTGCGGACTGATGTCTAATTGGCTAGCGCTTTGACATTTGGCACCACAGGTTTTATGTTCGAATCGTGGCGATGGCATGGATGTTTGTTAGTGGTTCAGAATCGATTTTAAACCATAGGTCCCGGTCTGATTAGCCCGAAGTGTGCAAAAGATGACCATAGAGCGACAAATCAAATCAATAATCGTCCAAGACAATAACAATAATCGTTACATGCCCCAATAAACACAAAGGCCTGACTTAATCTTAAATGTCTATTTACAGTCATTGCAAGTATATCTTTGATATCAATAGGTTAGTGAGATTTCTAGAAGTTTCAGTAGAAATGTTTTCGAGAACTTTCAGAAACCTTTTCCTTAAATACAGAACCATCCATTCTTTAATGACGAATTTATTCTCAAGATATCATTCTTTAGTTGCCGAACCTTTCAGTTTATATCTCTGGAAACTTTTTTTTTTGCAAAGAAAAATCTTTACGTCTAAAAAAAAACCCACTTAAAACAGCCTTTCTTTTCGCTACAAAATTCAAAATTGAAAATTGTAACCATGCTCCCTCGTATGCACTGCAAGAGCGCCCCTGTGGAGTTCAAGAGAAATGATCAGTAGAGAGTCTTAGTGATCATCTGAGAGTCTCAATGTCTACTACTGCTTACTACTATATTTCCTCTAAGGTGAGAAAGTACAGTGCAACCGGCTGTGTTTCAGAGACGTTTCATTTACTATCTCTCATCCCGAGAGGGAACATCTTTATTTTTGGTTTAGAAGTGGAATCCTTCCACGAATCTTTAACTACATGTCTTTAAATGTGTTAATTATTAGAGAGTTTTTGCATACCGTATTTTTATAATACGGTATTTTTTTCTCCCTAGCGCGCATGCTCATAGGAAATTGCGCATGCGTATCTGTAATAATATTTCCTATGAGCATGCGCGCTAGGGAGAAAAAAATACCGTATTATAAAATTATGGTATGCAAAAACTCTCTATTATATGTGTATGTGGTGTTTGTGAGCGTGTTAATAAAGCTGTGTGTTCTCAAACCTGTGTCTCAAGTCTCAACCCAACCACACCCAGATCCAACCGACTACACTACAAAATGGCTGTTCACATCCATTGTTTACAATGTTTTATAATTTACAAATACAATTACCCTACAAAATAAAGCATTTTAGAATTAGAATTGTTGTATATACCTTTCCTGACGAAAGTTATACTGTTTGGATCAGAGTCAAAGAATCCTGGACCATCCTCGTCTTTTTCTACAAGAAGATCCTTCATTCCTTGTGGTATATCTGGATGGTTGAGAATGGTATCCTTCGGTAACGCTGCAAGCTCTGCAACATCTCTGTTGAGCGTCTCTTTCATGAAATTGAAGCTGCTGTATTTTATAACGTCATTCAAGAGTTGTTCATCATTTTCAAGCATGTCCTGGAAAAAAAACAGTGTTTTACATATTTTACATACATCAGGGAGTGTTATATATTTTATATACAATTTAGTTATATATAACTATATTATATTTTACGTATATATAACAATATTTTATATATTTATAACAGTGTTTTACATATTTTGTATATATTTATATTACCATTTGTTAGAAATCCTTGTTACTTATCAATTATTTCTAATTATCTTCAAATTGATTGTATTTTTCCATTAGGCTTATATTTTAGGAAAATTTTTTGAAATAAATTTTGGTTTAAAATCTTAACATCTAGGTTATAAAAAAACATATTCATTCAACAAATTACAGGAAACAACTCTAATAAAGAAATTATAACGATATCTTCGGGGACTAGAGAAAATATGTAAAACTAATAATCAATAAACTAACAATCCGCAAAAATTTCACATACTATATACAACAAGATAAGATGAATTCTGGATAAGTAAAAAGTTCTCGGCTCCGTCACCCTGATTTTTTACGGAGTAAGATTGTCAGCCCTGTGCCCAACGCTCTACAGACATATTAGATCGAGACCTATGACTTAAAATGGATTCCGAACCACTACAAACATCTATGGCACCTCCGGGATTTGAACCCGAAATCTGAGGCACAGAGTGCCAGAGCGCTAGTTCACTCGACCATCAGGCCCTGTGAAGAGAATAAAACACCATATACAGCCAATCTAACACTGTTGAAAGATACAGCTTAAAAGGTGGAATCATGATTTTTAGAATCTTTCTGGTTGGTCACACTGATTTGCATTCTTTTCATAGAGGAACAATTACTGTGGTGACATATTGGGACGAGAACCACGATCTATATGGCAGGCCTATTGTTAAAGAATTTCTTTTAATAAATGATAATGCTCAACCTCACTGATGAAAATCTTATCAAAGTTTGGAGCAAATAGAATGGTCAGGTTGATCTCCGGATCTAATCCCATAGAGCATCTTTGGGACTAATTTGGCAGACACGTGTCTTCTTTAATCTATCCTCCAAAATCGTTAAATGAACTGGAGCAAGGGTTGCTGCAAGAATGGTATTTGTTTCCAATTCAGGTGCCGGCTAACTAAAGCGGTAGTATGGAAATCGATGACACTAATGCATTAGATTTAGGGACTGGCGCATTCCTAATTAAAACCCATTCATTAAATATTGTTCATATAAGAATGTGTCGTTTTTTTACGCAACAGACTTTTACATAAAATATAATAATTTATTCGTAAATTACGTTTGACGTTAAAATTATGTTAATTCAATAAATAACTTTTCAATGTACCTAGCTTCCAAGTTTCATGTTTTTATGCTCACCTGTTTGCGTACTAGACACACACACACACACACACAACACCAGAATTGTACCTTAACTTTCGGAGACTGTTGTGTTATTTTTTTTACCTTGTATTTTTGTCCCATGAATTCTGCTATCTTCATAACATAAGTTCTCGTATCTTTCTTCAGCTGCTCATACGTAATGAAGAGTACATTTGGGTCATTTCTATGCACATACCAAGAGAGCAAACAATCATAGTAATCTCCAAAATCCACCTTCCCTTCCATAAATAATTCGAAATAATCGTCAAATTTGCCATTTTTGAATTTGTAGCCAACAATGTTTTTGGTATGGTGGTAGAAAGAAACCAAGCAGTCCTGTAAAGAAGAAATGCAGTTATTAAACTTTTTGTTAGAATACATAGTACTAAGTTAAAATGTCCATTTGGTTTGTTTGTTTGTTAAGTAAATAAGTTTTGTTAGCTGATGAGATTTTGATCTTTCCGGAAAATAAAATTTTTTTTTGTTAGTTCTGTAAGTTTGATTTGCAACGTAACTTAAAACACAAAATGACAGTAAATTATTATTATTATTTTTTGAGTAAAAAACATGCTTAAATATGGATATATATTGTAACGTCTCGGTCTATACTAGACTTATAACGGCTTTCAAATTCATGGGAACACTTTAATTTTTATTTACAAGCACCATATATATAAATGAAAATTAAACATATAAATTTGATCACAAGTTCAAAATTAAATCACAAGTACAGTTTACTCCAAGGACAGAGATTTTCAGAGTTCTCGAGCCTACGTCAAATCTCAAAACGCATGGTCTGCGGCAGACCTTAATTATCACACGTCGTAATACACGAAATCACAAGGGGTTCACTTTTTAAAACAGACGGAAACTCCGGCCTATTCAGTCATTTCAGAGAAAAAAACCCCACTTTTTGTCGACTCATTGCAGAAATCTCTCCTTTCTTCTCCCAAAACCTCTCTTTAAGAAAATTAGTCAAGAGGGGGAGGGGGTCAGCTTCTCACACTTCTCATTGGAGTAGACATTACTCAGCTCTTGGTCACGAAAGAACAACTCATGGTGTAGTCCATATTGCATCTGAAATTGTTTCGATCTGTGAAGGTCGCACAGACATTCGCTAATTTCATGAATCTCATTATACATGACACTGAATATCTGCAATCAGATTTGAGCGATAGGTTGTTCTTATTAGTACAAAACACTAATTGCATAGAATATAAATACCCACAAAACTTTGCTGTAAAATTTAAGTGATAGGTTGTTATTAAGTACTTGTCAAAGAATATATATACTCATGTCCATAAATTAAGGATAATGAAGTTCAGGCAAAGAAAGAGACAGAAGCAAAACAAATTGGACTTATTTGTAAAGTCTATTTATTAAACAAGAGGTAAAGAGCAAAAACGATGCTATATGTTTGACATAATTAATAAAAATTGCGATTTTTACTCCCTGGAGCAAATTTCAAAAAAGAACCTATTTACAATAAACAGTATAACATGGTTAGTATGATGGTTAATGTGGAGTATGTCTTCCGGACGATGCAATACAGGCCTTACAACGCCTAGGCATGCTGAGTATCAAATTATCAATCTGATCTTGGGGAATATTATTACACCACTCATCAAGCAATGCCCTCCGAAGTTCCGGTTGACAGGTGGGAGGGGGTTGACGGGCTGCAATTCGTCGGCCAAGCATATCCCACACATGCTCTATTGGATTCAAGTCCGGTGAGTATGCTGGCCAATCCATACGGGTGATATCCTCCAATTGAAGGCATTCGTCTACAATGTTTGCACGGTGAGGACGGGCGTTGTCATCCATAAACAGAAATTCAGCACCCATGGCGCCCCGAAACAAACGTACATGTTGTTCCAGAATGACATCCCGATAGATGTGGCCTGTCATCGTTACACTCTGAACATGCAGGTCAGTTCTGGAACCAAGAATAATTCCTCCCCAAACGAGCCATCCTGCACCACCGTAATGGTGTCGTTCAATGGTGTTCTCTTGGTGGTAACGGGTACCTGGCGCTCTCCATATGAAAGTCCGGCGAGAATCAGACTGCAAACTAAACCTGGACTCGTCGGAAAACATCACACAAGACCACTGTTGCGGTGTGCATAATGCATGCTCTCTACTCCAGGTTAATCGCAGGCGACAGTGAGTTGCGGTAAGTGGAACACATCTGACAGGCCTACGAGCATATAGACCAATGTGCCCTAAGCGTCTGTACACGGTCTGCCTTGAAACTGTCGTACCGGTAGCTGAAGAGAGCTGACGAGACAGGTTTGATGCTCTGTCTGTTTCTTTTGGCAGTAACTGCTAAATACCGGTCCTCATTCGGCGTTGTAACTCGGGGGCGACCTGTGCTGTAACATCTACTCACATTACCATCATCTTGGCATCGTTGCCAAAGCCTGGAGATGACACTCTGGGCGATTCCAAGTTCCTCGGATACTTCCAGCTGGGTACGTCCACATTCCAGTCGTCCGATAATTCTACGACGTAAAAAATCATCCAAATGCTTCTTTTGTGCCATAACTATGCAGTTATTGCACTGAAAGGCTTTTAAAGCGCTTGTGAACAATTTTACTTCTTTGCCACCATTAATTATATACCCCTCTCTTACACTCTCGTCATTGTGACGTACTATCCGCGCCACCTGGTGGTTTCCTGTAATTTGCATATTCTTCTTCAAGATGTGTGGGATAATTCTACAGGTTAAATTTTTATTTTAGAGTTCAATTTCTGTGTGATTCTGAATTATCCTTAATTTATGGACATGAGTGTACATAAAAAGAAGATACATTCCTCTCTCCTGGGAATGAAATGCCAAAATTCTTCCCTTGGGAGAAATGGTACAACATGATTAAAATCTAATCATTGTTTACTTTAATAAAGCTTTTACTCTTATTTTGTTTTTAGCTTTCCAAAATCTGTAAGATGTAAATAAAAAAACCTACATCCAGGAGAAAAGTTATTATTTGATTAAAATATATCAATCTCTTTTTAATTTGTTCAGCAATTTGGACATCTTCGATATGGAATTTTAAATTTACAATTTTTAGAAAACATTGTATACTATAACGTAACACTGCAGACCCAAAAATGCTTGCAAGCAGACTGAAGAGAATTTTAATATTTGCTATGACAAAAGTGTTCTCTTAACTTTACAGAATAATGCAGAACTTAAAAAAAAAAAGCCTGTTTATTGTTTGTTAAAAAGATGTGTTGATAATATATTGAAGATTATTAAAAAAATTTTTTGTATGAACAATTAAATAATTTTTTTAAAAATGAATGTGATTGAATATGGAATATGTCCCCATGGATAGTACTAAATGAGTAACAGCGGTACAGCCCTTGTTTTGGCATAAAGATTAACTGTCGCTGTATTTACAGCTGTATTAGAACAACAGCAACATCTCACATAAATTTTTTTCGCTTGGTGTGTCAGTTACATTTACTTTCTAAAGCTATGGTGCAAGAAAAACAATATAATTAATCAAACGTATGATTTTTGTTTGTTTTTATAATGATCAAAAATGTAATCAATCTTATGTATTAACTATTTTCCTATTTATAAGAGAATATTTTTACCTTTGGATTCCTTGCTACAAATATGTACTTGGCATCTTTGGAATAGGGCGTCAAATTGAATGGCAGATGCAACTTGATGGCTCCTGGTCTCTTCATGGATTCAGCAGCCTCGGCACCGGCCATCTCCAAGAAAGGGGTGCTGGTGAGGAACTCGATGGCGGAAGTAAAGGGCTTTCCCTCCCTGAAGATGCACCCCACTATGTTCTGCACCCACGTGGTCCCACACTTTGGATATGTCACAATGAACATGTCGTCAGGACGAGGGTTGTATGCCAAGGCCGAATTGTAAGCGTCGATTGAGAACATTTTTGGAATGTTGAAGCCGAATCCCGCGTCTTGGTAATCAGGAAGGACCTTCTTTTCTTCTTTGTCTGCCATTTTTGAACTATAAAAAGGTCAATAAAAATTAGTCACTATAATAATTTTTTGTAGAATTAAAACACAAATAAATGAAGTACTCTTCTATAAAGAGGACATTACTTATTCTGTTACTTAGGCTAATTAGATCGGGACCTACAGTTTAACGTGGATTCCGAACCAGTAACAAACATCCAAGCCACGAACCTGAAGCACCAAAGGCCAAAGCGCTAGCCAATCGGCCATCAGGACGCCTTTCGATTTGGAGATGTGATAAATGTGATTCAAAAATTCAAGTAAATGATCGACAGACTATGTGTTCTGAATATTTATTGTGCCAAATATTTAATAAAAATAAAAGCAAATAGAATATTGTCTGGCTTAAAAATGTGTTTGGTAGAAAATAGTTCCAAAGACTGAAATTAATTTTATTAAATTTACATCTAATGAATCTTAAAACTTAATTTTTTGTACTATATTCCACAAAGTTCAAACATGAACGCAGTGATATCGTGATCATAATTGAAATGAGAAGATTTTTTCTTAAGTTTTAAAGCTGATCGAAATTTATTTCCATTATTTTTAAAATTATTTTTTTCGAGCTGCAAAGAAATAAAGTAATATATCCAAATCTGTATTAAGCAATTACGTTAATTTTCAAATGGAATATGGTTCTTTACACATGTTTGATTTTTCAGTATCAACTTACTACATCAAACTTTATTCAAAGAGCTTTGGCATTAGTATACCTAGAAACTGCCCAAACTGCAAAGAAATAAAGTAGCATATTCAAATTTTGTCTTTTATATATCCAATTAAAAAAAAGTTCAAATGGAATATGGTTCTTTATACAAGTTGGATTCTTTAGTATCAATTAATTACATCAAACTTTATTCGAAGAGGTTTGGCATTAGTATAGAAAGAAAGTGGTTTGCAGTTTGGCAGAAAGTGCCCAAACTGCAAAGAAATAAAGTAACATATTCAACTTTGTGTTTTGTACATCCAATTACGTAAATTTTAAAATGGAACATGGTTCTTTAGACATGTTGATTCTTTAGTATCAACTTACTACATCAAACTTCATTAAAAAAGCTTTGCCATTAGTATATCTAGAAACAGCCCAAATTGAAATAAAGTAACATATTCAAATTTGTATTTTATATATCCAGTTTTCTACATCAAACTTTATTCAAAGAGGTTTGGCATTAGTATACTTAGAAATCTTCCAATATTTTTTGAAGATAGTTAAAGATACTTAAAATAATATTAAATGTATTGATAATTAAGCAGGAGAACCAATGAATTTATATACATCTAGCATAAGTTTAACTAAGACATTAAAGACGGGGTATAAAATTAAAAGCAGATAATCTACAAAAAGAATAAAATAATAATAATAAAGTAAAAATTTTTAAATACAGATTACAACTTGATCGTATTTAAATAATTGAATGTCAAATAAACATTTAATACTTTACCTCGGTATATCGAAGCAAATGTTACACCTGCAATTTTCTGGTCCTCTTCTCTCTGCAAGATAAGACGCAGTGTGCATAGTTTGAAATCGAATCGGAAAAACCTTAACTTTTTGTATCGAAATTAAACAAACTTTTTCTGATAATATTTTACAGTACACTTCGGAAATCCGCCCGAGACATCTAATCAGTTCATTAAAAAGATTCAAAGGTTGCAGTTCAAAAATAATAAATAAAAGATAAAAAGAAGAGAGATAGCTTTGGAAAACCTTTTTCTATCAATACATTTCGAATGGTACAGTGATAGCAACTGTCATTCAGAAAACTTTGTAATCAATTGAAATGATATAAAAAAAACTCCTATTGAATACGCATATCTGCATCACTTTGTATCTCCTTTTAGCAGTGAGCTCGTTTTAGTAATGGTAAAAAATCACATTATATGATTCTTAATAACTGTGACAGGTTTTGAAAGTAAGAAAAAATTCCCAGTAATTTTTTGTCACAGTCAGATGAAAGTAGCTGGAAATAATGCATGTTTATGATGGGATTTCTGCATATGAAGTAAAATAATACAATTTATATAGCTGAAATAATAAAAAAAAAGTAGTAAAAAAACTATATAGCCGTGCATTCTCCTACGCACTGCAAGAGCGTCCCCTGTTGCGTCCAGGAGAAATGGTCAGCAGGTCTTGAAACTCTCACGAACCAAGAGGAAGTATAGCGCAACCGGCTCTGCCGCCGAGAAACATTTAATACCGAGGAATCCTGCGCTTCTGTTGAGAAACGTTTTGTTTGTAATCTTTCATCCCGAGAGGAATTATATTTAGCACAACCCTATGTAACAGTTGGCCTACAGACTCTCATCCGGAGAGGTAGTATCTTTTACGCATCTCGTGCAAACCTGAGTATCTTTATTTTCGGCCTAGAAGTGGAATCCTTGCACAAATCAATAATTATAAATCTTTAAATCTGTTACATATTTTATGTTTCATTTGTACGTGCGTAGTATTTGTGCGTGTGTCAATAAAGCTGGGAGTTCTCAAACCTGTGTCTCAAATCTCAACCCAACCCCACCCAATTACAATCCAGCTGCACGACTCACGATACTACAACTATTCATTTATTTTATCAGTTAAATTTAATTAAAAAATTGAAATTATATAAAATAACAGGCATAAGATAACATATCTGTCGTCAAAATTTAAAAAAAAAAAAAAAAAAAAAAAAAAAAAAAAAAAAAAAAAATGGCATGAAATTAGTACATTTGACAGAAAGAGTTTTATTATTTTCCGGATTGAAGTTCATTTTGTGAGTATGAATCTCTTCGAACGGTTGCCATGGTAGTAAGTTGGTCACTCTTAACTGTCACTATGATTTTGATTTCGAAGTCACAATTTTTCACTGTTGTACAAAAGTTACAGGCAGTCACAGCATCAACCTATTTTATATTGAACATCGGTGGGCCACAGATGAATGCCTCGAACAACCTACCGAAGCACAGTAAGGCAAAATGCTTGAAAAGTTGGCAGAAAGTCGGAAAACGAAATGATCTATGTTGAGAATTTTTTATTTCTTGAAATGTTATAAATATCTGCACCTCTTACACTTGGTTAAACCTCGAAAATCTACATCAGGCTTCCATTACGTTTGATGACCAATTGGCTAGAGCTCTGGATCTTTGGTACCACATGCTTTAAGTTCGAATTCTTTTGATGCAATAGATGTTTGTTAGTGGTTCGGGAAAGGTGGGGTGGAGGCAGCCTCTATTATGATGAAGCACCCGTAGGTAGAAGTCTCACTTGGCTCTGTGACGCTGAAGAAGAGCAGTGCTTTCCGGGAGGACTTTTAGGGGACTTTTAGGAACTCTCCCGCATGTGCATATCGTACGGGAGAAAAGCTAGAAAACTTCCATCAGATAGTCTCAGTAACGAGGCAAGATGCTGAAATTCACAAACGCCATCGAGTCTCCCCGTTTTTTGAAACAGTGTCTACAACAAAACAGCCAGCGGATTGAATCGCCGCCCGTTACCACTGAGCCACATGTCGGGCTTATTACTATTCTTAATATCTACTTTAAAATAAACAAGTTATAATCGTGTTAAAGTTTTTAAAGTAAGCAGCTTTTCTAAAATTATCACAAAATACAAACAATTTTATCACAGCATAATAAGTTTTTCGCAATTAAAGGTAAAAAATTTGTAACACTTCTGTATATTTTAAGAATCAGGTAAGATTAAAAAAAAATATGACAAATCTTTTAAATAGTAACTCCACGTTCTGTAAAGAAATTTTTATTTTACGATGGTTTCATAAAAATGATTTTTAGCTTTGTTTGTATATTTTTGTTTGTATATTTTTTATGTATTGTTTAAAATATGTCAAAACTAACCTTTTTTTTTTTTTTTTTTTGCTGCCTATATTTTAAAACCAAAAATATAATTAGCTTTAATTTTGTAATTCGGAGAATAATAATTTTATAAAAACATGCAATAAAGTCAATTTAAAAATTTTTTCCGTATCATAAGTTATAAAAACATGCAATTAAATCCATTTTAAAATTTTTTTCTGTGTTATAAGATATAAAAACATGCAATAAAGTTCATTTTAAATTTTTTTTTCGGTATTATAAGATATAAAAAAATGCAGTATTAACATGCAGTATTAGTATGCAGTAAAAACAAGCAATTTTATATTTTTATATAAATTTTTAATAATAAAGTCCATTTTTACGTTAAGTAGCCTAATTTTATTTGACATAATTCTAACTTTTAATTAAATTTTATAATTCAGACGGAATTCAAGCATAAAAATAAATCGTAAAAAAATTGAATCATGCATTATTGTCTTACAGCGAGTATATTTCTACGCAATTAGAAAAATAAGATAAAATTATTTTCAGTTTTGTGACTCTGTGTTGTACGTAATGCTTTCGTGTACAAAACTTTTAATTTAGCAATAACCAATTTGTACTTTCTAGTACAACTTAAAATTTACTTACAACTTAAACTTTTAAGTACAACTTTAAGTTTTGATCTGGGTTAAAATATTTAAATAAAAAAAAAAGCTAAAAATAATTTAAGGCGATAAGTATTTTACAAATAAAAATTGAGATTTTACTTTAAACGTTCAAATATATATATTTTTTAATTCTAAAACGAGAGACATATAGCAAACTTTTCAATTCAAACAAATAATATTAGTTAAGTTTATTAGCATATTAATTATGGCATTAACTTACCTTATTTTCATACAATTTTTAATCATTAAATATTATTTCTTTAATACTTGCATACATTACAGCAAGAATTCTATGCTGCTCTAAAAGAATACAGTAAAGAACGGATGGAAGAACCGAAGGAACATATTCAGAGCAACAAAAACAGTGTTGCTCTTACAGGAAAACTTCATTTAAAACGATCAGTTCATCCTGTAGTTATTCTATTAAAATTTTTATTAAATGCGAATAACGAAAAATGCATTCGTCATGTCGTGATTAACCTTTTCTATGCCTTGGTGATATGTGGAAGTCTTACATACAATTTGCATCACTTAGAAAAGTGCCCAACCTTTTGGTTTCCTTGGTTCAAATTTAAAAGGAAAAACTATTTCAAGCAGCACATAAACTACACTAATTTAATAATAAGTGATAGGCAAAAAAGTTTGTCACTAATGCATAATCTCTGATATCAACCATCGTAAATTAGAAAAAATTGTCATAGATGCATTGAAATCATTAAGAAGATTAAAGTTGTAAAAGTGCTGTCTCCTACATACTGGTAACAGCGTGGCGTTCAGGAGCTCGAGACTCTCACGCGAGAGGAAGTACAGCGCAATCTGCGCTCCCGCTGAGAAAAGTTTAGTTTATAGTCTCTCATCCCGAGAAGAAATATATTCAGCGCTTTCCAGAGGTGGCAAAAATGCATCCACTGTGAGTTGATGAATTCTATCAGACTCAAGCCGAACTTATTTAGCAGCATCAAGGAAGAATTTGTCTGAAGCATAGTTTAGAGTTATTATTTACTACATTTAGGATATATATATATATATTGATTTTTTATAAATGTAATGAATTTATTTGACATAATTTTTTGTTATGACAACTTGTGCATTTTATTTGTTTAGAATAATGATCAACAAAGTTCAGCATAACAATATATACAGAATATATACAAAGCAAAATAAAATATCATCAGCTTTAATATGCGATGATTATTTTTTTCCCTGTTGTGGGATTTTGTGGTAAATAGTTTCAAAGGAATTTTTTTTTCAATTTGAATAATTTTAAGTAAAAAAAATGAATGCACAAATAAAAATTAGAAACCCTGAAGAAGTATAGAATTCATTATTACGTATTGAATCATCGATGCTCTTTTCCAAAGATGAAATTTGTTATTTGTAATGTATGACGTGCAATTTTCTATCGTTATATGATTGTTGCCGTAGCTAATTTGACAAAAGTATACATTTACTTCATACCTTACCATATCTCATTCTTTGTACGCCAAAAATATAAACATAATACAAAATAATATAAAAAAATATTTAAAAGGAAAAAAACTTCCAGTTGTGGAATTACAGGAATACATTGAATCTTAAGATAAAATATGGTGTGGTATGGTAATCAACTGGTAATTGTATGGTAACTAACTTAATCATCATCAGTGGCGGAACAGCACCATGGTGGGCCAAGGTCCTATGTCTACTGGCTGATTTCGAGACAGGAGAGGCTTTATTTTTACGAGTTATATGATTGTTGATTGATTGTTATGATTGTTGTGATATGAGTGATATGATTGTTTACTTAAACATTAATAGTGACGCAACAAAAACCATGGGCGTACGGTCCTATGACAACCATGCAGATTTTCAGCCGTACGCCTAACAATTATACTAGACCGGGACCTACGGTTTAAAGTGGATTCCGAATCACTACAAACATCCATGGCACCGCCTGAATCGAACCCGAAACTTGTAGCATCGAAACCAGAGCGCCAGTCAGTTGGCTATCAGGCCTCCAATAGTTTAATTTCACCTAATCTTCTTCATTGGAGCAACAACACCATGTTGGGCTGAAGACGTCTGAGGTAACTCAAACCCAAATGAAAAAACAAAGGTATGCAATCCAGAAAGAATAAACAATGATTGTAGAATGTTATTAATATACAGTATACAACTATTATGAGTGTTTAACAGCGTTTAGTCTGTGGAACATAGATATAAATACACTATTTTTTAAAGTGAAGAAATGGTGGCAGAGAAATCCAATTAATATTCCAAGTTTAATGGTTTCTTAAGTGATTTATGGTTCATTTTTTTATAAAATTTACTAAATTGATGTTTTTCTATGTGCTCTATGAGTTGTAAATTATATTTTTGTGCCACTGAATGTAAAATTTTTCAGGAGGTATTTTAAGATATCATGAATCTGTTAGAATTGGTGCATAATGGAATGATTATCCAGGTTTTTCTATAAGAACAGAAATCATATTCTAAAAAGATTAATTATTTCGAGTTATGTTTTGAATATATCGTGGTATTTTCTTGTCTAGAAAAAATTCTATGAATGTTTTTAAGATTTCGGGTATGATTCCGAAATTTTTTTTTATCTTGTGTTGCTGGGGTTCCAGTACAAGTAATTACA
Source organism: Caerostris darwini (assembly GCA_021605075.1). Classification (NCBI taxonomy): domain Eukaryota; kingdom Metazoa; phylum Arthropoda; class Arachnida; order Araneae; family Araneidae; genus Caerostris; species Caerostris darwini. The sequence continues at coordinate 29,425 of BPLQ01014910.1, forward strand.
TTTCAAATATGAGACTGGAAAATGAAGGCAAATTGCAAAGTCATCTAAAATATTTGTTTTAACAAGACTACCTGCGTTCATTAACATAATAACTTGCGTGTAAACAATTGGAAAATCGGACGAAGTCAATGTTTTAAGCGCTTTTACTGGATTTATCTCATTATTAGATGGTGGGTTCTTTTGGATTAATGGTGATAGATAAATTTGTGATATAACCCAACAGTTTATTTCGCTGTTAGATAAAAACTAAAAGAATTGGGGAACAATGGTGTGACATCTCACATTACAGGAATTTTTTTATTGATCGTTTAATTGTAAAAGCATTATGGTACTTATTGGGTGTGGTGTTGTTCGTAATAATCCACTTCAAGGTTTGTATAATATAAACTCTTCATTAATTTACATGTATTTACACTTGCGACATTTACGATCTACAATGATCGTTTCTTACAACTGTTTCATTAAACAATTGGTCTCAGCGCCAATTGTAATCACTTTCTTTAAAATGAAAAAAATGTAATTGACCTCAGAGTCAATTGACATTCTAGTAATTTCTCAGACGAATAGATACAACTAGACCTCTGCGTCATTTGAATACTTCCTTGTGTCTGCTAACAAACTCTTTTTCTTCGAGTCCCCACACATTTTTATTTTTATTTTCATTTTTGTAAGGTCACCAGAGAGACCCTTTCTCATTCTCCTGACCCCTACTCTTGGTATTAATACTCACAGAAACGTGGCATACCTTGCAGTCTTTTTAATCTTTTCTTTTCCTATAGTAAAAAAAAATTAAAGTTTAATTGAGGTTCCAAGAAAAAAGTTACTATATGGTACTTGACAAAGTACCATATAGTAATTTTTTCTTTACATGATAATGATATGTTCGCCACCATCCCAAGGGCAATTGAAAAATATTTTCCACCCGACACAAAATTTGGTTGATATTCGCTTATGGCATACGATTAATACTAAAGTAACAACTTTTAAATTTGTCCATACTTATGAAAGATTTTATAAATGATAGTTTCATAACTTGATTGGAAAAAATCGGTATTAAAAATATCACCACAAAAATGTTTTATTTTTAAGAAAAAAAAATTATTCCAATTTTTATAGCTATTTTATTATATTCATCTGAGTTTTAAAAAATCATTGAAATAAACAGTTACAAACATCAATTGTTTCACATATAATCCACCCAAATATTTTCCAAATCAGTTCCTTTTGTTTTTTCAGCGAATTTTTTATTTAAGCGCTCGTTTTGCTCTTTGGAAAAATGGTTTCGATAGTCTCCAACCACGCCCTTCCTTACCAATCTGGACATGACAGATTTAACATGTTTCGGGCCATGATTTTCCTCTTCAGATGCGGGGACTGATGTTTGAATAGACTCTGAATTTAAAATTTTATTTTCCATTGGCTTTACTTCTGTGTGGTTGGTAGCTTCCTTCATGTATTGAAAACTGCTGTACTCCAAGATTTTATTCAATCTTTCAGAATCATTTCTTAAAGGCTCTCCGTATTTTTCTTCATCTATAAACGATGCAATTTTAAGAATGGAGTTCGCTGGATCATTCTTCATGTCTTCGTAGGTCAGAAAAAGAACATTTGGATCGTTTCTGTGGAAAAAAAAAGCAAAACAAAACAAAAAGTTATTATGGGCTATTTGGCAGATATAAGAAAAATAAATGAATATTTCAGCAATATAATAGATTACTTCAGTTGTGAAAGTTTAGCATAATACTAAGAAATTCCATACAAATATCTGAATAATTGTTTGTTTTAATTAATTAGAGTTTTATAATTATATGTTCTCTAAATTATTCTGTTAGACTTATGGAAACCTATAAAAAGGTCAAAGTCCAGCATGCTATTGCCTTTGTCGGAGAACTTGGGGTGTTAATCCATCCGATTTTATTAGCAGTTGTGTTGTATAGCTTTTGCTATAGGTTATTCAATATTTAGAATTTTAATAATATTTTTTTTGGTTAACTGTTTTTTTTTTAATTTGTTGAAAACTAAAACTTATGCGTAAAGGACATACACTATGGTGTTATACGAGGACCAGATTAAACAGCAACAATATTATTTCAACAACTACAAAATATATCACTACATAATTTTCAATGTTGTTGTTGTTGTCGTATCCCCCGTAGTACAGGGGAATAAAATATCGTGGTTCTCTCGAATAATATTGGCCAGCTTGGTTCTCCCGAATAATCTTGTTGATTGCCAGCTCGAAATATAAATTCTCTTCCGAGGGATGGTCCGGGCGATGTATATCAGCTGTAACAGCTGGGCAATCAAAGACATGATGAGGTAAAGTTAAAGTCAATCATTTTTGGCCACATTTTAGGTATTTTTTAACGCCATCAGCAAAAATTTTCATATTTTTGTGGTGCTTCATCCTGAATCTTGTGAGAATAGTGCTGTTTTTCTGCCGACATTTATTTCTGTAATTTGGTATTTAGTTTTGATCTTGGAAGGAATTATAAGTTTAGTTTTTTACAAGACATTTGCATCTACAAGGGAAGTAGGAATGACAGTTTGATCCAGACTTCTGGCATTCTTCCACAAAGAATCTACAATTTTATTAAATTACAAATCCCCATGAGTAGGGATCCATTGTAGGTTACACATTCGGCGCAAGCAGTGTATTTGTTCTGAAAGAGATATAATGTTCAAGATCATACTTAAACTGAGAAATCCTTTTTAAGAGACTGTAAGGCAGTTCGAAATAAACCGTATATCTTTAAATTATTTAAAAATTAATGTGATTTTTTAAAAAAATAATAAGGTAACAAACTGGCCTCATTATTTTCTACATATATGGATTTTATCATAAAATGCAGATACTGGTTTGCTTACTAGTTATTTGTTATCATAAGATGCAGATATCTTTGCTTAGGCCGGATATAACCTTCCTCAACCAGATCCCCCAATTAACTATAAGAGAATTATTACAGCTAGATTTAAGGGCAGTCCTCTACAGTGTATGGTCGTTACTGGGAGGCTGGGGCCCTTATGGGCTAAACATGTCACTATGTGATTTCTTTCGATTCTCTTTGTGTTCTTTTTCTTTTTTCTTTTATTACTTTTTGTAGCCTGCCATTGGAAATACTAAAAAAAAAGATTTAAAGGCAGATATCGTGAAATTATTTCCAACTCATCAGACGGAAGATCTGGAGTTACTTAATGGATAATCTCATTCCATGTGATTTGCACAGGCACATAGGGGTAACCAATTTCAGAATAATAACTGGACATGATTATCTTGGCAAACACCTTCACAGATTTGGACTAGCAGAATCTCCGATTTGCCCACTTTGCTTGACTAATTCTAATATAAGTGGTAACCACTTGAACTTCTGTCCTGGATCAATTGACGTAGTAGCTGTAAATACTGCAAAAGATTTTAATTATTTTATGTATGTTTCTGAACTGTATTGGACTGACCGTCATAGACTGTTGGTAGTCATGTCTAGGTCTGGCATAGGCTAAAAAAACATTTAAAATAAGTTTCATATAAATTGAAGTTTAATATAATAAGTTTAATACTATTTTTATTTCACCTGTGTTCGAACCAGCTCAGAAGATGATCGAAATAGTCTCCGAAATGGATCTTTCCTGAGATAAATATTTCGAAGAACTGATCAAAGGATCCGTTGAATCCATGACTCATGTCATGGTGGTAGAACGAAACGCAACAATCCTTAGGATTCCTGGCGATATGGATGTACTTGGCCTCATCGGACCAGGGAGCAAGGTTGAAAGGAAGATGAGTTTTGATGACACCAGGCCTGGACATAGTTTCAGCTGATTTAGCACCTGTCCATTATAAGAAAAAGAATTGAGACATAGTAAATTTTTACAAAGTTTACTAATGAAAATAGAAAACAAATATTAGCAATTGACTGTAGAGATGAGAATTTATTGATATATATATTTTTTTTCAATGCTAGGCACTTGCCAACATTTACCACGAATAACGCGGATTTGAAGCAGATGCAGCATTACCCATTACGAGAAACTACTTAATTTCGAAAAGGAGTATGAACACTTTCCTTATTATATACAGATCACATTTGTATGTATCACATTCAAGGATAAAAAGGAAATAGCATAAAACGCACAGAAGGATTGATATGTAAATTTGTAAATTTTTTTTGGATGGAAGTTGGGTTGACAATTATGAATTGATGCAAAATTTTCCTACAAATCTTTATCACAGTTAAAATTTTGCGACTGCGATGTCCCACAATATTTTTATTTAATTACACAAAAATTACAAAATGTCCTGGTCTTATATGGCTTTAATTATCTTTATTATATTTAATCATTTACTATAGAGCAATTGGTAACAGATCGGGATTTGTTAAGGCCTACTTGTTGTTGTTGTTACTTATCCCACTTGGTAGTCATTTAGACCAAGCCCACAAACACGTATGAACTCATGATTGAACGGAAGTGGGGTGGGGGCAGCTTCTGTTGTGATGGAGCACCCGTAGGTAGAAGTCTGACTTGGTTCCGTGATGCTCTTACAGGCATACGAGACCGGCACCTACGGATTAAAGTGGATTCGAACCATTACAAACATCCATGGCACCGCCGATACTCTAAACTGAAACCTGTGGCACTGAGTTCCAGACACTCGGCCATTTAGTGCTAAGGCCTATTTTGTACGATGATTCATCATGAAAGATGTGTTTCAAGAGAAAATATTGGTTGCTTCTATATTTTTATTTTTTCGTTCAATTTTAATTTTTCAAATTAGTTAAAAATTAATTTCAAATTAACTTGTTACCCAATTAGAAAACCGTACCTGGGAATAGCTAGCACAGATTTTCTCGCTTTAAAGCATTTCTCTCAATCAAACGTCCGTCGAATAGCATCCAACTGCTTTTAATTTTGAATTAGTTTGAATTCATACTTCATTAAAACTATTCATACGTAGGACGTCATTGAGCATGCGCGCTAGGGAGGAAAAAAACTATTCTGTCAATATCCCTTACAATATAGCAGTGAACATTAAACAGTCAAATGTTTTTCGTTATTTAAATATTTTCCGATCGTAAGTGAAATTAAAAGTAAATTGACGAACAATTTATTGAATAAGCTTGTATTCGTACCATTACGTACTTAAAACTAAAACTAAATATGAATAATAAATAATAAACTAAATATAAAAACTTTTTCAAGACAGATAAACTTTTGATACTAATAAATTCCAGAAGTGAATAAAAATTTTCCCATCTTAATGTGTAATGAATTAGAATTAGAAAGCAAATTACTCACCTCTTAATTCTAGGAAGGGATCTTCCCCGAAAAGTTTGCCTTTCACATTGTGCAGTTCATCTTGCTTGAAGATGAGGCCTATAATCTGCTGAGCCCATGTGGTTCCACACTTAGGATATGTAATGATGAACACATCGTCAGGCCTCGGTTTGTATTGAGTGGCGGATCGAAACGATTCTGCAGAAAAGACATGCGGCATTCGAAACCGTCCACAATGTTTGAGGGAGGCATTCCGAAACACTGTTCCGCCATATTTATTGATGAAATCCTGTAACAAAATATTTTTAGTAATAAAAAAAATATTTTTTTGTAAATGTATGTGTTATCGTATTAATCAAGTGTTAGATTAATCAAATGTTAGATGATGGGGACAGAATTTTAAACCGACGATGTGGTAAAGTCTGGACAATGAAACACATACACACTCGACAGGTCTCTGAAACACCTGATTACCGCGTTTCGAGAAATCGGTTTGCGCGTGGCTGCAATAAAATCATCTTCCACCTACTTGACTGTGGTGCTACATTCCATTTTGCCGATAGGACATTTTAATTGGTTGCAGTCCTAACAAGACCTCCCCATTGTCGCTTTCAACACATTTGATGTGTTTTAAATGTTTTCCAAAGCCATAAAAAACGCTGCGGAGAGGCTGAAAACTAATTGGATAGTCTGTATTTTTCGTCCTTCTTCGATCTTTTCAATGATAATCCAAGTGCAATAATAATAGTCCTTGCATATTTGTTGGAATAATAGTCCATTACATAGATGTGGCAACATAGATGTGAAAACATAGATGTGTACAAGTATTAACATAAAAACATAGATGTGTACAAGTATTAACATAACATAGATGTGTACAAGTATTAACATAAAAACATAGATGTGTACAAGTATTAACATAAAAACATAGATGTGTACAAGTATTAACATACAAATAAAATTGAAGTTCTATTCAAAAATACATTATGAAAATTTTACGTTCAGCAAATAAAAACTTTTCCGTTAAGCTTTCACTTTGCACAACACTTGTTCACAAGCCTTATATCCTTTAAATCACTTATAAGTGCTATCACTAGGAACAGGTGCTGGAATGAAATATTTGCATACGCACGATACTTTGTCATCTATTTCACTATATTTTAATTTCAACATTTTGCTAGCGTTCATTTTATGGATTCTATGAGACAGTCTTCGTCAAATGTCCACAATACTACTACTGTGCCAAAAAGTAAGACCCATTTTCAATTTAAAATTCCCAGGGATTATGGAATTTCAATTTTCTTTGCTTTTTTAGATTGCTGGCACTGTCCTTGGCATCTGTGTGAAATTTGACGTCAACATATTCGTTAGTGTTTGAGTTACGCTTGGCTTTGTGAGACGCTGAAACTGATTCCAGCAATTTTTGAAATGTCTGAGTTAATTGAGCAAAGAACTTGCATTAATTTTGTTAGCGGAAACGTATAGAATGTTGCAGAAGGCATTCGGTGAGCCTTCCTATATCTGAAAGAATTGTTTACAAGTGGTATAAACAGTTCAAAGAAGGTAGAGAACTCGTTGAATGCGAAGAGCCCTCTGGTCGAACATCCTCAACCGACGAAGCTGACGTCCGAAAAATTAAAGATTTGGGGCTTACAAACCATCGATTTACGATTAGAGACGTTGCTGCTGATATTGGAATTCAAAAGGATCAGTCAATTCCATTTTGGGTCCCAAACGCGTCAAATCTCGATTGGTACCGAAAACACTGAATGCGTCAGCTCACACTGTATTGATTCTTCGTGACTTTTTCGCCAACAATGAAACCCATATCGTTCCACAACTACCGTATTCACACCTTGCGACCATTCTGGGGACACCGTTTTGAGTCGATTAAAAGATTCAACATGAATTGCCGCTCGCTTTGAAGGTCATCCCTGCCGATGACTTTTTAGCATACATTGAAGATTGGAAAAAAAGTTGGTATAAGTGCATTGTGTCCGGAGGGGGTTACTTTGAAGGCGATGAAATAAATCTGGAAGATTAAATAAAGAGGTTTTGAAAAAAAAAATTGGTCTTACTTTTTGGGCACAGTAGTATATGACACACACACACACACATATATATATATAAGCACATACAAATACCCATCCTTATATAATCACATACGGGTAAACAAGTACAGACTCACATGACACTCACAAGCACAGACTTTGCTCACTCATATATACAAATATGCATTTGTAACTGTGGGTGTACACCTAATTATACTTACTGAAAAAAAAAATACTGATTAACATATGCATATAGTCATGCACATTTAAGCATTCTTTACCCACAATACTACATCACTACTTATAGAGAAATACATATTTAGACGTACGTATACATGTGTGTCTTTCTAAACATACATATGCACGAGTATTAATATACTATAACGTCTCGGCCTATACTAGACCTATAACTGCTTCAAGAAGAGAGCCACTTTCCGGATATAGGAACACCTTAAATTTTATTTACAAGCATTATAGGTATATATACAAAACTCAATTTACAAAAATTAAAATAAAAGTTATCAATTGATTTGCGAGAGCATTTCACTCTGAGGATGGAGATTTTCAGAGTTCTCGAGAAACACCTAGGTCTAAACACGTGGTAGTAGACCTTAACTATCCCACGGCGTGATTCACGAAACCACAAGGGGCTCACTTTAAAACAGGCGAAAAACTCACTTCAGAGGGAAAAAAAGGCACACTTCTGGTCGACTCGTCGCAGGACTCTCTCCCTTCTTCACTAAAAATCTCCTTATAAGACAATCCGTAAAGAGGGGGTTAGCGTCCCTCACTTCTCATTGGAGTAAACATTTTTCAGCTCATCAACTCTTTCAGATCATTTTTAACCAATAACGATGGAATAACTCATAGTATATCATATTCAATTTAGTTGTTTTGACCTGTGTAGGTCGCACAGACATTCGCTAATTTCCTCATTATACACGGTAGCGATTATATATTTATGACGAGTATATACAGTGAGCCACAAAATTGAGTATACACCTCTAAAACTTTTAGACTTCTTCCAATTACAAATTAAATATTGATTTAAATAGATAAATTTTTTTATCCTAGATACTTTAACCTCTGCTTTACCATCCTATAATAACACAATTCTATAGTTAACTTATTTATTACGAAAAAAGTTAAGCGATTCGAAGAAAAGATAGAAAACCATGCCACAAAATTGAGTATACACTTCTTATATTTGTAAATTATGCCACCACTTTTTTTAATTTCAAATTTTCTGTAAAGAGTTTCAGGAGTAGCTGCTGCTTATAACACGTGCTATTGCACTTCAACGCTTTTAAATAGTATTTTTTCTTATTAAAAATCGTAAAATGAGCTCTCGTAGAGAAACTACTGAATCTGAGCGTTTATTGGTTGTAAAATGGTCGAAAGAGGTCAAATCTCTTCGAGAAATCGCTTCGTTGATTGGTTAACTCATGGTTGTGCCCAAAAAATACTACAGAAGTATAAAAAAACTGGATCTGTGGCCAATATTCCTGGAAGAGGACGTAAAGAAATACTGAGTACTACAGCGAAGAGGAAGATCATTCACTCAGTAAAGAAAGATCCGAGGGTGAGTGCCTCTAAACTAGTTTTATCGATGTCCTCTACAATCGGGAAAAAGATCCCAGTTGAAACAATTCGACGTACCCTTCACCAATATGGGTTTCATAGCCATACACCAATACGAAAGTCACTCATCAAGTATGGGAATAGACAAAAGAGAGTTATTTTCGCCAAAGAACATCTTTTAAAGCCTATTTCTTTCTGGAACACTGTAATATTTTCTGATGAAAGTAAGTTTAATCTTTACGGAAGCGATGGACGATTTAAAATATGGAGAGAAGCTGGGAAAGCACTGGCACCTAAAAACACCATTAAGACAGTCAAGTTCGGAGGTGGATCTGTCCTCGTTTTTGGTTGTATGTCGGTTGGAGGAGTTGGAGAGCTTGCTTTTATTGATGGTATTATGGACAAACATGTATATTTGGGGATTTTAAAGGATAACTTGAAAAAAAGTGCCAGTAAGTTGGGGCTTGAGTCAAGCTTCATATTCCATCAGGACAACGACCCCAAGTATACAGTGAAGATTGTGCAGTTATACTTGCTGTACCATTGCAAGAAGCAATTACACACTCCAGCCCAGTCTCCAGACCTAAACGTCATCGAAAATTTGTGGTCGCAATTACAGAAAGCTGTACATGAGCACGAAATCACAAGCAAGGAAGATCTCAAGAAGGTTCTGAGAGAAGAATGGGCTAAAATTTTTGTTGAAACCACTAAAACACTATTAGTCTATGTCCAGAAGATTACAAGCTGTAATTCAAGCAAAAGGTTATGCAACAAAATATTAATTTGTACGTTAAAAGGAAATTAATAAAGGTGTATACTTATTTTTGTGGTGTTGTTTTTCCTCTCGTCTCAGATCTTTTATTTTTTTTCGTAAAAAATAAATAAACGTAACAATTTTATAAGTATAGTACGGTAAAGCATAGACTAAAGTATATAAGGTAAAAAAATTCAATCATCTTAAAGCAATATTTAATTTGTAATTGCAAAAAGTCTCTAAGTTTCTAAGGTGTATACCCAATTTTGTGGCCCACTGTATTTGTAAAATAGCATACATTCGTCTCTTTCGGAAATGAAATGTCAAAACTCTTCTCGTGAGAAAAACGTTCTACAATACAAATAAAACCTTAATTTTGAGAGGGTGAATTTGGATCGTCAAACAAGAATTAATAAGGTTTTTAGTATTTAATTTGATTTTTTTTGTTGTTGTAACCAAGTACAAAAGTTATTAGACAAATGATTTTTATTAATCAATTTTTGGTGGAATATGGAAATGGAATAAGATTTTTGTCAATAAATATAGCTGAAATGAAAATAGAAATTTTGCATTCAGGTTAGCAGGTTATTGACAAAAGATTTGATCTTTTAATCTGCAATAAAGAAGATTACATTCAACAAAATATTTTTGAATAACAAATTGATTCCTTCTTTTATTAAACTTAAACTTTATCATGTTATCTATTTTAATTTATCTATTAAAATCTGAAAATATTTCATAAAAATTACCAATCATATATACAATCCATATAAATATAAAATTACCAATCATATAATCATTTGATCGGTGCTTTCCTATATTAAAGGCAATACATAAATAGGTAGCCCTCCATCCAGGCAGCGAGTTATTGGCAAAAGTTCTTATCTCCTTGTTTGCAATAAATTAGAAAGCATCGAATAAAATATTTTTCTATTATTTAGAATTTTTTTAATAAATTACAATAACATCAGTTTTCCATGCTTTAAAACTTTCTTCAGATCATGAAAGACTTTATATATCATACCTTTAAGTGAATTGAAGTAGCTAGGAAAGTTAATAACATTTAGGTTAAATTTAACAAGAAACATGAAATATTTTGCGAATATGTATTTACAGTAATCTATTTCGAAATAATGTATTTACCTGTAGTTTTGTTTCCTGATATAATCCTAGACGCTGTAAAGAGACTGAAGTAATTCCTGGGTACAGTTCTTTTTAAATCACAACCTTCATAACAATGGCGGAAAACACAATGCTGACCTTGACTGTGACATTTAAATGAGCGTGTTACTCACAAAAGACTTTAACAAAATGACTTTTTTCTTTATAAACGTACAAAACAAACACCATTTTTCAATTTCTTCTATTAGCTCACACTCTCCCTGTATATATATCTTGTTCAAATTTTCAATCGTTCATAAAATAATTTTTATTCATCCACTCAAGTTCAAATAAATTTTTTTTAACTTGTAGTGGATGACACTTGATGTTAATACAGTTTTTTCAAATATTAATTCAGTAATTAAATTGAATTAATTAATTATATATTTTTTTAGATTTAAGTTGCATATATCTACCAATAGATGGCGCCAGATAAACTTAAAAAAATGAATGAAAATTATCTATAAAGGACTTTTTGCAATATAGTGAAAAAAAAGTAGGAATTGACTTTAAAATTTTATTTTTTTTATATTACTTGTTATATTTTACTCAATTTTACAAATAACAATTTTTGAACCCCAGTTTTTATAAAGTTAGAGATTTTTTTTTTTATTCTCAATATTTACTAAACTTTGTATTGCATTAGAAGACATATATTAAATTAAATTAGTTAATATTCAATAAATATGAAATACTTCAGTAAAGAAAACAATTCATATGGTTTTATTTTATGATGCACTACAGAGCGCGGCAGATGTCGTCCTGCCCTGAAAATAAAAAAATAAAAAATAAAATTCCTGGAATCTGATCGCAGCGCCATCTACCGAGTTCAATTGTAAATCCAAATTATTCAGGGATCCACTGAAACACACATAAAAAATTTCATCAAAATCAGTCCAGCCGCTTAGGAGGAGTTCAGTGACAAACACACGAACAGGAGAATGATATCGATTTCAGCGCCACCTATCGGGTTCAATTGTAAATCTAAACCTTTCAGGGACCCACTCAAACATATGCAAAAAATTTCACCAAAATCGGCACAGCCGTTTATGAGAAATTCAGTGATAAACACACGTACAGAGGAATTATATATATAACGATGTTTCATAATAGTAATTTCCATGTAAATAAACCTTTTTATGTACAAAGATAATTTAGTAATCTAGTAAGAAATGCGCTATATAATAATAGTTTATGCTTAATTACTGTACATATTTAACTTTTAATTTAAATTAAAAAAATAAATTATAGTACAAGTTATATTTTAACACAATACATTATTTCTGTAAAGAAGATTATAAAATTTTCTTGCCTTGTGGACAGCAATTCATATAAAAATTTCAAACTTCTTCAAAATCAATCTATAAATCTAAAAATATTTCAACCCAAATGCATGTCGTCAGTCAAAAATCAGTAATTTATCTTTGATGACGTCAGCACAATACAGATATCGTTGAACTATACTTTTCGTTTAGAGAAATATATTTTTTTTTATTCGACGATAAGATATCTTTTTTCATAAAATTTATTGTATGCAAAAATTGAACTGCAAAAAATTGAGATTGTCTTAAGTTTTTTTTCAAGTTTTTAATCGATGACTCTGGTGTCGATAGTCGATAGTCGATAACGTTTGTTACATTCTTCAGTCTTGTGTATATTTCTGTTACCCCATTCTTTAACTTAGAAGTTCATAAACTTTATTTTTTCCCCAGACCACTTAAATCACGAACCCTTCTCAGAGTGATACTTTTAAATGCATAAAAAAATCAAAAGATTAATTTATTAAAGCAATTAGCATATGATAATAATACATAAGATTTTATATACATATTATGAAGTACAGTAAAAATTTGCTAATGTAAATACTTCAGTTGTTTATCTTGAATGAAATTGTTACATGATGGGAAATAATCTATAATTTCTATTGCTAATAGCAGTTGCAGTTATACACTATAATTTATTGCATACATAATAAAATGCTAATAAAAAATAGGCGAATGCTTGATAAGGATAAATGTTTCAATGAAAATTAATGAAATTAATGTTTTCTCATCCTGTTTCGCGCACCCAGAAGAAGTTCATGGCACTTGAGCTTTTCAAGAATCTTATCTTAAAAGCTTTTTGGCGCCTCTTTTCGTTGATGATTCATGGCTCTCAAATAAACAAAACATGTTACTTGAATATGCAAATGTATCTTGCCCCTTTGAAAATAATTGAGTGTAACATTTTTTTGGTGTCCAAATGCTTAGAGCCAAGACAAAATAATACACGCTATTTATTATTTCGACTATGAAATTATTTTGCTTGCTTTTTAAAAATTTTTATAGATATGATGTAAGAACTTAGCAAAACATTTTCATTTACAGTACTGTATAAATGGAGCAATATTCTCTCTTAAATAAAAAACACAAATTAAAATACAAATAAGAACAAAACGTAAGTAAAAGAGGATTTATGAGATCAGGGGGTCAGCCCTATGGGACAATAGAAATGATCCCCCTTAAAATTAATGAGAACTGAAAGGGGTTCTCTAAACGAAAGATTTGACTATTTCTCTGACAAATCTCTCTATACGTAAGTGAACACAAATACACAAATTAAAATACAAATAAGAACAAAACGTAAGTAAAAGAGGATTTATGAGTCAGGGGGTCAGCCCTATAGGACTATAGAAATGATCCCCCTTAAAATTAATGAGAGCCGAGAGGGCTTCTCTAAATGAAAGATTTGACTATCTCCCTGACAAACCTCTCTATACGTAAGTGACTAATTTTCGAAACATTTTTTCTTTGGTGGACCCTCAGTGTTTTGTAGTGCATGTTAAAAATGAAGTCTAAAATGCATGGCTTTGTATGTCTGTCATAGGGGGGGAGTTTCATTGATGAATGTTAAGTATAATTTCTAACGTATATTATAATTAAGACAGCTTCATAAAAGTGAAAGGAGATTATTTGGAAAGCGAATATTACATCGTTCGTTTCCTTAACAATGGAATATTTTATTTCAAATTTATTGTTTAACTAATTATTTTTATTAGTAAAATAATAATTTTAATTAAATAATTTATTTTCATTAGTAAAAAATAAATTTCGTTTTATTCACCTCCATTTTAATAAAATAAGTGAACATTATTTATTTCATTCACATTTATAATTTGTTGCTTCAATTTGGACTGTTATTAATAAACTGATAAAAAAAGCATTTTAATCTCTACACCAGAAATAAAAGTAGATTTATTGACTCAAAAAACTGTACTACTAGGTTTTATCATTGTATTAAATCGAGTTATCAGTGACTGTGATTCGACATTCAGCCTGATAAGAAATGACCTCCAAATGATGAAATATTATTTGACTTGAAAACATAGTAGATTGCTCTTTAAAACTGACCAAAAAAAACCCCAATTCGTTTACATCTGACAAGCGTTGAATTACTAGTTACAAATTACTGATTTGGAAAATCAGTCAAGAGTTCTGAAATGCAAGTAAAAATTTATAATATTTTTACTGTTTATTTACTGTTAAAATTTAAATATAAGTCACTGATGTAATATTATATATTTATTGCAATTTGATAATAATTTAACTAATATTTATTTCTTATGAATAATAATTGCATTTTACTACATGCCATTTCTAGTAATTCCTCTTTTAAAAATTTGTTTAATATCTTTAAATGGTTGTCTTCAAATTTTTTATCATTATTATTTTTCTACTAAATATAAACTTTTAGTACTGATTATAGTTATAAAATGGCACTGCACATAAATATAATTTATATCAAAACCTTCATCTTTATAATGCGAATACATTATATTTTATTCAACTTTCTTGCAACGTTTCATACAACATATTTTATCATTTTTTTTTCAATTTAGTTTAAATCACAAAATGTATTAAATAGTACGTTTTGATCATTTTTATCACAAAATTCAATTGGTTTTTATTCTGCATTGTCATAAAGTATTTTATAACTTTTAAAAGACTTTTAAAATATAAGACCATTTTAAACTAAAGCTTATAGGATACTGTTGTGATATAAATGTTTAAATGTATTACAACCAACACAATAGCGCGTCCTCTTCAAAAAAGTTTTGGTTAAGTTTTTAGTTAAAATTCTTAAAATGAATTATGATCAATTTTTTTTTCATTTCTTCTTTCTGCTGAACTGAACAAATCTGAAAAACAAATTAGAATCCCTTTATATACTGATATTATTATAGAATTATTGAGTTAACAACATCGGAAACATAATAAAAATTGAGAAAAAAGGAATCTTTCTTTTCCATTATTTTAGATTGAAAATGCAGGCAAAAACTACAACCTATGTATAGGCTACGTATATGCATTCTGACTATACTTAATTAAAAAGCTTACTGAGCAGTTACTGTCACAATTATAAACCTTATTATTATAATTAAAGTATAAGTTTACATTTAAAAAAATACCTACAGGAATGTTATGTATAACCAACATATTGTCCTATTAAAAAGAATGCTATCAATAAAATACAGGAAAACTCTGTTGTTTTAATTTCGTAACTAAATTTCTTTATAGAATAATTAACTTTTTAAGATTTAATTTTCCTAGAAATTTACCTCAGGCAAATGTTGCTTATGAAATGGATAAAATTGTATTACAGATCTGTAAATTACAATGGATAAAATACATTAAATGACAATACCTTTGCTCTTATTTCAGCATATTTTAATAATATATTTTATTTTTGATTTAATAATAATATTATTTTTTACATTTTTCTTTCATCTTCATAATTACTTTAATAAAGAGGTAAATTAATACGTAATTATTTTAAATTCCAGATTGCTTAGGATCAAATGTTAAATCAGCAATGAAACACATTTTTGGAAATAAATACGTTTTTAATTTGTTTTGTCGTAACATATTATGAAGAAAATCTGCATCTATATTTTGTAGATCATTCCAAATAAATGAATCAAATAAGATAAAAAATATGTTTTTTATTAAGAGCAAAGTGCTTTTTAATTGCAATTTATTGATGAAAACCAGTTTAAGCAACAGTTTTTTAAAAATCAAATTAATATATTTTTAAAATTTATAATAGCTTATAACATTTTATTTTCAGAAGGTATTTTTTAATTTAAAAGGGCCTTTTCTAATCAGTTTTCTAATATTAATATTTTTATTTGAAATTTCAATATAACATAATATGTCAATGACTTTGATAAAATTCAAATGTTAATTTCTTTGTATTCAAAATGTTTTCCAACTTAACTGTTTTTTTTTATTAATTTATGATATTCAGTTGTAAAAGCTTCTAATTTTGATAATATTAGAAGACAAATGTTTGTTTTGATTTCTTTATTTCATTCGTTTGTTTGTTTATTTATTTATTTTATTTTATTTCTATTTAAGACATAAATTTTAGTTGTAATCTAATAAAAGGAACCTTTAGCTTCAAAAATTACGCAATTCTTCTCGACTATGAAATCTAAATCAAATCTGAGCTGCCGATGGCTAATTGGCTAGAGCTCTGGCTTTTGGTGCCTCAGGTTCGAATCCTGGAGTTCGGAATCCACGTTAAACGTTAGCCTGGTTTGATTAGCCTAAAGTGTACAAAAAATGACCGTAGCTAGAAAATACCATACCAAACCAAATCTCTACAGAGATTAAGAATTAAACTTAAATACAAATAAGCTTAAGTTATAACAGCTTAATAATAAGCATAAAAATGTTGTTGTCACTTATCCCACTTGTAGATATCTAATCTAGACTAAGCCCACGAACCTGTATGGACTCGGTGATGCTCTACAGTCATATGAGACCGGGACCTACGGTTTAAAGTGGATTCCGAACCATTACAAACATCCATGGCACCGCCGGGACTCGAATCCGAAACCTGTGGTACCGAGCTCCAGAGCGCTAGCCATTCGACCATTCAGGCCCAAGCATAATAATAGCCTATATATCATAATATAAGTTTAAGATATAAGCTAAAATATAAGAGATTAAGGTTAATACTTTAAGATAAATCAAGACCAAACTTTCACACCATTTTCTCCTGCTGCAGAAAACACAGCATGGCGGCCCAAGAGTCTTCCGACGGTCTGGATTCTCAATTTGTGTACGGATGCCAAATTCCATCTCTATTTTCAGCAGATGCCTTCCGTTCTGTTGTCAATTACAAACCACGACCGGATGACGTTTTCGTGGTGACCTATCCTAAATGTGGAACAACATGGACCCAACATACCCTTACGCTCATATTCAGACATGGTGAACCCATAGAATCGCATATGGATTTTTTCACAGCGGCTCCTTTCCTTGAAGTAACAGGTAAATGTTCAGTTTATGGCATAGAATAAGATTTGTATTCCTTTTAATTTCCCATATTTCCTACAAATTTTGTCTATAATATTAATAGTATAATTTTTTAAGTTTAAATGAAACTTGTTGCTTATCTGTATTACAATATCAAATTTCTTATAACAATTAAACAAAGCAAATTATAGTAATTACAAATAAAAAGCAATAAATAAAAAATTAAAGAAGTACTATACGTTGTTGTTGTTTCATGTCCCCCTGGTCTGGGTGTCTAGACCAGGGGGACATGAGACCATGTTACTCAAGATTTTCATGACGTCCTCTCTTCCCTCATTCCATAGCTGCTCAATAGAGACGCCTGAACTCTCAATGAGATGAGAGGGAGACGCCGAGCAAGAACAAGTACAGGGTGAACAAGTCTTTTCGTAGCCGGAAAAGTTCAAACTTTTAATGGGGCCACTACGCAGTCTGGCCAAAGCAGTCTGGGCGGATCTTATGCCAGTGGATTGCAGTGATCAATCAGGATGACTTGCTGTATATCAAGTGTGTTTAGGAGGGACTCTCCAAGCAGACATTTTTTTAGTCCTAAAAATGGACTAAATGTCGGAAGCAGAAAGTTCAATGGAGGTAGTAGTGGGAGGGCACTTTCCTCCTTTGCAAGCAAGTCTGCTATCTCGTTTCCGAAAACACAGAGATGAGAAGGTATCCATTGTAAACATATGAGATCTCCTTTAGTACAAGTTTGCATCATATTAATAAGATCTTGTCCAATTTTGTCAAGAATTTGTGACCAATTTAATGTTGAACCCTGTATTCCTTTTAGCTTTATGACAACAATTACTTCTTTAGGTCGTTCTTCACTTAGAAAACACTTCTTTTGGTTGTGTTATATTATAAAAGCGTTTAAATGCTTGCGCTTAGTAATGCACGGACAAAAGGCATTACTAAGCGCCGCCAACATCCAAAAATGACAAAACAGTTGACCCTCGAAGTTATCAGCAACATACCATCTCAGGCCCTAGTAATTTATACTGATGGAAGTAAATCGGACAGGTAATGGAGTCTTCGCCAAAGAAGTACGTTTCAATGCAAACGGAATAAAATGCTTCTATAAGCAGTTTTCTTCGGTACAAAAAAATATTTTTCAAAACTTTTATTTTATTTTCAAATAAATAATACATATACGTAAAATTATTGGATAAAATTATGCATATAAGCGTGAATGTAATTAATTTATGTACAAAAAATTATAAGGTATTTCTAAAAAACACATTTACTAACGTATGAAACTTAAAAATACTATCCATTAACTTTCTATCGATAATATTTCTGCTATCGCTTTAATACAATCTCAAATAACTTCCTTTAAAATATTCTACTTTGTTACAGTTTCAGTGTTTGTATTTTTAATTTCTAGGCGCTAAAGGGGCAGAAGAAATGCCAAGACCTGGAGTCCTCAAAATGCATCTTCCTTTCCATTTGACTCCATGGTCAGACCAAGCAAAATACATTTATGTGACGAGAAACCCCAAAGATTGCTGCGTCTCATATTTCCATCACATGAAGAACCTTCGAGGTCGTATGTTCCATGGAACCTTCGACCAGTTCTTTGAGCTGTTTTTGTCCGGGAGGGTTGATTACGGTGACTACTTTGATCATTTGATGGAGTGGTACAAACACAGGTAAAAAAAAATTAATTTAAATAGGTATTTACTCTACCTATAACAAACAGTTGCTAAATATAACTTCAGATTGCGAAAATTAAATGTTTCTTTTTAAAAACAATTCTTAATGAAAATGTTTATTTATGATTATTTGTTATGACAAAAAACGCGTGTTCTATATGTGTTATTTAAAAAGAAAAGTGATTTTTTTGCTTTTCTATTTGACAGGAATGATCCAAACGTACTTTTTGTGACCTACGAAGAAATGAAGGCCAATTCGGAGGCTGCTGTCCTAAAAATTGCGTCATTCGTCGACGACGAAAAATACGCCAAACCTCTGAGAGAAGATCCGGAGAAATTGCGTAACGTGCTGAAATACAGCAGCTTCAAGCATATGAAGGAAACCGTCAACCAAGGCATGGACGAAATTTGGCAAATGTCACAGGAGGAAATCATGAAGTCTGCTCTTCCAGAAGGAATGAAGAAGGCTTTTGCTAGAATGCCAAAGCCAGAAGAAGGGAAAGAAGCCAAGAAGCCTTCTTCAGTCAATTTCGTCCGCAAAGGCATTGTTGGGGACTGGAGGAATCACTTTTCTGAAGATCAGAGTAAACGCTTGGATGAGAAATTTGCTGACAGAACAAAAGACACTGACTTGGGAACCATTTGGAAAGATTACATGTGAAATGTCCGTTGTAATGAACTTTCTGCCTAGAAAAACAGCAAAGAAAAAAATAGTAATATTCTTGTTTTGCTATTTTTGATAATCATTCCTGGAGTTGTTAAAAGATGATGAATCCTTCAAAAGTTATGAAAATATTTTATCTCTGAAAAAAATTACAATTTTTTAAGAAATAACTTGTCATCTTCAGAAAAAAGTTTTTGATTAAAAAAATTATAAAAAAATTGTTTCGTGTTCTAATTTGTTGATATTTGTAAAAAATAAATTAAAACAACAAATTAATTTCATAAAAAGTTTTCAGTTCTTTTTAAACAATTAAAATTTTTTTCGTTTCGTTTCTTTTTTCTGTTAAGATGTGCATCAAGGGCAAAACTCGACAATATTCATCAATAATTACATTTGGAATTTCTTAATTGTGTCAAAATTTCCATTTAGAATATTGTTCTTCACAGTAGGGACTGAATTAACTGTACCGAAATCGTCTAATTATGGTATCTATTCTTGGGCCACGAATGAAGTCATTATATATATAACTATGTCTTTAGAAGGAAAAGAAATGCTAAAATATGATAGACAAAATTTCAAAATAAAGACTACCTTAAGTTAAGACTTTCATTAGACTACCTTAAGTTCAGTAAGGAATTTATTTCTTTGTTTATTTTTATTACGTGTTAACATTATCTTTTTTGTAATAAAAAAAGATGTATGTTTTGTCAAACATTTAAAAATAATACTTTAGTTTAGGCAAGTCAGTATTAAGCAAAAAGTTGTTTTCAAATACTGGACATTATCATTGGAGGTAGAATTGAAGAATGGTAGATTGCTAGAATGGTAGATGGTAATAGATGGTGGTAAGTATAATGATAATGACAGCAAATTCAATGTTAACATATGGTACATTACGTTGGTCTGCTGCACTGTATCATCCCAATGTATAACGAGTACTGTAAAGATTATGGCCTTATATGGGTGTGGTCTTGATTCAGTGTTATTTTGTAGTAGGATCTGAATTATTTCTGGGCGAGGTGTAGTCGAACGATGGAGACTAATTCTGAATTATTCTTTGAGGCTTTTAAATTGCTGTTGAAGCCGGAATGACATTAGTTAAATTCTGCGTAATCTGCAACTTTGAAATTTTACGAAAGTAGAACTTTTGGCTTCTGAAAAATGGGGAACTTAAGGTGAATATGATTAAAAATGTTAGAATTGAGATTAAACTTTGTCAAACATGCCATTTATTTTCTACAACAAAAGCATTCAACTAGCTAACAAAACAATGACTTACTAACTTATAATTTTAAAATGATAGAACACTCTACGGTTACCACACATTTCAGGTAAAATTTATTAAAACATTTTTCTTTTCCTCTTCACACTCTGTCCGCTATATAATTTCATGTGAATGCATGGTGGATGCAGTTTATTTAAACATTTCTCTTTTTTTCTCCACACGTGGTACGCTATATAGTTCTCGTGTGATTGCATGGTAGATACAGTTTACTATATTTAAAAATTTTTCTTTTTTCTCTCCATATTCGGTCGGTGATGTAATTCGCGTCTTATATAATTCTTGGCAGATCCAGTTTATGTAAAAAAAATTTCTTTCTCTTTCCACACTCTGTCCACTATAGAGTTCTCGTGCGAATGCATGGTGGTTCCAGTTTATTTAAACATTTTTCTTTCTCTTTCCACACCCGGTCTGCTATATAGTTTTTGTGGGAATGCATGATGAATCCTTACTAGTGTTCTCTCCAGAGGTAGCATGTGGGATTTCGAATCCTCTTCCTTCTCCTTGAACACTACGGTAAAATCTTTTAATCTATAGATCTATCATATTCCTCCCATCATAGAGATAGGAATTTTCAGTTCGGCTTCGCTTATAAGGTGTTGGATCAAGTACTCTCAGGTCGTAAATCCTTCACATTCATAAATTTATTTTCAAACAGTTTCCCGCCATATCATAGGCCAATTTTACTTTCAAACCGTCGTTATCCACATCAAATATGAATTTTACTTTCAAAACTGTGTCCGCCTATATCACATGTCATTTATACTTTCAAATTGTGGTTCCCCACATCCTACGTCAATTTCAAACCGAGGCCAGTATATCTCTTTCCATTTAGGTTACAAACCATTGAAATCTTTCTCCATCTTCATCAGAAATTATATTATTCGAGAAATTTTTCACATGTAAATGCAGTAAGGAATGAGGTTTTAAAGACATATTGTATTTCGATGCTTAAAATGATGAAAGTAGGTCTTCTACAAGTTCCTCATAATTTCGAGTCTTTTATTACCCAGAAGTTTTTACAAACTTTTCAAAAGCATTCAATAAACTCATTTACCAGCAGAATCAATTTATTTCTGAGATAAGCACCTTAAATAGCCCCCCCCTTCTCTTTAGGTTCAACAAAAATACTTTCTTTCAACGTGACCTTGTCGTTCAAAAAGGCAAATTTTTTATCTTTATTTATCACTTTAACGATTGTTTTATTAAGTTCATTATATTTCCATTTATTCTTGCATATCAAATTTTCTATTTGGCTTTCGGATTATTTTATACTTACTTAAGATATTTATGATATTTATTTCTATTGTTTATTGCAAAATAATATCTTCATTGTTCAGTCTCCAACGTCAAACATGATTTTATGAAAAACTCCCTGTTTTTTTTCCTTTTTTTCCCTCTTCAGTCCCGTGCATACTTTGTATTTTCTTTTACCACCACTCCCTGGTTCTCTTCCCTTCTTGCTTAATTAGATAATTGTTGTGATTCCATCCCCTTCCTTCTCCCTATTTTCCGTTTCCTAATTTCATTTTTATTTATCTGTTTTCATCCACGTCATTCCCAAACTGTAAAGAGGCTGTATTGTTGAAACTATATTGTTGTGAAAACTGTATTGTTGTGTAGTAGTAGTAGTAGTATTCACTTAATGCAGGCCCTATAAAAATTATATGCGCATTCTTTCCCAAAGCGACCCCATGCAATTTCTCACTGCGAGTGGATTATGTAATCTCACTTGAGACTGCGCATGCGCCACTTCAGACTGATGTTTTTCAAAATAAGGCAGACAGCTTTTTTTAATGCTAAGCATAAAGAAATTCAAAAATAAAACACACGATTTCAGTTCAAATGTTTGAGTAAGATATGTACGGTTCGAAAATTTATGAAGAGACAATTATTTTTCGACGCCAATTTTGGCGAAATTGGTTTTGGTTTGTCGGTTTTTTTTGTTTTCCAATTTTTGTTTGTCGTTCTAAGCAAATTTTCGACACACTTTGGGCTAATTAGACCGGGACCTACAGTTTAACGTGATTTTACAGCCTGATAGGCAATTGGCTATCAGGCTGTAAAATCGAAAGGAGAACCGTAACAGTAACAAAGCTCGAGTAAAGAAAATATATTTGGCACTAAATCCCTAAATCGATAACTTAAATCACGATTAACCGGCCCAAAAATTAAATTTGAAAGTATTATTTAATTTTAAACTTTTCATTATTATTTAATTTCAAACCCCCCTCCTAAAAATAGTACGTGATAATCCAAGTTCTTTTTTTCTATTTGTCGATTTTCTAGCCTCCATGCCATTTATTCACTAATTTATGTTTATTTAAATAGGCTTGAACATTTTAATGCACTAGCAACGACTGCGGCTAAATAAATGCTTTTGGCGTGTGAAACGCGTTTGGCGCTGTTGGCGTTAGCTTTGAAATGGAGCACGCTTTTGGCAATCTTATAAAATGCAGAATGAATTTTTGAAACAGATATTTTCCGATGTTTAATGTCTTGATAATCAAGGAAGTTGAAACTTATGTAAAAATTGAAAAAAAAATAAAATAAAATAAATAAATAAAAAGCTAACATAAGCATGGACCATTAATCTCCTAGACTTTTTATAAGCAAGTTTGGATTTCTCCGTCTGTTTCAGCAAACGGATAGTTATCGATGAACTTTTTCTAATAAATTGCTGAATTTGTTCTATGTAAGAGAACCTGATGAAATGTATGGATATTATCTCTATATGATTTACCACGTTTTTGCAATTACTTTTTGCAGACAGTAATCTTCATGAATAGAAGATAAAGATGAATTATATCTTAAAAAATGGAAAAGAAAAGATATTGTTTAATAAAAATTGTACAATGATAATATAATCGAAATGTCATGTCAAAACTATCAGACTATTTTAGATAGATAAAAACCAGCCTGTGACTTATTTAAATATGAGAATAATACTCGGAAGTTTCTGCTATGATTTCGTGGCACGTTAAAACTTCTAGATAAATTGTTCTTTTCAAAGCAAGTAAAAACTGTAATCTTCTTCCTCTAATTGTGTTTAGATAAGTTAACAAATGAAGCATTTTTATTGCATAAATTGTATAAATTGTAATTATATGCCATTTAAAATCAATTCTATATACCTATATGTAATTTATTTCTGTGTTTTTTTTATGTTTATTCTTTGCCTATATGTCCTTTTTTTCTAAATTAAAAATCAAATATATTAATCATTATAGGGCACATTTTATTAATTCTAAATCGAGTTACACTTACTATTTATTTTATACATATTTATTTATACACTTACTATTATTTTTAAATAAAAAATAATAACCAAAGGATTAAAAGATTAAACTCGATAGTTAGTTATTCTTACAGTATATAACATAATATATGGTTTACTAAATAGATCGAACTTAAAAAAAATGCTTTTATTTTGCTAATGTTTAATTTAATATGTAGAAAGATATATAAATGCAATACTACAGTATCTTTCAGTATTATTTTAGTTTAACTTAAATACTTGTTTCATTTAATATAAATTGAAGGACATTTTTTTTTCACGACAGTATTTATTGATTCTGTCGTAATAATAATAACTATTTCCAATTAATAATTTTTGTTTGAAAATAATTAATGTTATCATCTTTCTTATTTAACACTGTTGACACAATTTTAAAAACTAATTTAGATAATTTATAAATGCTTATTTTAAAAATGAAACATTAAATAATTACTCATTTCATTTTAAATGTATTCTTTACGAAATAAGATAGACCAATATCAAATCCCAGTACAACATATCCGATTTTTATTGTATTATTTTGTTAAATTTCCTAGTTTTAAAATCAATTTATTTCCCGTACCACTACATGCTTTAAACAACATGTTAATTATCAGCTTATATCAGTTATTTAAAAACAGAAATATGTTCAGAATATGTTCAAGAACTGTATAAAATAATTTAAAATATAATTTGTTTTTCCAATAACAAAAAATATTAATAATAAAGGAAAGTAGAAACATCTATGTTAATAAATTGGATTCTACTTCATGAAACAAATTAAAGGAAATCATAGGTATCACGAAAGTCAATTATTGTTACACATTATGTCGTTAGTTTTTTCAGTTAAAATAATTATAAATAAAAAAATTTCGTTGGTAAACTATTTGCTACAAAATTCCAAAATGGATTGATTCTAGAGTTATTCAACGTTCCTTATCCCCCCTCTGGGCCTAAAACTCATTATCTTGGCAGGCTGTAGAACATGGTGGGAAATTAAAAATGAGTAGTAGTTCTAAACATCAAGCAAAAGTTGGTCAATAATATCAGTAAAATAATACAGCAAGTGAGGTGATTAATGTCCAAAATTAAGAAAAAAAAAAAAAAGAAAAAAAAAGGAAAATAGGTAAGCAAAAGAATTGAAACAAAAGATAAAAAATACAAAAAGGGGCGGAGTGGTAGTTTCAAAACAACAATGTTTGCTCTGGAATGATGGCAAAAATTAAGATAAAATATTAATATATCCTAGGGCGTTCAAAGTTAGAAGAGAGAGAGTGATAATAAAAGAGGAGATTTTGAATTTCAAAATTAAAAACGTTGCCAATATTATTATAAAAAAATGATGAAGATTTTAAGAATAAACGTCTTGACACTGGGGAGATAAAGGGCATGGGGATGTCATCAGTTTTAAAAAACCCTTGAGCATCAATGATCATTCGAAAAGAAGCAAGAAGCTTCATGTCAGTAGACTAAACATCAATAGCGGTATCATCAGCATAGAGGCATAGATGGACATTGTTGACCTGTAGAATGTCATTGTTATAGATAATGAAAAGAATGGGTGCAGTGAGTGAATTTTGCGAAACATAAGCATTAATGATTGTAAAGGTGGAAAATACAGTTTGAATTTTGACGATGATGTTCCTTTTGGAAATATAAGATAAAAGAAGGCGAAAAAGATATCTAGAAAGTTTGTGGGAAATTAATTTATGAATTAGCGTTTTGATCAAAGTCGAGGAAAATGACTCCAGTAATAGATTCAGATAGATTGATTCAATTCAGTGTTTCTTAGAAGCAGGTGAGTTGTTGACACATTGGGCGTAAACCAAAGTGTTTCAGTATCAACAAATGAGAGCTATTTATATGCGAATTAATTTTGTTAATAATGACAGATTCA
The DNA here is from genome assembly GCA_021605075.1 of Caerostris darwini. Classification (NCBI taxonomy): domain Eukaryota; kingdom Metazoa; phylum Arthropoda; class Arachnida; order Araneae; family Araneidae; genus Caerostris; species Caerostris darwini. The sequence goes on from BPLQ01014910.1 coordinate 55,356, forward strand.
ACAGTTTTGTTAAGATTGAAAATAAGAGAGAATATCTGATAATTCATGGGATTAGAAGATTCTTTGCCTGGTTTGGGAATGTGCAGGATAATTGCAGTCTTCCAAGGTTGGGAGTAATAGGACAGCAAAATAATAGCTACAATGAGTCTAGCAATGCGAAGAATTATTTTGAAGGGAAAAGTTTGAGAATTTTATTACGATATTATCAATACCAGGCGCTTTTTTAAATTTGAAGCTTATTAATGTAATTATAGATTATGGAAGCACGTTCATGGGAAGACTTAGCTTTATAAGAAGTTTGAGATAATTTAGTGATAAAAGATTGCACAATCGCAGTAGTAAGATGATGCAAAAAGTTGTTAGGCTTAAATAATCCAAAAAGTTAAATTTAGAAGTGGAAGTGCGAGCATTATAGATAATTTCAGTAATTAAAAAAAATAGTTGTCTGATAATACAATAATTACAATAAGCTCAGCTGTCTGATTATCAGCGATATCAGAAGTGGAGGCAGAATACAGATATTTGAGAATAAAGACTTTGGATGCTTAACGTTTAAATTTATTAGTTTCTTTCCAGATTGAACGTTCCTCCAATATATGATTCTGTAATATTTTCATTCTGAGAGTTTTGGATGAAGTTAGGAATGCCACGCCTGATCATCATTTAAACTTTATTATAATCAGATTCAGAGAGAGGATCGTGAAAGAATTGCCATAATTTACGAGCGCGATTGAGATTAGAGATGAGAGTTTTGATATGAGGAAGGATAAAATGAATATCTTTAAGAATTTTAGAAGATGAAGTTCGAGCATTATAGATAATTTCAATAATTCAAAAAATTTCATTATCAATATGAGAGATAGAATAGAGAGAAAGACGTTAAGCAGGAGAATAATTAAGAATATTGAAAAAAAATTTATTCCAGTTACTGGAGTAGGAGCTAGTGAAATCAAAAGATAGTAGTAAATTTTGAAATTAAGAATGTCGGTATTATGATCCGAGGACATCTCTGATGATAGAATCTATAGTGGAAAAGTTGTGGATTTGTTTAAAAGCAGTAAGTCAATGAGCAGAGTTAATGATAATTCGATTTGGAGTAGGAGGAGCAATGATTTCAATTCCAGAATGATTAGCTAAATTACGAAGAAAGATACCAGAAGCATTGTTATTTTTACAGCACCAGTAAACATATCAAACATTAAAGTATCCGTAGAGAATGGAATCAGAATTTAAACTAAGGAGAGGGGAAAAACCATTGTTGAAATGATTCTTAATGATGTCGATCGGAAGGTCAATAGAAGCAATAGTGAGAACAGGAATATTATCAATCGTAAGAACTGACTCGAATAGTTCGCAAGAAGGGAGAGTTGTTAATTTCAACGTGAGAAATGGATTACTTGATAAAAATACCAGTTCCATAGCGAGCCAACGGAGATTGAGGATAATCATCAGGACAAAAATATAATTTGGAATAACCTTGTTAATACTAAGAGCAAAATGAATTAGTTATATTATAGTTGTTAGTAAAATTGATGAACTCAAAATGTTTAGATATGACATCACAAGAATTCCAACAGCAGATTTAAGCTAAATCAAAATAGCTTAATCATTAAAAATTTGGTTTCATAACAATGAAAGGAAACAATAATTTATATGTCAGAAATGATTAATTTTATTCAACGATTTACTATGTAATGTAATTTACAAAATAAAGATGTGATTTATAAAGTATATATCACGATTTATTTATTAAAAAAACTGAATTAAAAATACAATGTAACGATAAAAATTATGTAAAACGAGTTTACGGCATTTATACAAAATGTAAAGAACCTATGTGCTCTATACTTAGTAAAATTTTCATTCATCATTTACCATTAATAATACTCAATGGGAGGATTCTTTAATATTTTTTTTTCTAATTTATTCTAATGAGTTAACAACCTGCTACCGATATAAAATGAATAAAACATAATCAAATAATTGGTTAAACTTTTTCAGAATTTTCCTCTGTAAACAGATTTAACCAGAAAAACCAGAACTTTGAATGACCGCACTTCACATAAATAAGTCAATAAGAGAGTTCATTTGTAAGCAGATGCACTCAAACACGTCCAAGGTCAGTTTCATATAGTTGTTTAATACAGTGAAGGCCGAGTTGAAACAGTTCTCTACCCCGGAGTGTTATCACAGCTTTCAACGAAAGGAAATACGGGTACGTGTATATTGTTAAGTTATTATCGCTACACTAACTTTATTAATTTACTTTTGGTTATTTAATAATTTCGAGCAGTCTTAAAATTTAAACAATTACTTCCAATCAAACATTTTAATTTACATCGTAATTAGCACATTACAATTTAAAATATATAATATATATATATTATATATATTCACTCTAATACATCCTGAGAAGATGTTTTCTATATGGAACGAATTTCGTATCGTTCCAACAGACAAATTATTTTGGCGGCAAGTGAATGAATAATTGCAGCTCTGCATCCCAATTGAGCTTTAAAGCTCAATTGGGATGCACGGTTAATGCATAATAACTTTAGAGCTAATGCATAATGATTTTAGCTAATCATAATAATCATGAACCGAGTTAATGCCTAATAATTTTTGCTAATCATAATACCAGAACATAATGCATAATGATAATCATTTAATGCATAATGATTTTTGCTAATCATAATGATCATGAACCGAGCTAATGCATAATGATTTTTGCTAATCACAATCCCGATCATAATACATAATGATTTTAGCTAATTATAATAATCATGAACAGAGCTAATGCATAATGATTTTAGCTAGTTATAATAATCATGAACAGAGCTAATGCATAATGAACAGTTATAATAATCATGAACAGAGCTAATGCATAATGATTTTAGCTAGTTATAATAATCATGAACAGAGCTAATGCATAATGATTTTAGCTAATCATAACGATTTTAGAGCTAATACATAATGATTTTTCAAATTATAATAATCATGAACAGAACTAATGCATAACGATTTTAGCACTCTATTGACTTTTAGCCTCCATTGTACAATGCCTCACATCTTGGTTCGTGCACAATTTGAGGATATGCAATTTGACTAAAGAAATACGACATTTAAGGCGGAGTAAAATTGACAGTAAGGATTATTGGACTGGTTAATACTATAATGGCTAGTAGGAGCAATATTGACAGTAACCACAATACATCTCCCTGTGTATTTAGAACACCAGATCACTCACCAATAGATTAAATTTGGGAATCTGATGGTTAGAAGGAATAAAGAAGGTGGAAACGATTAGAAGGGAAATAAAATTGTGAGATTTTTGCCAGCTCTACGAATCAATACCATGTTGATAGCAGCTTGAATAAGGACCTATTGATTTAATTGTTAGTATTACTATCTTCAGAACAATCGTTTTTTGTTCGCTTTTTAATCGTGTTTTTTTTTTCGTTACGCACACAGATATCAGATTTGCTGATTGTGTTCTTTTTCGAAAAACTCCTTTTTAGTATAGATTTTGTTTTGCGGTGTATAGTATGAATTAGAAATATACAGTTTTGATGAAAGGGACGCATAACTTCATATTAAAACATAAAAATATTACTTACAAGCTAACTTAATCTTGATCTCTGTACAACTCACATATGTAGAATTGCATAAAGCCAATTTTATATTTCAAAACTAGTAGGAATATTTCAAAATATTAGGAATATAGGAATATTTTAGGAATAGTTATTTTGTTTTCAAAAATAGGTAGAAATAAAATGCTTTACTAACTAACAATGCATCCCACATACTGAACTAAAAAAATTGTAGAATTAATAGAAACCTTAATAAGTTGCTCAATTTTTGCAAATTAATATAAGGCATCTCACATGAATAATATTTTATATAACTTTTCATGAAAGAATCCAATCAAATCTGAATTATATTGATTTACAATTCCATAACTTAGATAATACTTTTAAATAAGAAAAAAATATAGAATACATTAAAATTAAGATATTATAAGAAGAAATTTTAGAATTAATAGTAGGATTAATAAGTTGCTCAATTTCTTCAAATTAATACAGGGTCTCATATGCGTAATATTTTACATAACTATTCATGAAAGAATCCAATTTTAAACCTGTTAAATCTGAACACTATCCACTTAGAATTACATAGTTCACATAACACTTTTAGCATCATCATAACTAGGTCGACAGCCCGTTGTGAGTCTTGGCCTTCTTTAAAAGATCCAACCAGGCTGTTCTCCTCTTGGCCGTGGACCTCCAGTTTTTGATCTTAATAACATTAAAATCAGAGTCTAAACAGTCGACCCATCTCTTTTTCGGTCTTCCCCTTGGTCGTTATCTAAAAGGGATTACATTGAAAACTTTCAAAGCAGCTCTAAGACTTTCCATTTTCATGAGATGACCAGCCCAGCCCATTCTGTTCAGTTTAATAAAATTTAGAATGTCAATATCTATAACACTTTTATATAATGCCCAATTATAAAAAAATTGGTAAAAATTGTTTTCATTATTTCTCTAACATTGATTAAACTTGATGTAATCTATCACTCAGTCTCTTTTAGGATTTCGTTCATAAATATGTCGCAACAGTGGTTCGGTGTGAAACCTCCGAACTTCGTGGATGGGTTACGCATTCCACAGGTGTTCAAACCCGAAGCGTTTCGATCCGCGATTCGATACAAACCTTTGCCAGACGATGTATTCATCGTCACGTATCCCAAATGTGGTACCACATGGACACACCAAATCATTTGTTTGATTTTGAAACAGAAGGAACTGTGCAATCTGGACAATAAATTGTTTGGAGAAGATCCTTCCCTAGAATTGAGAGGTGAGTAGTTATTTACTTTAAATACAGGATAGCCATAATTGAAGAACATAATTTAAACACTGCCAGTTCAGTAACTTTCAAATAGATTAGAGTTTAGCCCTCAGGAGCAAAATAGACTTGTTATCCATTTTCAATAAGCACTGGAAGATTAATACCTTTTTATATTGCCATAACATTTTGCGGGGCCCGATGGTCGAGTGATTATTGCTCTGGCGATCGGTGCCACAGGTTTCGGGTTCGAGTAACAGCGGTGCCATGGATGTTAGTAGTGGTTCAGAATCCTCTTTAACCCATAGGTCCCGGACTACTACTACTACACCACACCGCATCACTGTGCCTAGAGCTGAGTTTTTCCTTTACAGTTTGGGAATAATGTGGGTGAGTCTGACTGGGCTCCGTGAAGCTCTATGAGACAGGAACCGGCTTAAAGTGGATTACAAACCGCTACAAACATCCCTGCACCACTCGAATTCGCACCCAAAACCAGTGGCACTGAGCGCCAGACACTCGGCCATTCAGGCCCAAGGCCTATTTTGTCGGATGATTCATGATTAAAGATGTGTTTCAAGAGAAAATATTGGTTGCTAGTGGGCAAAAATCGTGGTGGCCAAAGTCGTGGTGACCAACCCCATAGTGGGCCAAAGTCGTCTGCCTATTGGAAGATTTCGAGACAGATGTTTTTCTTTTTACGGGGTACGGTTGTCAACCATACGCTCTACAATCATATTAGACCGAGACTTATGGTTGAAAGTGGATTACGAATCACTACAAACATCTTTGGCACGGATTCGAACCCTGAACTTGTGGCACCGAGTGCCACAGCGTTAGTCACTCGGCCATCAGGCTCTATGTGTAAACAACACATCATTTAAAATGTATTCCTTTCTCCCATACCATACGAAAATGTGTGGTAGTTACCCATAAAAGCCCTTGGGAAAAGCAATGTTCTCTCCTCATCGCTCGTCGATGGGCTTTCGTGATACATGTAAGTGTAACACGATGCCCACTGATGTTCACCAAAAAATATATTCATTTCAGAGCAATTACTGCAATCAAAAGAAAATTCAAATTCGCAGGTTAGTTAAGAATATGTTCATTGGGTTTGCTCCAAAAAAAAGTTCTTTTCTGAATAACATTTTTGTTTTTATTCCAGAATTCACAATAACTTGATTAAATATGCTGTTACTCAACGATACTCTATCCTACAAACTCTTCAAATGTTACAAAATTCATTATTACACGAAACATTTTAAAAGTGTTATAACGAAAAGTCACAGAAGTCAGATACCGTGTTTTTTATATTACAAGTAAAATGTATTTGCAAAAGCAGCTCTTTTTTCCCATTAAAAGTGTGCGTTATTTGAATTAAAAATGGCTTACTTAAATATAGTTTGGCATAAATTAAACTGACTTTCAGAGGGAAGTACCCTACATATTATACGACAGATACTCGGAAGAATCTCTCCAGATAGTCGTATTAGATGCAAGATGTTCTATAATAATTATTTTACAGAGAAGTTTCAAATCGCTTCAATTAGAATGACTACTGAATTACTAGTAGGGAAGTGAATACGGATAGAAATATAGCTGTAATGTATTTTTTTAATAAATAATTTTATTAAAACAAAATTAATTCTTTTTTTAGTATTATGTGAGATCATGCTTTATTTAAGGAGTGATGTATTCCATAAATGTTTTTACAATGGTAATTTTTCTATGCTAATATAGAACCTTTTTACGTTTGTTTCAAAATTTTTATGCGTACAGTTATACGCTATTCAATGAGGAATATTAAAAATGAAACAACTTTAACGGAAATAGCGATTATTTGCAAGAAAATTCTTTAAATGATAGCTAACAGCACATACTACGACATTACTTTTGCAATAATGAAATATATTTAATACGTCAATAATCGTTAATCGCTAATAGCACCTAATACTACATTACTTTTGTAAAAAGGAAACAAATTTAATGCATCAGGAATCGCTAACAGAAACTACATTGCTTTTGTAATAATGAAACATATTTAACACACCAGGAGTCACTAATCGCCAACAGAACTTACTACAACATTACTTTTGTAATAATGAAACATGTTTGATACATCAGGAATTGCTAAACGCTAGAAGCACCTATTACTACATTAATTTTGTAATAATGAAAGATATTTACTACGTCAGGTAAAGCTAATCACTAACAGAACCTGCTACTACATTACTTTTATAATAATGAAACATATTTAATAGGACAGGAATCGTTAATCGCTGACAGCCCCTACTATTACATTACTTTTGTAACAATGAAACATGTTTGATACATCAGGAATCGCTAAACGCTAGAAGCACCTATTATTACATTAATTTTGTAATAATGAAACTATATCAGGTAAAGCTAATCGTTAAAAGTTACATTACTTTTGTAATGATGAAACACATTTGATACATCAGGGAGAAGCTGTAACGTTAATAATAGCTAGTTATCAATAAAAATTAATTATTAACTTCAATTAATTTTCTACGACCGATAGGCGGTGAATCAACCGAAACCATGCCAAGACCAAGAGCCATAAAAACTCACCTACCTTTCCGTTTCACGCCCTGGTCTGATGAAGCCAAGTACATCCACATCGCCAGGAATCCCAAAGACTGCTGCGTCTCGTACTACCATCACAGTTTGAGCGACGGATTCAACGGATCCTTTGATCAGTTCTTCGAAATGTTCTTGTCGGGCGATGTCGATTTCGGGGACTATTTTGATCATCTCTTGGGATGGTACGAGCATAGGTAAAATAAACACACGAGCTACAGAATAATTATTTCAAATGTATGTAAATGATTTAAATGCAATTCTTTTCAAATTTTCGTAATGTAATAATAATAATTTGAATGAAAATAAAGTCAGTTCAAGAAAGAGTTTTGCACTGGTAGAAACGATGTCTTCTCCATAACAAAATAATTGTTATGGAAATATTAAATTTTTCCATAACAATTATTATTTTAATTCTGTATAATGTATAACTTCTCACTTAAATTGTTAATTAGTTTTTATGCATCAAAACACTATTGTTAAAATGTTTCTTTATTTTATCTTTTAATTTGACTTATTGTAGAAAAAAAACCCTTAAGTTTCAATAGTTTTTTTCCAAATGTAATTCAACATATGCCTTTGTGTGGCGTCACTATCAACAATCGATTTTAAATTAACCATATTTTTACAATACTGTAAGATTCAGTTTTATTTTTAGTATGCAGTTAAAGTAGTTAGCTAAAGTATGGAATAACATAGAGTTAATCTTCAATGCTTTATATGTTTCTGAATACTTTTGGAAACTCTAAAAAAAATTATTATCTTTGATTATGATATTTTATGTAGAAAATTATGCTTACCTTTGTAGATTTAGGAAGATAACTTTTTAAATTTTTGGTTGTTACATTTCTCTAACAAACTAAAATTAAAATTTTAAATAACGTATCATTTTCTTATATACATAAAAGATATATATAAAATCAGGCCCACACCCAGGTATTGGCTAATGGACTTGAGTCCCTCTACACCTTCCAACCCCTTAAGTGAAATGTTGCATCAAATCAGTGCAACGTAAAAGTTATTAACAAACTCTTTTTGTGTATTTGAAGCAAATGAGTGCTAGGTAAAAATTATTAATTAAATAATTAATTCATGGAATTTCCAGTTGAAATACCTTTTCTATTATTATAATTTAATATAACTTATTGAGCTTTCATGAAAGATTACATTTTAGTTTGTTAAACTCCCATTCCTCAAGACAAAATCTTAGGTATGCGCCTAAATACAATGAACATCAAAAATATTCAGCATGAACCAAAAGTCGATATATCCATAAATTAACTAATAACTTTTAACAAATGAAAGTATACTTCTCTTACAGGTGAAAACATAGCTCAATTCATGTTATACAAAATAATTTTACTTTTGTTAAAGTGCGTGTATAATATAACACTTGTGTAGGAACTGAAAGAGATTGAAAATATTAAGCAGTTGATCACACCATTGCGCTTGTTACAAAAAGTGTTAAAGCGTTGATTTACGTAAACAAGATAATGGCTTAAAATTTGAACGTTAATTGTGATTCGAATTTTTAAAATATGAATTGAACTGAACCCACATGTAGTTGCAATTATGTGCATTCATTTATTAAAAAAAATTATTCATGAATTTAAGGGTACATCGACCTTTGGATCATAGTGTATATTATAGTCTTAGTTGTATTTTTTTATGGTTTAAAATGTGCATTCATTATATTGTTTATTGGCGCAACAACCCCATGGTGGGCCAAGGTCGTCTGACTACTGCCAGATTTCGAGACAGAAGATTTTTTTTCTTTTTCTTTTCAGCCCTACGCTCTTACAGTCATAATAGACTATTAAGTACAGTTTAAAGTGGATTCCGAACCACTACAAACCCCTATGGCCCCGCCGGGACTCGAACTCGAAACCTGTAACACCGTGTGCCAGAGCGCTACTCACTTATTCATCAGATCCCATCTATTATATTAGTTTTGACTAATTTTATTATGATATATTCTTTATAATTTATTTCATTATTATTATTATTATTTAAAACATTTTTAACGAGAACCTAATAAAATTTCTATTAAGACACTTTATAATTTTTTTTTTTGTCATTTAATACGGCACTTTTAATTTGCACAATTGTTACTAAGCGTATTATTATATCGCTTAAAATTAAATAATAATTGACTATTTTTTTAAAACAATAGCCCTTTTATCATCTTTATTATTGTGTAAGTTTTAAAATCTCTAAATGTAAATACCATTAATAAGTACAAAGATATTAATACTTCATTTTATTTTTCGAATAGAAATGACCCTAACGTGCTTTTTGTAACTTACGAAGAAATAAAGGAAGATCCAGGGACCGCCATTCTCAAAATGGCATCATTTATTAATGATGAAAAGTATGCTGAACCGCTGAGAAAAGATCCTGAATTGCTGAACGAAGTCGTGAAGTACAGTAGTTTCTAATACATGAAAGAAGCTGCTAGCAAACGAGCTGAAGAGAAGGCCAAAGAATACAAGAAGCAAGAATTAAATTCTGTCAACACATCAGACCAAAATTCAGAGAAAAAAATTGATGTTTTGAAGATCATCAACGTGTCCAATTTGGTTAGAAAAGGCGTCGTTGGAGACTGGAGAAGCCATTTTCAGAAGAACAATGTGCACGTTTGGAACAGAAGTTCACCGAAAAAACAAAAGGAACTGATTTAGCAAATATCTGGGTGAAACACATGTAAAAAGATACCTAACATACAGACATAATACCTTTCATTTAATAGGGTATTGATTGTGATTTCTGAAAATTCTTTTTAAATAAATTATAATTAAGAAGTCATTGCAACTTTTTTCTGAAAACAAAAAATACTTAAAATTTATTTTCTTATTATCTAATAAAAAGAGAGACCGAATAAAATATTGAAAAGAAGATACTAGACAGATTTAAAAATTCCCATCTATTAAATAACTTTGAAATATTAGGCAACTCATAAGAAATTGTTTCAGATGATTCACTAATAAAAAAAAAAAAGAGACTGAATAAATTATTGAAAAGAAAGTGTTTGTTCTAATTCAGCTGGCAATCAGGTCAAACATATTGTATCACAAACAAAAGCTTTTCACATAACTATCATGGCAATAAATCCTTATCTTCATGACTTCTTACTTCTTCAAATGGTATCGTATATTTTTTAAATTGTAGGATTAAGAAATTTTGAAGCTTTAATATTTTATGATCAAATAGCTAAATTAAAAAAAAATTTAATGATCTTTAATAAATAGGGAAGGGGAATAATATGAATATTATAAGTGTAAAATAATTTTATATGAAATAAAGAATATTGAAATTACAAAGATAAAATGTATTCTTTGAACTTGAATTAAATTCTACTTCTATACAAAATTAGGTTGGCCATGATGAATATAATTATCTGATGTCTCTAAAATATACAATAAAAAAAAGATAAAAGACAAAATTGCAAAGAATATTTGTATATAATATTATTTGCAAAGGTTTTCTTTATTTATAAATCTGAAATAAAGTTGTTTACAAATAACTGAGATATAAAATTTAGGCATAATTATTATTATCATTTAAAGTAAATTTTCATTAAAAATAATTTGTATATTTACTTTCGAATAAAGAAAAGACTTTAAACATTTTAAGTGCAAAAATTAACAATAAAATGGAATTTTTCAGTTTACTTTAAATAGTATATTAATTTTACATTTTATTTATTTTACATTAATTATAAAAAATTTAAAAAATCAATTCTATTTGTTTTTAAATTAAGATTTTGAATCCATTTTTAAATAAATAAGTAAGTTTTTACATGCTTTTTGCAAATTAATTATAATTAAATATTTAAAGAAAGGAAATTTTATTTAAAGTTGCATTAAATTAAGATTTTGAATCTATTTTTAAATTAAGTAAGTTTGTTCAAAGATTAAAGATATTTACGTGCTTTTTTCAAGATGCCTCAAGCCTAAGAACTGTCATCAAAAACTCGGATAATATGCATAAAAATCGGCTTACTTCATTTTAAAAAATGCATTCAAAATCTTAATTTAATGAAATTTTAAATAATAATTTAATTATAATTAATGTGAAATAAAAAAACTTATTTCTTTAAAAGTGAACACTTATATATAATTAAAGTAAACTCCCTCCCTGAAAAAGTTGTCAATGTTATTTTTAAAATATACATGCTGATTGTTTATAGTCTGTTTGGTGCCATATATTATTACATTCGATGTCAAATTAGTAAATCATTCCTACTGATTACTAGATTTAGTACTAGAAGAGTGCATGTTTTTCAAAAGAAAAAAAAACATTTATTTCATTATATGATGTGCTAATTTAAAAAAAATCAATTTGTCCATGTTAATTTAAATTGATGCAGCAAACAATAGGGGAAGGAAACAATTCCAGTCATTTTGAAATATAGAAAGGGAAAAAAAAAAAGAAGGTAAACAGAAATCTTGTAACAATTTTTTATCTTTTATAGTAGGGTTGCACACACACACTTTTGAAGGCCACAGGTCACATAAAAAATGTGATGTTATCTATCACACACAGAAATACAGACATGCGAAAACAAATAATATAAAAAGTAAATAAAGAATTCGATGTATGTTTGCGATGCGATTGTATTGATTTAATACAGTCATTCTAAAACTTCCAGTGTTATTCCAGAGAAATATATGTTCAGGATATAAAAATTAATATAGTTACTCTTTTTCTTTTCAGTTTTTTTAGTTCAAAGACAGATTTGATTATAAACAACCTTTCTGGTTGTTTTTCTTCTTTTATTCACATAAAAAGTGCCAAACAGCAATGATGCGAAAAAAGAATGTTTCCGAGAAACTAGGAGCTGTAACTGGAATCCTGGTTGGCTATAGCATCTATGTGATTTTCAATGTTAAAACTATTTCCATTGCAGTTTATGAGACTCCACTGTCTGGAATCAGTACTCTGGGGTACTATTATCTTTAGTCAATGTCATATAATATTGAGTGAAGATTAAGAACTACTTGGTATATTCACTGATCGTAGATTGATGATTATATTTGGATTGAGGATTGACCATATAACCTGAAATTGCAAGGCTTCTGAAAATAAAACTTATTAAAACCCTTTACTTAGATTCACCTCTGATTAAGGTAGAATCTTCGCTTTTTTTAGCTCTAGCATTGGCCATTTTATTGGACCAGATATATTAAAATTTTCTGATGAATTTTTAATTTTGCATTTTTATTACCATTTTTTTTTATAGAGCTACTTGCTGCTCCTCATTTAGTGTTAAGTTTCTTTTAATTGAATAGTTTTCTTTTCTTAGGCGGCACTGCAAATTTAACAATAAAGATCAATATGAAATTCAACGAAACGTTCTCTATAAATATTTTCTTTTTCCTCCATACTATATCTCTCTCTCTTAAACTCATCCCTATCAAATTTCGAACATCCGGGAGAATGGAGAATTCGTAAACTCAGTCAGTACTTTATCAATGGCCCACATATCGTTATATGACAGCTTTCATGAAAAGAAAGATGCTGACGTAAAATATACAAACAAATAAAACATACTAACCGCTGAATTATAATCTCCTAAAATTTTGGTCAATAAATAAGAAACAATTTGCATTGTCATTTTAATAATAAAAATGTCCCGTTTTAATCCTGGACTCTTGTACCAATGAAGTCGTCAATGTTGTGGCCCGAAGTATGTTGACAATATTTTTTAGGTTACTGAGGAATTCTCCACTGGAGGTTTGAAATTTCATAGCTATAAGGTTGATTTTAGGAGGGGGCAGTTTTTTTCGATGTGAGGTTCTGGAAAACTGGCTATACTAAAGAAAAAGAAGTCTTCATTCCCAGGATACTCTCTTAATAAGATCCGATATACCGTTTGGATTCAAAAGTCTACAATTCCTACTTGCTTTTGCTAAATCTAAAAATCAAACAAAAGGCCAATTGCTTAAAGAGATTGCACTGCTTCAGCTATATGTCACAAAGAGTAGAGTTAGGAGTAGAAAAAAATTATATGTACTTGCAAACGACGAGAAAGCAGGGAATGCTATTTATGGTCAGGCTCTAACTGACAAATAGGTTAAACAATAATTATGCAACACTTGCTAATTAAAATGATATTAATAACAAGTAATATAAAAAGAAAATTTTTAAAGTCGATTCCTCCTTTTTTTCACTGTATTGCAGAAAGTCCTTTATAAATAAAGTTGAAATTTTCCTCTTACACCTGGCGCCATCTATTTATAGATAAATGCAACTTAAATCTAAAAAAAACTGAAATTAATTAATTAAATTTAATTAATGAATTAATATTTGAACAAACTGTATTAACATCCAGTGTCATCCACTACAAGTTTAAAAAAAAATTTATTTTAACTTGAGTGGATGAATAAAAAGTATTTTATGAACGATTGAAAATTTGAACAAGATATATGTAGGAAGAGTGTGACCTAGTAGTAGGAATTGAAAAAATAAAACAAGTAATATAAAAACAAATTTTTTAAAGTCAAACTTTTTCAAAGTCATTCTTTCTTCTTTTTTTTTTCACTATATTGCAGAAAGTCCTTTATAAATCATTTTCATTTATTTTTTTAAGTTTATATGGCGCCATCTATTGTTAGATACATGCAACTTAAATCTAAAAAAAACTGAAATTAATTAATTAAATTTAATTACTGAATTAATATTTGGAAAAACTATTAACATCCAGTGTCATCCACTACAAGTTCAAAAAAATCTATTTGAACTTGAGTGGATGAATAAAAAGTATTTTATGAACGATTGAAAATTTGACAACAAGATATATATATTCAACAGAGTGTGAGCTAATAAAATGATATCAATAAAAATAAAATAAATAAAAGTATTGAATCATAAATCCAAATATTTCAAATAAATATATGTATTGAATCTCTTGATATTTATGCAATTCTACATAGATAACCCATCGATTTACTATTCAAATTGTGTTATCGAGTTTCATCTTTGCCCTAAATGTAGTTATCAGTAGCAATGATTTGACATTCAACTTGATAACAAATGACGTCCGAATGACGAAATATCATTTGACTTCTAAAAAAACCCTGCATAACAGACAAAAACCCAATTCATTCACTTCTGACAAGCCTTGAATAACTGTTAACAAATTACTGATTTTCCAGACCAGTCAAGAGTCCAGAAAAGCAAGTAAAAATTTATATCTTTAGTGACATCTTTACTGTTCATTTACTGTTAAAATTTAAATATTTATTGAAATTTGCTTTAAATGGAGAATAATATTCCTGTATTGCAGAAGTCTCGTATTTAATTTTTATTAAATTGTTTTTCACGACGTTTTTATAAATAATAATTTCATTTTACTACATTCTATTTCTAGTATTTCCTCTTTTGAAAAAAGAATTTGTTTAATATCTTTACACAATGGTCTTTAAATTGTTTTTATCATTCTTATTTTTCTACTGAAAAAATTTTATTAATTAATTATTAAACTATATTAATTACGATTGATCAGTTGGTACTGCACAGAAATAAAATTTATCTCAAACATTTCATCTTTATAATATGAATACATTATATTTTATTCAGATTTCTTGCAAAATATCACATAACACATTCTATCTCAGCTTTTTTTTCAATTTATTAATAATAAATAGTAAAACGTAATGTTTAGTTTGATCACAAAATTCAATAAGCTTTTATTCAATCTCTTCATAAAGTATTTTATAACTTTTAAAAGAATTTTAGGAAACTTTAAGATTATAGCATACTGTTGTGTTTCTAAATGTTTTCAGTTGAAATTTTTTAAATGAATAATGATTACTTTAATTAATTAATTTCTGTGTGTGATTTAAATTTTTTTTCTCCTTTCGGATGAACTTCATAAATTTTAAAAATAAATTAGAATTCCTTTATATACTGATATCGTTGTAGAATTATGGAGTAAAAATTATATCAGATGCATAATAAAAATTCTGGAAAAATAAAACTTTCTTTTACATTACTTGATTGCAAAAATCAGTTAACAACTACAACTAATATCAGGCTATGTATATGCATTCTGATTATGCGCAACTAAAAAATTACTGAGCAGTTACTGTCACAATTATAAACAAATGGTAAAGTCTCATTGATTCTTATTAATTGTTATGAGTAAAATTTATTAAACAATTATGTAATGAAGAAAGGCCATGTATGACCAAAATTCTATCCATGTTAAAGTTAATAGCAACAATAAAATACAGGAAAATTCGTTTTTTGCTTTCGTAACTAAATTTCGTTAAAAAAATGTTTGACTTATTAAGATTTAATTTTCCTTGAAATTCATCTCAGGCAATTGTTATTCATGAAATGGACAAATTTGTAAACCAATAGAGATCTTTAAATTATGATGGATAAAATACATTAAATGGCCACGTCTTTGGTCCTTTTTCAGCATTTTTTAATGTTATTTTTTTTAAATTTAATAATAATGTTATTTTTTATTTTTCCTTTATAATCATAATTATTTTATTAATAAAGAGCTTTATTATTTCGTAACTATTTTAAATTCCAAATTACTTAGAATCAAATGTTAAATTATCATCGAAATAAAATTTTTGAAAATTCTCTATCAAATTAAGTTGATTTGTCATAAAATGTTATGAAGAAAATTTGCATCTTAGTTATGTAGATCAGTTCAATTAAATGAATCAAATAAGATATAATTGAACTGATCTACAGAATTTAGATGTCCTTATTAAAATTTAATTTTTTGGAAATGGATAAAATTATATTGCAGATCTGTAAATCATGATGGATAAAATATATTTAATAACAATGCCTTTGGTCATTTTCAGCATTTTTTAGTGATATTTTTAATTTTTAATTTAATAATATTTTTTTATTTTACTTTATATTCATAATTACTTTATTAAGAAAGAGCTGAATTATTTCGTAATTATTTTAATTTCCAAATCGCTTTTACGTTAACATTGCATTTAGACCATTTTCGACATTTTTATTTTTATTTGTTATCATTTTTTTAAAGTTCCAAAGCACTTAGGATAAATGTTAAATTAAAAAACAAATTTGAATCCAACAATGAAATAAATAAAATATCATTTTAATTTATTTTGTCATAACAATTTATGTAGAAAATCACACATCAAAATTCTGTAGAACAGTTTAAATAAAGGAATTAAATAACATAAAATAATATATCCTTTATTAAGGGCAAGATCTTTTATTGTTGTAAACCAGTTTAAAATAACAGCCTTTAAAAAATAAAATTATGATTCTGTAATTCATATCAGTTTATTAGATTGTAATTTCAGAAAGTAGTTTTTAATTTAAAGAACATTCAAAGATTAAATTTCCAAGTTGATATTATTATTTTTTTACTTGAAATTTTAATTACTTTTAAATAATAAAATGTCATTTAATATAACACTGATGAATTTGATAAATTTAAAATAATATTAATTTCTTTTATAATAGTCTCTTTTTTGATGTTTTTCTATTTAATACATTTTTTAATTTATTGTATTCACTTTTAAATAGCTCCTAATTTTGATAATAATAGCAAATATTTGTTTTGATAGCATTTCTTTGTTTCTTTTTAAAGTCTTAGTAGTAAACTTATGGAAAGGACTTAGTTTTATGGACTTTAGCTTACTTAAAGTCTTAGTAGTAAACTTATCAAAAGTTACACAATTCTTCTCTACAGAGAGCTGCCTGATGGCTAATTGGCTAGTGCTCTGGCCTTTGCGCTTCAGGTTCGAATCCTGGTGGCGGCATGGACGTTTGTGAGTGGTTCGAAATCCACGTGAAACTGTAGTATCCAGTCTGATTAGCCTAAAGTATGCAAAAAATGACCGTTGCGTGACAAACCTAACCAAATCTCAACAGAGATTAAGAATGAAACTTAATGACAAATGAGCTTAAGATATAACAGCTTAATATAAGCGTAATATAACAATATAAGTTTAAGATATAAGCTAAAATATGTTAGATTAAGATTAAGATTAATCAAGATTAACACGTTAAGGTAAATCCCAACCAAACTTTCACACCATTTTCTCCCACAGCAGAAAATATAGCATGGCGGCCCAAGAGTCTTCCGACGTTCCGGCTTCTCAATTTGTTGACGGATTGCAAATTCCGGCAATGTTTTCAGCAGATGCCTTCCGTTCTGTTGTCAATTACAAACCACGACCGGATGATGTTTTCATTGTGACCTATCCTAAATGTGGAACAACATGGGCCCAACATACTCTTACGCTCATTTTCAGGCATGGTGAGCCCATAGAATCGCATATAGAATTCTTCAACGCCGCTCCTTTCCTTGAAATAACAGGTAAGTTTCAGCTTATGGCATAAAATAAAATTTGTGTTCCTTTTTATTTCCATTATTTGTTACAAAATTTATTTGTCTATTTTACTAATACTATTATATTTATTTAAAACTTGTTACTTGGCTTTATTATAACATCAAATTCCCTATAACAATTAAACAAAGAGCAAAATAAAGAGAAAAAAAAAATAGAAATTGAAAGTAGGTTTTTCAACGCAGGGCCTGATGACCGAGGGACTAACGCTCTGGAGCTCTGTGCAAAGTTTTGGGGTTCGGTTTCCGGCGGTACCATGGATGTTTGTACTGTTTTCGGAATTCGCTCTAAACCGTAGGTCCCGGTCTAATATGACTGTAGAACGCTGGGCGTAGGGCTGACACCTCTACGCCGTAATAAAAAAACATCTCCTGTCTCGAAATCTGCCAATAGGCAGGCGACCTTGGCCCACCATGGGGCTGTTGTGCCAATGATAATGACAAGATTTCTATGCAAACTGAATAAGATGCTTCTACAAGCAATTTCCTTTGGTACAAAAAATGTTTTCCAAAACTTTTTTTCAAGTAAATAATGTATATATACGCAAAAGTATTGGATAAAATTATGCATATAAGCTTGAATGTATAAAATAGATATTTCTAAAAAATACATTTAGTAACGTTTAAAACTTAAAAATAATATTAAGTTACTTTCTACCGAAACTATTTCTGCCATCTTTTTATTGAAATTTTGCAATAATGAAATAGAAGGCTTTATTACAACTTTATTATACTTTGTTTTTTTTTTTAAATTCTAGGCGCCAAAGGGGCAGAAGAAATGCCAAGACCTGGAGTCCTCAAAATACATCTTCCTTTTCATTTGACTCCGTGGTCAGACCAAGCAAAATACATTTATGTGACGAGAAACCCCAAAGATTGCTGCGTCTCATATTTCCATCATATGAGGAACATTCCAGGTCATATGTTCAGTGGAACCTTCGACCAATTCTTTGAGATGTTTTTGTCCGGGAAGATTGATTACGGTGACTACTTTGATCATTTGATGGAGTGGTACAAACACAGGTAAAAATAACTTAAAGAAGTATTTACTCTAGTTATCTCAAACAACACAATTGTTAAGTATAACTTCAGATAGCGAAAAGTAAACAATTTTTAATAACATTTCTTAATGCAAATTTTTATTAATGATTCCTTGTATTATTAATAAAAATTCAAAGCTTAATAATAAAAATTCAAAAAACAATTAAAAACAAACTAACAAACAAACAAAAAAAAAAATAGTAAAAAAACTTAAGAAACAAGTAATATAAAAAAAAAAATTAAAGCCATTTCCTACTTTTTTTTCACTATATTGCAGAAAGTCCTTTATAAATAATTTTCATTCATTTTTTAAAGTTTATCTGGCGCCACCTATTAGTAGATATATGCAACTTAAATCTACAATAAAACTAAAATTAATTAATTCAATTTAATTACTGAATTAATATTTGAAAAAACTGTATTAACATCAAGTACCATCCACTACAAGTTCAAAAAAATGTATTTGAACTTGAGTGGATGAATAAAAAGTATTTTATGAACGATTGAAAATTTGAACAAGATATATATAGGGACAGTGTGAGCTAATAAAAGGAATTGAATAAAATACAATAAGCGTATTCTGAGCGTGTTTTTTTTTAAGTAATTTTTTTTTTTTGCTTTTGTATTTGACAGGAATGATCCAAACGTACTTTTTGTGACCTACGAAGAAATGAAGGCCAATCCGGAGGCTGCTGTCCTAAAAATGGCGTCTTTCGTCGACGACGAAAAATACGCCAAACCTCTGAGAGAAGATCCGGAGAAATTGCGCAACGTGCTGAAATACAGCAGCTTCAAGCATATGAAAGAAACCGTCAACCAAGGCATGGACGAACTTATGCAAATGTCAAAGGAAGAAATCATGAAGTCTGCTCTTCCAGAAGAAATGAAAAAGGCTTTTGCTAGAATGCCAAAGCCAGAAGAAGGGAAAGAAGCCAAGAAGCCTTCTTCGGTCAATTTCGTCCGCAAAGGCATTGTTGGGGACTGGAGGAATCACTTTTCTGAAGATCAGAGTAAACGCTTAGATGAGAAATTTGCTGACAGAACGAAAGACACTGACTTGGGAACCATTTGGAAAGATTACATGTGAAATGTCCGTTTTAATGAACTTTCTGCCTAGAAAAACAGCAAAAAAAGAAAAAAAAAATAGCAATATAAGAATATTGATTCTTATATTTCTAATTTTGATAATCATTCCTGGAAGTTTTAAAATATGATAAATCCTCGAAAAGTTCTGAATATTTTTTTCATCCCTGAAAAAAAATTCAATTTTATAAAATAAATAATTGGTATCATCTTCAGAAAATTTTTGAAAATTGTTTCGAATTGTTATTTGTAAATAATAAAATAAAAATAATAAATTAAATGCATAAAATTTTTTATGTTTTTAAACAATTAAAATCTTTTTAGTTTTGTATCTTTTTGTTTTCTGTTATGTAAATCAAGGGCAAACTTGAAGTAAATAATTCATGTTTAATAATAATAATTCACTTTTATCGAATAGAAGATTATTCATGGTATGTACTTTTGCAGATGTACTTCAAGATGATTGTGAAATAAGGATGAATCAATAGTTAACAAACGCTTGTTAGAAGCTAATTAATAGTAATTGACCTGTTTTTAAAATTAATCCGCTATAATTAGAGTTTCTTTTATTGAGTTCACAAGTTATTACAATACTAAATTTTCAGGCATGGTATTCCAGGATGTTTCTGCGAGCTGATTCCAGAAGCTATTATCAGTTTATTAGTATCAGTTCGAATTGATGAAACAAAAAATAAATGACGTAAAGTAAACAAAGTAATTTTAATCATTTTTTTTAAACACTGGTGGAAAAATATTAAAAAAGAATCTATTGTATAATATTAAATTAATAATATTATATTATAATTTTTTAATATTAATATAATATTAAAGAATCTATTGTAGAGATAAATCCTGTGATTATTTTAAGTGAGTAAATTACATTGCAGCTTGTGCAAGAAAATTTGATTTTATTTAGCAAAACACAAAAATACTTATTATTCCAGATACAATTGGTAATCCATCGTATAGCATCAATTATGCTTTACTTTTCCCATTATTTTAAAAAATATATCTAGTTTTCTCGTTTTCCAGCAAGTTTTTATCAATTACTTTTTTAACTCATCTCATTCACCACTGTGTTTTTCAAATACGTTACTCATATCATCAGCCATCTGATGGAAAATGGTTTGCAGTCAAACTTTTTCATGTGTCCCATTAAGTGTGAGGCATGTTTTTCTGCCTTATATCGGAGGTTTAATTCTCTGAATTCGATATTGTTAAGAAAATCAAATATATGGAAAATTTAAACCCCGAAAGTATAGAAAAAATTGGTAAATTTACAGAATATGGGCCATCGGGATTTTGCGTCAATAATGTGTTTCGCCAAAGTGTATCAAATGAAGGATGGTAAAAATCTGGAATCCTATATGCTATGTGCCAAATGCAACACCAGGATGCCAAATAAGCATAGTAATAAATACACCAGACAGTTTTCACGGTAAAACGATATTACGCCAAAATCCAATACTAGGATGCCTACTCGCCAAGTAAATAAACAAAATGACTGTACAAAGTTCGGTGACGTTGAAAAACTTTATTTCGTCAAAATTCATTGACAAAAAAATCGCTATTACAGCAGCGTTAGTAGAAAAACCGCAATATGTCAAATTTTATATCTTAAATTACTTTTTCTTAAAGTTTTATATTTTTAACGCGAAATATTATCACTATCTTGCCAAAATTTTATTCAAAATTTTAAATATTTATTGCTTTATCGTCATACTTTTAGACAAAGTGAAATTTTATTTTTAAAATGATTTTAAGCCAAAAATTATTGCTTTATCGCCAAATGTTACCCCTAAGAGAAATTTTATTCCTAAAATACATTTTATTTCTATTATGCCTACAAATTTATGCCTAAAAATATCGGTTTATCGCGAAATGTTTACCTCTATTATGGTAAATTTTTAATAATTTGCTTTTATGCCAAATGTTATATCTTTAACACTAAAATATATCATTGTTTTGCCAAAATTTTATTTCTAACGCCGAATTTTATCGCTTTATTGCCAAACTATTATATGGAAATTGTTTTACTAACTCACAAAAAAATATCATTAACAACGATAATAATTGGTATTATGATAAAAATCGCTAATATTCCAATCTTTTCTGCCTATTATGCCAAAAAATATTTAATGTTGTTGCCGAATTAGAATGATAAACCAAAATCATTAAAAAAAGAAAGGAAAAAAAAAGAAGAACCATAACTTACATTTTATTCTGATATATCCTTTGTTGGTGCCGAAAGTGATCTTTTTATTGCCTCACTAAAACCTGTTCGTACATAGTCTTATCAAATGAATGAAGAAAACAGCAACAACAACAACATCAAAAATCCACAGAAAAATCTAATACGTTCCAATGACATTTTTCTTCCATAAACTAACATTCTAAATTTAAAAAGTTACATTTTTCCGCGCGAATTCAAATAACTGTTGCCACAAATCCTTTACTACGACAACAGTATTGTAATGAAACATCACAAAATCGTAGAAAAATTTAATGTGTTCCATCGACGTTTTCGCCGTGAATTGACATTCTAAAAATAAAAAGTAACATTGTTTAGCGTGAATTCAAATAACGGTTGTCATAAAGTCTTCACTATGTCAGCATCATTAAAAAGAAAATAATTATTTTATAAACAAATATAAGATATTAATAAAGTAAAAAAATCGTTTTTATTGTTTGTTTCATGAGTGGCAACATCATAAAAAGCGTTTATTTTCGGTATCAGCGTTATGAAAACAATCTCAGAATATTCAATAATTTATCGGAATAATTATTTAAAAGAATATATATTTATGTTCTTTATTTACTATAAATAAAAAAATTCAGCAAATAGCTATAAATAAATAGTCATTATATTGTTCGGAAAAAGAAGAAGTTACGAATCCCTCTATAGTATTGTAACCCTAAAGAAATTGGCGGAAATATTTCGGGTTGCAAGATTGGCGATTTCCTCAGGGGTATAGTATTCTAAATTAAAACCTGAAGGATGCTATTCTAAGTGAAGATAATTGCAACCTTACCAAGATTTCTGTATACTTTTAAGAAATGCTTTTGAATAGGTGAAAATAAACATAAGAAGTTGCTATAATTATCAATATTTAGATATTGTAACCATGCTTCCTCTTACCCACTGGTCAGAAAGCCCCCTGTGGCGTTCGGGAGAAATGGTCAGTTGTCCACAGACTTTCCCCGAAGTGGAAATATTTTGCTCATCCTGTGAGTAGCTGAGTATGCTATTTTCGGATTGGAAGTGGAGTTCTTCCACGGATTATATGTCTTTAAATGTGTTAAATAGTGTATGCCTATAATTTTTATATGTGGTGTTTGTGCGTGTGTCGATAAAGCTGTGAATTCTCCAACCTGTGCCTCAAGTATCTCAACCCAACCACACCTAGTTACAATCTGGTTGGCCAACCTGTACACTACAATATAAAAATATCATTTGGCTTAATTCAATGATTTTTGAAATCTGACAAATATAATATGCCATTCTTAATTTTTTTTCCATTATGTTTACATGTTTTTTTTTTACCGCATTAAAGCAAATTTACTAATTACTTCATAGTTTGATTTCATTTCATGGTAAATAAATAAATGAAATAATTTTATGAATTTTATAAAAAGATAATTTTTATTAGAATTTTTCTTGAAACAGTTAGAAAATATTTGCTAAAAGTTAGTTCTCAAATTTTAATTTTGTGTCGGTTGAGATTAAAAGACGCCTATACGCCTCTCCCATTTGTTAGATAAATAAAATGAATTATCACTCAATAACAGCGATATCGTTTCTTATCTGCTCTGAAAATTGATAAGAATGTAGCTGTTTTTTAAATATTGTTATAACTTATCTTGAAAAATACATCCTTTGTCAAAGCGTATGAACTTAGAAATTTATATGGGATGTTTCTTTACAATTTTTTATGAAGATTGTAATTCCTATAACTAATTCGATAAACTTTAAAAAAAATCAAGATGTCACACTGCTAATTAAGTTTTAAATATTTTAGCGTGAAATATATGGGAATCAAAATTACAGAGGTCTCCAACGTAGAAAATTTATTTTAGGAAACTTGAATTATATCTGCTTAATGAATGTGATTGCATTATTAAAAAATGAATCTTAAAAAAGAATTTAAGACACTATTTATCACTTTGAAAATCAAAATGTTAAAAAAGACACTAATTATATTTATAATGTACTTATTTATTTAGAGTAATTAATCATGTATTTTAAAATAATTAAAATATTTTGTATTAGTTAACAAAATAAACTGCTTTCTATTTGTGACCAAAACTTGTCAGTGATATTTTGTCACAATTTCAGTAATGTTATTCACAGTGACGATAAAATCATTGTGATTTATCACAGATGCATGATGTGTGATATATTTTTAATGTCGACAAAAATAATAAACAATCTAACAGAAAAAAATGAATGAATATTCAATTGAGCAGAAAAGTTTATTTTGTAATTCGTTGATTTACTGATAAAATTCCTACATTTATAAATCTTCTTTAAATTGTTTTTTTTTTATAATTTATCATCACTGAAAGATTTTTAAATAATGTTTTTTGTATAATGGACACATGAACAAACCTAAAATAATTGACATCATCTTTATGCAAAACAGTAATGGGCACCCATCTCCCAGAACAAAAAGAAAAAAAATTATGTTTTGTCTAATTGTCAGTCTCCTGCAGTGAGGGATGAACATTTCATGAGTATCACTTATGGATGAAGGGAAAGGGGCAGCTGATATTGTGATGGAGGTAGAAATCTGGCTTGACTTCGTGTCGCTGAAAACTGTGGCCTTCCAGGAGGAGTTTTAGGGAGAACTAACCTGCAGTTTTGGGAGGGGGTGGAATGTAAATAAGTAGGATACTTTGGGGGTACTCGTATCGTATGGGTGAAAACCCAGAAAAATTTCCACCAGGTGGTCCGATTCACAAGGCAAGATGCTGAGCATCACAAACGCTATCGATTCTCCACGTTTTTGAAACAGTGTCTGCAACATAGCCGCCAGCTGATTGAACCTCAGCCCTAATTCTCACCAGCTACTCACGTTGCCACTAAAGCCACGTGTCGGGCATGAAAAATTATTCGTCATTTTATAAATATTTTAATGTTTTATGAAAGACAAAAAAAATATTACTATTATATAATTATATATAAACTTACTTAGCGACTTACAATACTAACTGAACTAACTTACTGAACTAAACAATATCGTTTATATTTAGAGTATTGAATACGTTGCTCTCTAAATCTGTCACATTTAAATACAACTTTTTATTTAAATATGACTTTTTTTTTCTAATGTCGAACACTTTGATTTTTGATCATTAATAGCAGGAGGTACGTAGCAGATTGATTACAACTAGGATATGCAGCGGAAGAAGGCTCCTACATATAATTCCCATTGTATCACCACAATTCTGAAACAATATTTTTAACTGTTGTAACCTAGAGATTTTTACCCTCATCATCATCTCCTGAAGCCCAACGAAAGGAAATTACCTCCTACAGATCAATCGTGCCCATCATCTATGATGTAGCGCCCCATCTCGGCGATTTATCGTGCCTACCTCCCGAAATTTTCTGTTCGGCATCATTTGTAGTGCATCAAATCTGATTCCATACAGGTCCACTAGTGACAATGTCAAATATAAATATTTTTTACTATTTTTGATTTCGAAAATGATAATAAAGACATAGCAGTACAATAATTGTATAGGGAGTTAATATTGTTAAAAAAATGTATTTATATCTCCAGTAAGGAAATTTTAACACAATGTAAAAATTTAGCTACTCATTTATTGATCATAATTATAATCTTAACTAACCAAACCCAACACCAGATCATTACAAGAATCTTCAAAATTCGACAATACATTTATGAGTACAATCTCAACTCACACTAACCAAATTCTAGAGCTCCATGTTAACAACCAATTAAGCCGTTCTCAAAAATAAACTGCTTCATCAGCATGCTTGAGCGATCTATAAGGGTAAATTTGATTAATAAAATATTAAAACTGAGACGCGAACTTGGAACAAATAAATATAATTTAACACAAGGCAAGCAATAACTAACCCACTTTATTTAAACAAACAGTAATATCGTTCAAATACTCTATTGTCTTCAGGTTTGGTGCTCATAAGGAAACCTTTGAAGATGGCATTTTCAATCTTGGTTCAATAATGAGTGATTCAAACTTTCTATTTTTCGAAATACAAACTTTCTATTCGCGATGAAATTGAACAGAGATAAAAGTGAATTTCGAACAGAAAAAAATTGAATGGTGTTGTTAAAAAACATAGCATTTCAACACTTTATTCTTTCACTTTGTATGGCGCTTTGCAATGTATAATATAAGCAAATATTAAAATAATGAAAACAATAAAGAATTTCAATAAACATATGTTTTAAAAGTAGGCTTTTATTAAATAGCTTTTTAAAATACATCGCTAGTTTAAATTTGGTGCTTTAAATATAGCAATTTTTGTTGAATTATAATGATTTTTATAATTATAAGATTGATTTTTATAATTATAAAGAGAGCTTTAAGATCTCCAGATTAAAAAACAACAACACAGAATCAAGCTCTATAATCAACTCAAGCAACATAAAGTTTCATGTTCAAAAAGTTAATCTTGTGAATATATGTTTTATATATGAGAAAATGACATTTATTATACATTGATTAATCCATTTTGGTGAAGAGATTGTGTGCGAAAGAATATTATTAACAGTCCTTAAATAAGTTTGCAATGTCTGTGCCCTTTGTTCTTTCTGCAAATTTCTCGTCTAAACGTCTTCTCTGATCTTCAGAAAAGTAATTCTTCCAATCTCCAACGACGCCTTTGCGGATGAAGTTCATCATGGGAGGAGGTTGATTTTCTGCCCCTTCTGTAGGTTTCATCATCTCAGCGACGGTTGAGAACAAATTTTTGAATTCTTCAGGAATATCAGGATTATTAAGGAGTTCATCCATCGGCTGGCTTAAAAGACCGACGAAATTTTTCATGAATCCTTCTCTCATGTGTTTGACAGAGCTAAACTTGATAACATTGCTCAGTTTCTCAGGATCCTCCCTCAAAGGTTTGGCGTATTTCTCTTCGTCGACGAACGACGCCATTCTCAAGATAACAGCCTCTGTGTCCGCCTTCATTTCTTCGTAAGTCAAGAAAAGAACGTTTGGGTCATTCCTGGAAAAAAAAAATGCAATAAATATCTATGAAGTGAAGCAATTTGTAATCAGATTAAAAAAGACATAAAAATGAAAGAATTTTTTTTAGTATATAATTCATTATTTTTTAATAGGGAATTATTATCTAATACCAAAAGAAAAATCTGGGAGATAATTGGGCATGACAAGAAAAAATTGAGTGGAAAAACTCGTCAAGGAGACTGTTGTCAATTTTAGATTAAGAACTGGACACGACTGCCTGGGTGAACATGTGGTCAAAATAGGGACTGTGCACTCTGATATATGTGTTTTATGTAAGACAGAGAAAATAAATAAGGCCCATCTACTTGTTTGCTCAACTATTCTAATACAACAGAGTGGTGATATTTCTTTACTAGTAAAGCATACTTGTGTAGATGGAGTGCTTAAAATTTCGTGTAATATTTAAAAATCATAAATAAATTATTTACCAAAAATAAAACTTTTAATGGAAGAATATTAAAAAATGAGCCCACTGAATAAAAGAGGAAACTGTTAGTATTAAAACTATTACAGAATTTAAGAACAATTTGGGGTATATGGAAAAATATATGAATGAATTTTAAAAACAATACAGTACCATTCCTTAAAAAGAAGAAAGGGCTGAGGTCAATTTTAAACAAAGCACTGTGCTAGTTTATGGACTGCTTTTCCCGTGGATGGCGGACGAAAAATAGAGCGAGCGATTGTGCACTTGTAGAAAAATATGAGCTAAAATACCCAGTCGGAGCGAAAAAACTTGGAAAAATTTTATCCAGGATCTACTGAATGTTTGACCGGAAACGAGTGGAAACTTGATTAAAAATAGATCTGGGGCGCTTTTTTGCATAAGTAGAGTTTTGGTTGTAGTTCAGAGATTTGGTGATTTTTAGTGTTAGGAATTTTGATAAGAAAGTTTTCGGTGATCTTTTTAGCATAATTAAAGGCCCAGAGAATACATGTCCCGATGCCACGAATTTTTATTACGGTGCTTCCAGTTTTTTAAATTTTTATCCTAAGAACATTTAAAGTTTTTAAACTGTTTTTAAGGCCTTTTGGTCGTTTTTGTTAAAAATGTCTGGTCTTTTCCCTTTGTCATTTTGATTTGTTTATATGTTTTTTTATCTACAGTAATAATTGACCAAATTTTTATGGATTGAATTCCAATAAAGCCATAGGTAACAACAGCATATTCTTTTAAACTATAAATTATTGAACATGGAATGTTAAAAATGTATTATTGTATCCTAAACAAAATAAAAGTATTATTTATTAAAAGAAAACATTGTTATTTTTTTCAGTTAAGTACATTTGTTTTCCATGAATTACCAGGAAAAGCAATTGGTTTAAAGGCATCTGGTTTTCTTTTATTATACTTGCGGTAAAATAAAGTTCCTTCTTAATGTAAAATAACTCAATTTTAAACAATGAAAATTGGTAAACGAAACTAATTTGTCGATTTAAATAAAATAAGTAAAATATTTTTTTAAGGATATGTACACATTTAGAGAAAGCTGATCTAGATTTAAATATTATTTACTTTTAGCACATTTTTGAAAGAAAACAATACAGTCATAAATATGTGTAAATAAAGCAAAACGAAAACATAATCAATGTTAGCCAAGTCATTTATGAAAACTCCTTGACATACACTTGCTTCTTGTTAAGAATTAATAATGTATTATAATAAAATATAAATAAAATATTTGAAAAATATGATAATAATAAATTAATAACTGTTTCAATATTTGGTTTGATTTTTGTAGTAGCCAAGCTTAAAAAAGATGAATAAAATAATTATTATTCGTCGACTTTGTTTTATGTTTGTCTAAAATTGTTGGTTCAAAAATATGTGGTGATCCACAGAGGCTTGTCATTTTAATACATTATTTTATAATAATGCATTTTTTTAGTATTTGCACACCTATGTTGAGAACAAAAATGGAATATGTTTTTTGCCACTAAAAAGTGTGGAGATATAATAAATTACGTAGATAGGGATTTTATATCCAGGCTATCAGGACTTCTTAGTTAACAATAAAATAAAAACTCTAAATTACATATTTTCATAATATTTAAACATCACACTTTCTCATTAGATCATGGAATATAACTCTTTTTTTTTTCCTATTTTAATCTTTTGTCAAAATCTAAAAACTCAAAGAAAAAGAAAGAAAATTACTAATTATATTTTTTTTTAGTAAAATGAACATATGATGAGGCGAGAAGCATGCGCATATCTACAAGTGTTCTAATTTTAAATTTTAAGGCAACAATGGTACAAAAAGAAAATACAAAATCTGAATTGGGCTAACTTTTTTTACACCAAATATACTTTATTAATTATTGAAATGGATATACTTTATTAATTATAAGAACCCTCACCTGTGTTCATACCATCCCAGCAAATGATCGAAATAGTCTCCGTAATCCACTTTCCCTTCCAAGAAGAGTTCAAAAAATTCGTCGAAGGTTCCTTGAAAACCGAACCCTTGGTGGACGTCCTTCATGTGGTGGTAGTAGGAGACGCAGCAGTCCTTGGGGTTTCTGGTGACGTAGATGTACTTAGCCTCCTCAGAGAACGGTGCCAAGTGAAATGGGAGATGGATTTTGATGGATCCAGGCCTGACCATTTTTTCCACTCCCTTTACGCCTGTGCATGAAACGAGTAAAAACATATTAAGAATGGATTGATTCAAGCCGTCATGAAGATGCTTGAGCAACATGGTCTCATGGACCTGGTCTAGAAATCTAGATCAGAGGGACATGAAACAACACCAGAATGAATTAATTTTTTTATAAATATAAAAGATATTCTGAGTTATGTTGTCAAATGGTAGTCAGTTGGCCATTAAAACACTAGACAGCATCCCGTGGATATGCAAGAAATTCAGTATTTCCAATGTACACTTAAAGCAATTGCAACTACAAATTTTTATGTCTAGCACTAGGCCTACTTTTGCAGCCACAAGAATAGACAAAAACATTCCAAAATTGTTCTGTATACCCTCTTCTTTTCTAGGTTAGCGTATTTATCATGCCCATCTTTTCTGGTTGGCGTATTTTATGTCCTCTTTTGCTGGTTGGCGTATTTATCATGTCCAATCTCAATAATGATATTAGGATTTTTGCTTCAAGTTTCTTGAAAGTCAGGCCACACAAGATCAATGTTTTGTAGAAAATGAAGTCCCTTGACAATTAATTCTAATTTATTTGTGATTTTCTAAATTTATTTTTAAAATGTTTTTTAAAAAAAATTATCAGTAAATTATCAATTAATTCAAATATGCCGATTTCAGTTCTTGAATTTATATGTTTCTAGACTATTACAAAACACTTGCTAATACAGATAAGAATAAATAAAATATATTTATCGAACATGTATAGAACTTTATTGACAAAACTTTCCTTTTATTTGTGTTATATGACTTTTCCATCATTTCAGAAAATTGTATTTCAAAGGGGAAGATATTCAATAATAAACAATATCGAATATATATTCGATTATTGAATAAATAAAATTTTTTTCTAATGCAGCTGGCAAACACTTAGACAGCTGTTTCAGATGCCTTAAGGCAAGCGCTGCACAGATTACTCACTTTGCGTTACCCAGGGGGCGCGTGTAACTTGAAGGTAAGCCAATACGGGACGGGAGTAACAATGACCTACGGTCTCTACGGTCTCTATTAGGTCTCTACGGTCATATTAGACCGGGACCTACGGTTTAAAGTGGATTCCGAACCACTACAAACATCCATGGCACCGTGGGGACTCGAACCCGAAACCTGTGGTATCGAGCGTCAGAGCGCTAGCCACTCGGCCAATCTGGCCCGAATAAATATAATAATTGAATAGATATTCGAAACCATTTTAAAATTCAATTTCTCTTTTCTTTAATCTAATCCTGCCCCCTATATCGATTCCGTCATATATATATATATATATATATATATATATATATATATATATATATATATATATGACGGAAAAAAGGGTTATGACAAATTACTCCGTCAAAATTTAATTTTATGTTAATTGGCGTTGTAAATTTATTAAATGATATTTTTAAGTAGTTATCCTGTTTTTATTTAACTCTTGTCATTAGTTAAATGTAGATTTCTTGATAATTTGTGCACGTTGTTTTTGATGTATTCTTTGATTTTTAGACTGATAATCAATTTTTTTATTTAATTAAATTTCTCATTAGAGTAGACATTTCTCAGATCGTGGTCTATCACCAATCACGATGGAACAACTCAAGATATAGTCCATATTCAATTATGTCTACCTGCGAAGGTCGCACAGAGTCTCATTATACATGATACCGAATATCTGATATCAAATTTCAGTAACAGGTTGTACTCATTAGTACAAAACACTAATTGCATGTAATATAACTACCCACAATAAAACTTGTCTGCTGTCCAATTTGAGTGATGGGTTATTATTATATATTTGTCAAATAACATATATTCCTCTCTCCTGGCAATGGAATGCCAAAACTCTTCCCGTGAGGAAAAAATGCTACAGTATCCAGATATATCCCCTCCCCTCATTGAGAGCACCCTTTGAGTACCAATGGAGCAGAGTCAGAAATGTTAAGTCAGCGATTCATTGCAGAAAAGGCAAGAAGATTATTATGAGAAAATGTAAGAATGCAAAGGTAATGAAAGGTAAGTGGAACAACTGAATTTGTTAATTGTATATTATGTAGGATATATATATTTACATGGGTGTATGCATACAAAAAATTTAACATATTGAATACTAAATAAAGCATGAAGGAATATGAATAAGAATCTACCAAAATACCTTTTGTTGAAATATTAATCATAACTCAAATCGACTTACTTTAATTAATATTAAATATACAAAACAAAATTTCATCTCTTTTAAACAAGGTCAAACTAGAGTTCCTAAAAAGTGAAAAACTAAGTCTGAAATGGGATACTAATTAGCAACAGATCTTAATGGTGGCTTGTTTCAAGTAATACTAATACAACAGGTAAACACACTTACCTACGAACTCAAGATAAGGCGAAGTCCTGAAGAAATCGGTAATTGAAGGTAGTTCACCATGATTCAAAATGAGCGTGAGAATATGTTGGCACCAAGTGGTTCCACATTTTGATAAGTAGCTACAAAAACATCATCTGGTCGAGGTTTGTACTGTAGAGCAGCTCTGAAGTTTTCAACGGGAAGCTTTCCAAAAATTTGGAAACCATCTACAAATTGTGAGCAGGTAGGTGAATCCGTTTCAGCCATAGTAACTGATGGTATCTACAAAAATATGATCATATAATTATAGTTTTTATCTTTGGCTCAATTTTCTGAAAATCAAAAATGTTTCTCGATGTCTGTTGATCTATGTTTGTTGTAATTAAGATTTCTTAAACCAGATGTAGTAAAAAATATTTCTTTATCTGTTAAAGGAAAGAAAAATTTTCAGGCAACCATCAAATTGTAAAAATATAAAAACTGAATAATGAATTACTTACATAACAGGATAAAGAACTAGATTTAGAAATGGCCATTTTTCAATTTTTACATTAGAACGACGTTTAAACAAGATAATTTTAGTTGGATTCTAGATGACATATCTTTCAATCGACATTAAGCACTAACATTTAGTGTGATTCTAGATGACATATTTTCAATCGACATTAAACACTAATTTTTAGTGTGATTCTAGATGACATATCTTCCAATTGACATTAGGCACTGTAAGCACTAAATTATAAAGAAACATTATTTTTAATACTAGCACAACTTTATTTTGAAAGAAAAAGAATCAACTGACGAGTGCACAGAAAAAAAATCATAAAAATGCAATTAAAGTCTTAATTGAAAGAAAATGATCAACTGATTGTTAGGAAAACAGAAATGTTTAGTCTTATGACATTGTTATATATTTATTACAAATTATCATGAAAAATCTTTAAAAGTAAAATGTATTTTAATTTTTCATTTATTCCAAGTACCAAAGAATAAATATATTCCTGGAGTTATCGTATGAGTAAGATTAAATTTTAAGAAATAATGAAAAGAAAATTATACAGCAAAGTTATTTAGTTCCATTTTAATTTCAAAAACAAAATTTAAAAAAATTGACATTAAGTTGTCTTACATCAAAAGAATAAACAATAAAATGGAATAAAATAAAATGGAATAGTAATAAAACCCATCTGAAGTTTTAAACAGAATAATGCAGTGGAAAAAAAAAAATATTTAATAAATAAAATAGCATCAATGATTATGTACAAATATTTTTTAAAAAAAAATTTGAATACTTATAAATTTTTATTACTTTTTTATTTTTTGTTTAATCCCAAGAAGATATTTTAAACTAATCATAACGTTCATGCATGTTTTTACCCATTTTCAACAAAAATTTAATTAATTTTAATTATGTTGCATGTTTTAATTATGTTATATAGATCTTAAAAATAATCATAAATATTACTGAATTTTAAAAAATTAATTAAATTTTATGGTGTTTCTACTTTTTAGATATATTTATTTTTATAGTTATACTTTCATAATTACTTATTTACTTAAAAATCTAAAAATTTGAAAGAAGAAAAAAAAAAAAGAAAATTTTTTGATTGACTTAATTTTTGCAAAGCAAATTTTTGCAAGCATAATTACATAATTTTTCAACCATTTTGCACAAAATTTTGCAAAATATAATACAAGAAAAATTTGTGTTTCAAAAATGAAGTTCTAGTTTAAGTTCAAAAGTATTTTTAAAAACTTAATACAAATTTCTAACTGTAACCAAATAATGAAATAACCGTGAATTGCTAATTAAAAAGGTGAAAAATATTTACAATTTTCTATAAAATAATACATTCAAATCATATTTAAATGCCAAACAATGTAAAATAACATCATACACATACTAATAGAATTAGCAAAATAATACAACTTACTTGCTTTTTTCTGAGAAGATAAATATTCAGTCTAGCAACTTCGACAAGCAAACGTTATCTGAGGCAGCTGAGAGCTTTTGCCTCTTTAAGTAGAAAATAAATGCAGCCTTCTTCTCAAGGTCAAATGATAATGTGACAGACGAAGGGCAACGTTACTATCCGGAAGTTAGTAATTCCAATATATTTTTTATCATAATAAGATTGCAACAAATCCGCTTTCTATCGAGCAACGATCTATGAAAAGTATAATATTTTGTCTTTAACTTTTTTGTAAAGATCCGTGTTCTTTATATCATTGTATTAATGATTTACTCAAAACAATTTATTAAAAATAATCGCTTATATTTGTTACAGCATATCCTTGTAATTCAGTATAATTTTTATTTTTAATGGTCTATTTTTTTTTTTTTTTAATTCTCGAACTTTTTTAAATTCCGGGTTCATTTAAAATTCTGCCAAATGATTGTCGCAGCACTATATACAAATTTCTGAGAAATATGTTATAATAGTTAATTAAAATATTACAGAAAAATTAATGCGATAAAAAATAAAATGTGATATATCTTAAGTTTATTTATTCTTGCGTTTATGAGAAACTTGAGCCTGAAGTGTTTTAGCGATTTCTTCGATGTTTAGGCCTATATTTGAAAGAAAAAAAAACTTTCATTTTCTCGTGAATATATTGAAGGTTTCCTCTCTTTTTATACTTAATTGTGGTGGGGATAGAAAATACTAATTCACATAAATACGACGTTGAAAATTGCAGTAAAATTTTCAAAGCTTTTTAAGATATTGGCTTGTATTCTTCTTATAAAGAAGATTTCGAGAGATAATTCCTTATGTTTAATCCTCAATCCAGAATCAATGGATTAAGGAAGGATGCGTAATAACTAGTAGTTCTTCTTTAGTTAATATTAAATGATCAGCTCTACAACTTACAGACGGCGGAGTCTCATAGACTGAAATGGGAATTTTTTAATAATGAAAATGATACAGATAGTAACACTTCTAGCAGCCAACCATGGGAATTACCGCTCCTAGTTTCTCGGAAACATTCTTTGGCACATTATCGCTGTTTGGAACTTTTTACGTGAATAAAGGAAGTAAAAAAAATCAATCGGAAAGGTTAGTTGTTTATAGCGAAAACTTGCTTTGAAAGGAAAAACTGATAAAAATGAGTGACTATATTTATTTTTTATATCTGGTCACATATTTCTATGTCGCACCCTTTGATAACCACTGGTCTAGAGCAGTGGTGCGTAAACTATTTCCATTTCCGTTTGTGTAAAAATTTGTCGCGACACTTGGATAGACAGTAGACGTTGTTTTTTTAATTATCAACGTAGTAAAAATGAAATTATTTTTAGGATTTTTATGAATAAAACACATAATTTTATAAAGCAATGATTTTGTTTATGCATATGGATATAAATATTTTTTTGTTGAAAGATACTTAAAAAAACTTTACATCGTAAGAATTCTATGTTAGGTATGTGCTTGGAAAAAACTTATCAGCGCTCCTGTTTTGAAGCGGCCTGATGGCCAATTGGTACCGCAGGCTTCAGGTTCAAATCTTGGCGGGGGCATGGATGTTTGTGAGGGTCGGAGTCCACGATAAACTATAGGTTCTGGTCTAATTAGCCCAACGTGTGCACAAAATGATCGTAGAGCGTAGAATCAAACCTTCTATGTTCTGATCAGTATTGAAAATCTCAAGCCGCAAGTCATCCAATATAGATCGGCATTTTATTTTAATAGCAACTCAGTTTGAAAAGCTAATTTCACATATGTAGGTTCGAGGAAAACTGAATTAAAATTTTTTTTTTTTTCAAATCGGCTTATTCGTGCGCAATAGATAACCAAAATTTTTGGCAAGTCAGAAAGATTTAAATTGAATGCTTTGCGTTTTTTAGCTTGAAACATCAATTAACTAATCTTTTTAATTTTAAGAAATATTAGAATTAAAAATATCAACTGAAATGTATGTAATCACGTACCCAATCTATTTCTTTATCTGGAAAATTTTCGAAAAGTTTTCTCCCAATTTTATCATACACTAGGAAACGACGTTTTTGAAGAAATCTACACTTAGTCACAAAAGTAAGTATGCAACTCATAGCTTAAGTGAAAAACTCTAGTTCTCAAATAAATATAAGAAAAATATTATTGTGGAGAGTGTTGTTTATAGCTTCTGATTCAAGTCATAAAGTAATGAAAAATAAACCAAATCATTATATTTTAAAAAACTTTAAGAGTAATTTTGTTAACTACCAGTAGAAATTTAAATCACAAAAGTATATATGCATTCTGAATTTTTTACTTTTAAATAGGCTGAAGAAATTTCTCGAGTGATTTTTCGTATTTCAGTGATAAGTTTAGAAGTTCTGCTACAAAGCTTGTAAGTTTAGGCTTTAAGTACATCAACAATTCACCAATGGCTCCACTTGGAAAAGAATTATCAAAGGATCTAAAGGATTCAATAATAAAGCTCTATAAGGAAATCAAGTCCCAAAGACAAATCGCTAAAATCATAGGCAAAAGTCCTGCAACAGTGCAAAAAATCATAGAAAAGTTCCAGGCTGAGGGAAATACTCTAAACAAGCCAAGAACAGGACGACCGCCCATTTTGACGGATCGAGAAAGGCGAATTATTGTTGGAAATGTGAAAAAAAATCCGACGATTAGATCACCAAAATTGGCAACTTATGTGAAAAATAATTTTGCTAAGTAGTAGGAAATTTAGTTATAATCGACGGAATAATGAATAAATATAGCTATTTGAATATTTTAAAGAATAATCTAAGCCAAAGTGCTTCTAAATTGGGACTCGATGGATCCTTCACTTTCCAAAAAGATAATGATACCAAACATACTGCTCGGGTTGTTCGGGAATGGCTGCTATATCACGTGCGAAAACAGCTAAAAACCCCACCGCATTCATCTGATCTTAATCCCATTGAACACTTGTGAGATTATCTCGATCGCCAAATTAAAAAGCAAGAGATCAAAACTAAGAATGATCTAAAAAAAAGCCCTTTTGGAGGAGTGGCAGAAAATACCATCTTCTGTCACTCAAAATTTAGTAAAATCAGTGCCATCTAGATTGAGACCTGTTATAAAGGCCAAAGGCTATCCAACAAATTACTAATTTTTTTAAAAAATTGTAAAATTTGCAATATTAATGTCTTTGTTTTTATTTGCATACTTACTTTTATGATGTAAATTACATCCTATTTTAAGTTAAGCTCATCTTGCTAATTAAATATTTGAATTTTTGTAATTACTTTTCATTTTGTTATTAAGCTCGATTTTGCTGCAATCGAAATAAATCGTTAATTTGAAAACTCTAATATTTAGGTCTGTTTTTTTTTCATAGGACATCATCACATACACTCTGCATACTTACTTTTGTGACTAAGTGTATATTATTTGCACTAGTAAATTCTGAAAAGATCTGGAACATGTCTTCGTTGTTTTGATCAATTTTCCTTTGAGAAGTATGAGTTTATTTTTAAAAGCTTCAATTTTACTGTTCCATGTTGAAATATTTATATTCTATTCCTGTGGTAGACTTAAAGAAAGAAGTGAATTTTCTCCCTCTGCAAGTTAGTTTAGTATAAATACGAGTCATGAAAAACCTTTTTAACTGCAAGATAAACTTTTTATTGAGTACAGCCATCTGCTTCATTTCTAATATGACAGAAGATTTATTTCCAGTCAAAAGCTTGCTGGATATATCTTGATTGACTTATTCTGTTGGAGCTATTTAGTCCCTGGGGGCTCCATCTTCGATATGACAGGGTAAATACAGTTGAAACAATGAAACTTGCCCAGAATATATTTACAAATATAATAAAATTAACTTACAATCAAATAAAAGAAAAAAAAATGTAATTAAAATTTTGAGCGGACATTTTAAATCATAATTGGGAACGTAAGGAGTCAATCCCCTGGATTGCGGTATTTTCATGATTCAGAAGCGTGTCAAGAAACTTAATTGAGATGTGTTTAAGAAAATCTTTTAAAGAAGGAATATTAATAGCTTTATTTTTTTCCTTCTAAATACAATTGAAACAATGAAATAGCCCAGAATGATCTTCGCCATAAGGGCTGCACTGATGTTACTCACTTTGCATTACAAATAAAAAGGGGCGCTTGTACCTTGATGGTAAGCCACGGACGCGGAGTAACAATGCCTCCGCAGCGCTGTACGATCCTGTTAGGACCGGAACCTACGGCTTAAAGTGAATTCCGAACCACTACAAACACTCATGGCGAAACGGGGATTTGAATCCGATATCTGTGGTACCGAACGCCAGAGCGCTAGCCATTCGACCATCAGTCCCCCATTAGTAGCTTTATAGATATCAGAATTGTGAATGAACCATTTAGCAGAGGTAATTTGGCGGGTAATGATATTTTGTAAAGTTTCAAGCATTTTTAAATTAGATTTAGCTGCATAGGAGCAGACCGGCCAAGCGTACGCGAGAATTGGATGAAGCATAGCAGTAAGAAGAAGAATTTTGTTATCCCTGGTCATGGTAGAATTTCTATTTATAAGTGGGTAGAGTTTTCTGACGGAAATATGAAATTTATTTTTGATGTACAGAAAAGGTTTCCAAGTTAAATGCTGATCCATAACAACTCCTAAATATTTAGTTTGACTATTGGAAGGGATAATATTATTGTTGATCATAATCACAGGTGTTTTACTTTTATTTCCAATAGAGAAGAAAACAGTTTCCGTCTTATCTACATTTAAATAAATTTTCTGTTTATTGAACCAGTTATTAAAAACTTTAAGGTGATAGTAAAAAGAATTAAGTGTTTCTATTCTTGTAAAGAATTACATGGATACATCTTGTTTTTTAATTAAAGAATATACAAACAGACTCTGTGGTTGAAGAAAGAGAAAATAAACGTAGCTGTTTCGGGTTTGAACACTTGTACGAAACGCCAACATTTGAACGATTAAGCCAAGAGTTTATGCATCTGTTAGCAATAAACAAAGTAGTTTTAATCGTGAATTGGATTTTTTAGTAGTTTCAAAGATCACAGAAGATTGAATTCCAAAAAAAAATAATAATAATAAAATAGAAATAAAATGAAGATAATTTGTGTAGTGTTAATTTGGCTGACAAGAGATTTAATGTTCTTGAGCTCATCCAAATGCTATTGTGGAGCTGAAGTATTTTATGATATATTTTAGCCTGGTCAATTTAGAATGGAAAATTCGAATCTTATTTTTCAAAATACTGTGGCCGGCTTTGTGGTGTATGGATGCAGTACAGCGGAAAATGTAAACAGAGAACAATGTGGAATATCCACAAATAACCTTTATTGTACAATGAGGAAGTTTTGGGAAATCAAAGCATTTGAACCCTATACAATCAAGGATAGCGATGCTGATGTTTGTAAAGAACTTCAGAAAAATTTCAAGAGAAAAGAGTCCGGAACCCAACCACAATCAGATCTAGCTGCACAAACAAACGACGCACACTACACTTTATGACACTGCCTCAGTTATGCATTTACACGTTTCTTAATTGTACTTATTATTTGGATGTTGTTAAATGTTGACGCAATTTAAAAAATTTCATAAATGGTGACGAAAAATGTTCATAAATGTTCGATTTGGCCTTCTAAAATGTATATGTCATGTGTCAAATTATATATGACATGTTACAACATTGCATATGAATTTAAAACCATCCAAGTTAGTGTCAGCGATTATTTTACAAATTCATAATTCTAATAATTCTACAAATATGTTTATGTTGACTTGATTACTAGTCTAGATTTTGCAATGCCATAAGTTACCATGGATCCCTAGATTATTTTACTTTCTTTTTTAAGGTGTAAATTATACATTCTGGGCTATATAATAGATAAAGTCAGAATAGCAAGAAAAATAGATAATAATAGGCTATTCTTCTTCTCATTTGCAATTAACAGTTAAGCAAATTGAAAAAAAATACAAGAAAAGTGATATTTTTAGAAACGGATTGGTTACTAAACATATTTACAACATCGCTGTATCGTATTTGAAACATCGTTGTTCTGTGAAATTGAACCAACGGAAAGTTAACCTGAAAATGAGATTAATCTGAAAATATAACTAATAAAAAAGGCGATCGATCTTTGCTGTGAAGTGCTTGTGAATCAGGGCTACTTTTAACATAAAATGGACTCTAGGGGCACAACTATGTTGATTTTAAAAGAATAGCAGACCACTTTTTTTTGTATATCTCATTTCCGTTACTCTTGTGCCAAATTTCTTTAAATAACTCAGCAGCTAGCAACCATGAAATTTTTTTTTCAGCTTTCTGATAGATATTTAAAATCAATATAATGTGAAAGCCATCGTTTGTTCTGCCCAATTCTTTTCTTATTCATATGTGAATTTGTGTTTTAAAATTTAAAAATGTTAAAATTTATATTAAACATTTTCCCCTTTTGCAGTTTTAAGCTAAAATTATCGTGAAAATAAAATACAAATGTGTTAAATAATTCTTTAAATATTGAATGATTTAAAGATAAAGCTGTAATTTCTAAGACTATGTAATATTTAATAAAGCGTTGTGTAGAAATAAAATAGCAAATTTTTTCTTTATATTTCAATTCGAATCGTAAAAATACTTACACTAAATTAAAATAATTTAACTAATATAATGTAATATAGGTTTATTATTAATTACATTCCACCAATGTTTCTTTTAGAGTTTTTATTCAAAATTAGAAAATATAATCACGTACAAAAAATCTCAAGTTTTATAATGATTTTATATATATCGAACAATTATGGATGTTCTTTTTATAAAACATATTTATAGTACTTTAATCAAAAAGAAAGAGCCTTAAATAGTTGCAATTTTTCGATAGTTGCGATTTTTTTATATTAAAAAAAAAACTAAACGTTTTAAGTAAAGCAGAAGAATAACAAAATTGTACGAAATTTTTTTGTTTTTTTACTTGTTTTACAAATAAAATCTCAAAAATATTTTTTATTATAACTTTCTTTCAAGAGTAATA
Organism: Caerostris darwini; assembly: GCA_021605075.1. Classification (NCBI taxonomy): domain Eukaryota; kingdom Metazoa; phylum Arthropoda; class Arachnida; order Araneae; family Araneidae; genus Caerostris; species Caerostris darwini. The sequence goes on from BPLQ01014910.1 coordinate 96,471, forward strand.
GAGTTATACAATTTTAAAATAATAATCAAATAAAGAAACGAAATAATTGTCAACTGTTACAAAAAGTAAAAAATATTCATTATTTTTCTATAAAAAAAACCACATTCAAATCAATATTGATTAACGCTAGATAACAGAAGCTGAACTTCATATTGAAATAACTATGCTAAAATGAAGAGATATTCAGGTTAAAAAATCTTGAAGATATGAATGCTATCTGAGACCATCGGGCAAGTTCGGCTTTTTAAATAATAGAATCAATGTAGATTCTTTCAAGGTCAACTGATAAAATGATACATGAATGACTATGCTATTATCCGGAAGTTATTGATTTTGATATTCTTCTTTTGATAATTGTAAATTACAATAAATCCGCTTTTTATCGCGCAATGATCTATGGAAAAATATTTTGGCTTAAATTTTCGGGAAGATCCGTTTTCTTTTGATTATTATCGTAAATTTAGATATTTAATCACAATGTTTTGCTGCAATTATAAGTTGTTATTGTTACACCATATCCTTGAAATACAGTGAATTTTTTATTTTTAATGGTCTTGTAGCGAAATAATTTCGAGGATAAAATCTAGTGGTCTTATAGATTTAAGGATGCAATGGCTATGGTATTTGAGAAAATGAAGTTTAAATTATGATTTGGTCATCCAATATAAGCATAATAGCCTATATTAGAAATGCAACATCCTTTAAATAGTTTAAATATTTGTAAGTCCAACTAGTGGCTCAGTGGCAACACGTGAACGTTAGGGCAGAAGTTCAATTCGCCGGCGGCATTGTTGTAGACACTGTTTCAAAAAACGAGGAGTATCGATGGCGTTTGTTATGTTTAGCGACGTGCCTCGTGGGTCGGACTATCTGGTGAGAGTTTACAGGGTTTTCTCCCATGCGATACGTACATGCAGGGTAGTTACCCCTAAAACTCCTCCCGGAATATATTGCCCTCCTTCTTCAGCGTGGCGGTGGCATGGATGTTTGTGAATGGTTCGGAATCCACGTTAAACTGTAGGTCCCGGTCTATTTAGCCCAAAGTGTGCACAAGATGACCGTAGAGCGACAAACCAAACCAAACCTTCTTCAGCGACACGGAGCCAAGTCAGACTTCTACCTAAGGGTGCTCCATCGCAACAGAAGCTACCCCTTTTCCACCTTCCACGAGACCACACGGGTTCCTGGACTTGGTCTAGACGTTGCTGTCCACCAAGTAGGATAAGAAAAAAAATTGTAACAACTTTTGCTTTAGGTCTTCTACTATTTCATTAACGAATTTTGAAAATAAGTGAAACAGAATATGTACGAAATTGATATATATATATAAAGCATCAAATTTTTTAAATATATTGAAAGGGAATAATATAATGTTAAAAATTTTTAATAAATAGTTATACTTTTTATGACATCTTTTTTTTAATAATATTATCTGTATCTGAAGAAGAAGAATATATAGAAATATAGAAATGCTTTATATTGTTAAAAAATAACGATATTTTGTTTTAACTCCTAAAATATTTTATTAATATCTGGCCAGAAAGATTGCAATTCAAAAATCTTAAACATAGTTCGTAATTTTTAACTGTTGTTTTAAGACAAAAGTTATTATGTTATATCGTTATCGTATATAGTTCTGCCAAAAATTTTCTAACTCCGTGCCCTTTGCTCTTTCTGCAAATTTGTCTTTCATGCGTTTGCTCTGGTTTTCAGAAAAGTAATTCCTCCAATCCCCCACAATGCCTTTTCGAATGTTGTGAAGCGTAGGTGGCGAGTTTCTAATTTTATCGTCTGCTTTTGGGTCTCGCATTCTAAACAGCCTTCTTTTCTCTCGTTCCGGGAGCGGAGAGTTCTGAATTTCTTCGTCTGTCATCGAACGAATCACTTCCGCTCTTTTCAAAGCAGCCTCTTTCATGGCCTTAAAACTGCTGTAATGGATGACATTATCTAATATTTCTCGATCCTTTCTCAAAGGTTCGGCATACTTCTCGTCGTCGATGAAGGACGCCATTTTGAGAACAGCGGCTTCGATGTCTTCCTGAATTTCTTCGTAAGTCATGAAGAGCACGTTGGGATCATTTCTGCAAAAATGAATAAAAAATTGGTGTAATGTATATTGCCATGATAAGTAATAAATAGCTATGATAATATAAAAAATTAATAGATAATTATATAAAGTAATTTATATAAAGTAATATAATAAATTATGAAATGTTTAAATAAAAAAAAATTCTAAAGGAAGAAGTAAGGATTAACTATGCATTTCCGAAATAATTTATAAAACGGACGGAGAAGAGTCTGCTATGGTCTAACATATAGCACTAGTGGACTGTAAAACACTGTTTAATTTATTCAAAACCAAACTCACACTATTGATGTTGCATTTCTCTCTCTCCAATCAGCTCACCCCACTCTGACAGGATGTTTGCATATCGGGCGCTGACTTTCCCTATGCACGTCGAGCTATTTATCCATGAGACAACAGAGTTCAAGGGTGATAGATCTTTCTTTCAAGAACGGGATGACCCTCACGTTAGACTTTGGCCCTCGCACATTTTTTTTTCTGCTTTTGACTTTGGAACAGAGGAAGAAGAAAAAGGAGAAGGAAAAGGGAGTGAGGAGAAGAAAAAGGGAATGGACAATCGAGTGAAGAGTTCCAGGCAGTACGGAGGGTACAAATTTGGATTATGAAAAAGGGATTATGAAATTTGAATTTACTTTTAAGATGATTTTGCAAATATTTGGCATATAATTTTATTTTGTATGTTATATGGGGAAGTTGTACAGTGCTGTCTCAGCAAATTTTGATAAATATGACAGCTAAACATCTCGTTATTATTTAAAGAAATAATTCAATTTCTGCCATGACTGAATCAAGTTGGCACAAAACAGTTCTTTGACTTGGCCAGTCTCTTCAAATTTCATAATCATCTTCTTCAAACCTTTCTTCGACATTCACCCTTTTCGCATTCCCTTTAAACGACGATACACCCGCAGTGCAGCTAAGCTATTGCTGCCGTTCTGATAAAATAGATTTACCAGTAAAGCTCGATCTTTCTTCTGTAAGGGTATGATTAACGATGACAAAGGCACGCAGAATGATTTTCGGGTTCTGGCTGCAAGTCTCTTTATAAGTATCACTAATTTGCATAAGGAATTTTTGAACAGTTCCCTCTGGGGGTCAAAATTTAAACTATTTTTTTTATTGCAGAAATCTTTTCCCCTCTAGTCCATATATAAGTAAATACAAAATTTCATGAAAATCCGATAGGCAGAACGGGTTTTAGAGCGGTCTGAATAGGGTCACTTTAATTGTAACCACCCTGTATTAATTCATTTAAGTATAGTACTTACCTATGTTGAAACCATTCCATCAGGTGATCAAAGTAATCTCCATAGTCAACGATGCCTTGCAAGAAGAGTTCGAAGTACTGATCGAAATCCCCTTTGAAACCATGTTTTGGGATGCCTTTGGTGTGGTGGAAGTATGAGACGCAGCAGTCTTTGGGATTTCTGGCTATGTAGATGTACTTGGCCTGCTCTGACCACGGAACCAAATGGAAGGGCAGATGAGTCTTGATAGCGTTGGGACGGGGCATCATTTCGGCAGATTCTGCTCCTGTAGCAGTAATTCTTTTTTAGGCAATTATTATATTTTGCAATATATTTTGTTCTTAAATTGCTTTTCAATTTTTTTAAAAATTTAGGTAAAAATGCAGTTTAACTCGCCCCATTTGAACTATTTCATAAAGTGCCATATTTTTGCACCATTTATTCATTAGCCATTCCTTTTAGTTTTTTTTTTAAATATGCATAATTTGGATGTCTGTAGAATTTATATAGTATCCTTAAAAAATTTCAATGTCAAGAGTAGAGTATTTTTGCCTGATAAAAAAACAAGTACTTAAAAAAGTTAACAAAATAAAACATAATATGGTAACGTAAATGCAGATATATAATACATTTATTAAGAAATTTAAAAAAATCTGCATCTTCATCTTTTAATGGCTGACTACTGATGAAACTTCTACATACTAAGACCAATTATTGACATTTGTGGATATGTTGTAAAACTATGTAGTGTTCTGTTGTGGTCTTATATAGAAGGCCACATAACTGATGAACCTTCTACCATATGAATGGTCGTAACCATATACAACACATGTTGCAATTACTGTTGAATTTGCAAGAACGAAAACTAACTTCTGTTGCAATCGTACTGAAATATATACAACGAGTAACAGGGAGCTCTTTAGAGAGGAGAGAGACAACATCTAGTCAAAGCTCTTCTGCGTTCTAAAAGAAAACCTGTACTTATAAGCATGAGGGAAAGGGGAGTAGGAGTCTGAGTCAATAATCTAGCATTTTTGAAGGAGTCACTTAAAAAATTCGACTACCAGGTCTTTTATAAAAATATTTATTTTATTTTTTCATAATTTTAGAAATTGATGTTAAAATTTAGTGTTAAGTCCATAATTCAATTGTATCCTTCAATAATACAATTAGTAATAAAGACAATGACAATCTGTGAACCAAACCAAGTAAAGTTTTTGAGAAACTTTTCTCAGTATTGAGGCTTGTAAAAAATTATCTTGGACCAACCATGAAAGGAGACATCATAGAAGGTATTCTATTATTAAGAACAAAATAAGATTTGTGTATTAAGCCTAATATGTTTAAATTGATTTAAAGTTTTGTGTATGTTGCCTCACAACCTCTTTAAATATCTATACCTCTTTCCCGATGAGGTGCCACAGTCGGAATCGAAACGACAACTTTAAACGAGATCAGATCAAAGTGGATTCGAATTTGCATAACGTATGAAATTGTTTGTTAATTATCTTTTTATTTTCACTGTTAACGAAAGTTAATTTTTTCACATCTCTATTATGTATACTTTGTGCTTAAAATGTACAATTTTTTTTCCTTGTCTTAAACTGTTCTGTAATAATTTGGTACCTGGTTATTTGGTACTGTTATTTTTATAGGATATGTGAATTTTTTGTATGGAAAATTTCGTGTATAAGTACTATACTTTTAAAATTGTAAAAAAAAAAAAAATACTTTACTATGAGAAATTGGTTTTATAGATATATGAGTTCAATAAAAGCGATTGAATTGATTACACAATTTCTTCTAAATCCACAAGTAAATATCATACCACATAAAATAAAGGAAAAGAGTCAGGAGTCGGACAATAAAATCCTCCTCAGTTGAAAATGTTATGGACCACTCGCCACCTCTAACAGGTGGGCTGAAAAGTAAGAAGTTTCAGCAGCAATGTTTTCGAGAACTTTCAGAAACCTTTTCCTTAAATATAGAAGCATCCATGCTTTAATAACGAATTTATTCTCAAGATATCATTCTTTAGTTGCCGAATCTTTTAGTTTTTATCTCTTGTAAACTTTTTCCTTTGCAAAGGAGAATCTTTACGTCTAAAAAAACCCACTTAAAACAGCATTTCTTTTCGCTACAGAATTCAAAATTGTAACTATGCTAATTCCTACGCTCTGCAAGAGCGCCCACTGTGGCGTTCAGGAGAGATGATCAGTAGGCATCGAGACTGAGAGTCTCGATGTCTACTACTGCTTACTATTATATTTCCTCTAGGGTGAGAATGTACGGCGCAACTGGCTCTGTCTCAGAGACGTTTAGTTTACAATCTCTCATCCCGAGAGGAAATATCTTTATTTTTGGTTTAGAAGTAGAATCCTAACACGAATCTTTAATTAGATGTCTTTAAATGTGTTAATTATTCTATGGGTATGTGGTGTCTGTGCGCGTGTAAATAAAGCTGTGTGTTCTCAAATCTGTGTCTCAACCCAACCACACCCAGATCCAGCTGCACAAACAACCGACAACACTACAAAATGGCTGTTCACATATATTCTTTACAATGTTTTATAATTTACAAATACAAAGGAGTTTGAAATTCGTTGGCGGATTTATGCTGATGCTTACCTCTAGTATCCATGAAAGGAGTAGACAAGGAGAACTCAAAGGGGCACTCCAGTGGCTTCCCTTGTCTCAGAATGAGGAGGAGGATCTGCTGTGCCCATGTAGTCCCGCACTTGGGGTAGGTCACGAGGAACAGGTCGTCTGGTTTCGGCTTGTATTGCATAGCAGATCGGAAGGCATCGGTGGGAAACATCACAGGAATCTGGAATCCATCCACGTACTGGGACACCAACAATTCTGGGGATGGCCGAGCCATGTTTTCACGTGGAATGTTACGGGAAAATGCTCCTTAAAAACAAAGGATTGTTAGAAAATAGATGAATAAAAAAAAAAGGAAGATTTTAGTAGCATTTATGATCATTACAGTTTGAGGATGGATGGTTTTTTTTTAACAAATTAAACTATTCAATTGAATAAATAATTTTGGAAAAATTAACAATTTTTTTCATTTTAATTAAGGCGGCAAATCTACAACATTATATGAATCATTAAACTTACTGAAATAACAACAGAAGATATTTACATCACAATGTACATTATCTTCATCACACCACAAACAGATTCATAATCCAACAAAAACATTTATCATAATCCAACAAAAACATTTAAACACAATCATAATCCAACAAAAACATTTAAACACAATCATAATCCAACAAAAACATTTAAACAAAATCATAATCCATGAACAATTGAATATTTAAATTTTGAACTTCCTCTAGTATGAGATTCTCGAGGACTATTGACCATTTCTCCTGAACGCCACAAGGGTGCTCTTGCAGTGCGTTGGAGGAAGCATGGTTACAAAAAATAAATGTACTTTATAGTGATATTCATTTAATTACTTAAGCATATAAAACTTAGCAATATTTTCTTTGTATCACAAATATATTCAAAGCACCTTCATAGTTAAAGAGATCACCTTTTTTTTTTTCTTTCTTCAATTATTCCTTTTTGAAAATTTTTTATTTTTATCATTGTCATATTTTAGAAGTGTTAAGTAATATTAAATGTGGATCCTATAACCATTAACCTATGAATACTGTAATTACCCAAAATGAAATGAATGATTATACTTTTAATACTATACAACTGATAAAATAATTAAATATAAAAAAAAATGTTCCGATAATGTAATGAAATAATAACACCAAACAAGTTTTCAATGGTTATATCACTTTGATAAAAAGAATACCAATACATCATAGGCTTTTTAAAATAAAATACTTAGTAATCGTGAAATTTCAAACTGAAAAACAAAATCTGCAAATCAGTATATATTTATTAGTATTTTCATTGAATTAAGTACAAAGTTTAAAAAAATAACATTAATTCTATTATATTAAGGTAATAACGAAAAGAATGCCATTAATTCTATTTTAAAATAGTAAATACCATTTATTGAGTTTCTTTAAAAATCAACGCACCATATGTTTTTTTAAAAATAAATCGTAAACCTTTAAACTGAAAAAAAAAAAAAAAAAAAAATCTGCAAATCAATCTGATTTTATTAGTATTTTCATTTAATTAAGTATAAAATTTAAAAAATAACATTAATTCTATTTTATTAAGATAATAATGAAAAGAACACTATTAATCCTATTATAAACAATAAATACCATTTATTGAGTTTCTAATATAAAAATTAATTGTTTAACATAAAATCAAACGTATACTTACTTTGACAGCTGCTATTCGAATGATATTGTGAGTTCTTGTGACATGTGCTTAGATAACAAATTATCTGAAATCATGACTATTCAGGCATCTTATTGTTTGCAAAATAATCGACTCGAAAATAATATTATCTTTATAAAAACAATAAGTTTCTATCATAACTATATTACTTCTTTATTTGTAGCATTAAAGCATAGAATATTAAATAAAAAGATTAAGTTATGCAAGTTTGCAAAAAAATAATCCCCAAAAAATTATCAAGAATTATTCAGCAATATCTATCAATTCAGCAAACAAAAATTATTCAAAACTGCTGGCAATAAAAACTAAACGGTTTAGATAAAAGAAAGTAAGATTTTGCGAGCTACAAAACTAATTTTAAATTGCATAACTTTCTAATTCAAAAATCCTATTTTTCGATAACCATGCATGTTCACACTGTATTTACATGTGTTACTTTATCTAGACATACAATAGCTGTTTAAAGGAAGCGATTACAAAACGTTAATGGTTAAATAGCATGTTTCAAGGTCATTTTAACGTACGGAAAGAACTGTCTACTTACTGCTTCAACAACATTCTATCGCAGACTCAGTGTGGATGCATAATAACAATAAAAGATAATTCTCTGTGTGTGTCACTTTTTTTTTTTCCTTTTTTCACCTTATAGAAACAGCATGTGATGTTGCTGTTGCTTAAACAATATTTGGTACAGGTTGATCCAAAAGTCGGAACAATTTTTAAAAATCAATAATTCGAAAACAAATCAAGACAAAAAATATGCCTTTTACACAGAAAGAATATAAATGTAGCCAGGGATTATTATTTTTTAAATACTAAAATAATAACGCTAGTATAGCACATTTGTTGACTATCAGATAGCGCTATCTTTATTTATAGCTATACGTAACATAAGACGTACATTATCATACATCATCATCATCATATAATATATCAGGCAGAATGTTTAATACATCATTAAACAATATAACAGATGAGGCACTACACTCTTCAAAACATTATGCACTATTTCTGGGAATATGGCATATACATGCTTCCAAAATGCATCTGTCAATATTTCTAATGAATTTGGTTCTTCAAAGTGCACTTTAAATTTCAGTATCTCCACAATCAATACATTTACATTTTAATTACAATTAATTGCCCAAGCAATAAATGTATATAAGGCGAGAGGTATGGAAATCCGGATGACCATATTTTAGCAAAGGATTGACTACATATAAGATTCTTCTCTAAGATTGAACGTAGCAATTCTTTACAAGTGTAGTAATATGAGAGGTTACGTTCTCCATGTGTAGAAACTGCACTTAAAAGAACACGAAACCACAACTGTCTAAAAAATGATGCCACCATCTAAGGCTGTTCTTTCTATCCTGCCAGAAAACTGCGACTGTTTTTTGATAGCACCATCTGTTGGTCAAAAAAACGAACTATTCTAGCATTAAATTCTTATTATATATATATAAAAAAATTCCACTTCATTTCCGTCCTTTCTATGTAAGTGAAGTTTTGTCTTCGAATTATTAATTTTTAAAATTTGTGTTAACTTTTAACTTTTCTATCACGCTGCTTAATATCTAACAACCCATCAATTTCCAGTAAACTGATTTAAGGTTTTTCCAACGAAAGCAGCAAATTTCACGTGAAATATTTTTTAATTCTTATAAAACGAAAAATGTGGGGAAAATATTTTACTATGCAAACTAAGCTCTATTTTATCGTAATGAAAAATAAAGATTTGAAGTTAATTTACCCTGGTACTTTCGTAATGACGAAATTAGACGAGCTCTCTCGATTTCAAGTTTAAGACAATTTGTTCACAAAATTTCTACTAAATTCTATAATGATATGCGAAACATCAATAACCCCGTTTTAAATATCCTACAAAATTACGATTATGATATTTCTTCCCACAAACATAGCAAAAGACCTCGCGCTGTTCTAAATATTTTAAATTAATTCCTTACAACTGCCTGGATGAAAAAAGTTCACTTCTGTTTTATTTTTTTTTTATTTATTATTATTATTTTTTTTTTACATGCAACTGATTTCATCAACATCTATACTTTTGAAATTTTTGTTATTTTTAATTTTTTAATTTTATTAAATAAATGAATCTTTTTTTAAAAAAGGGCATTTAATTATCTATTTTTTTTATTAACTCAAAGGGCATGAGACCACCGCTATGTTTCAACATTTTACAGTGAAGAAACTAGTGGCCAAGGATCTCCGTGCTAATTTACAATAAGAATTGAAGTTAATTTTTATTTTAGGGATACAACTAGCATTAAAATTAAAACATAATGTGACACATATTTAAAAAAAAAAAGATTTTCAGACTTGATGAAAAATAGACTAAATTAAAGTAGAGAAGATGTCTTTAGCTTCGATTTATTAAAAAAAGTAGACAGTTCAATATTAGAAAAATATGTCACTCAATGATTTCTAACTTAACGGTCAGAATCTCAGTGAAAAACATTTTAGCCTGGATGTAAAATACCCATCTATGTCATTCTTTTTTATTTATTCGATATTTATCAGTAAAAACGTGATCCATCTTAAAACTGCACTAAATTAAGTTGATATGGTTGTCGTTGAATAACGCATTAAAATGTATAAGCCTGTTTCGATCAACATATCTTTGTTAACAAGCATTTTTAGGAATGACTATAAAAAAAGATGTATGATAACCATTTGATTCATAACTTGTTCATTAAGTTGTAACAACAAAGGAACTAAATAATAAGGCATTAAATTAATTTAATATTATGCATCCAATTCTTCATTTTTTATTACAGTTTAATGCATTTTATTACAGTATACAGTGAATGATCAGTGCTTTCTGGGAGGGCTTTTAGGGACTTTTTACCCCGCATTTTCGTATCGTACGGGAGATAACCCTGAAAACTCTTTTCAAGTAGTCCGACTCACGAGGCAAGATGCAGAACATCACAAACTTCAACGAGTCTCCTCGTTCTTTGAAACAGTGTCTACAACATGGCTGCCAGCGGATTAAAACTCAGCCCTAATGCTCGCCAGCGGTGCACGTTGCCACTGAGCCACGAGTCGGGTGCATAAAGTAATAAAAAAGCAAATAAATTCAATGTGAGATATTACATATATCATAATTCAATCTTTTCTGTGTCTAGTTAATTTAAATTTTTAAAGAATCAAAAGCGTAAAATTTATGAGTCAAATAATTTTTGTTTGATTAATATTTTTATGGTAATGCTTAAAAAAAATTATTGTTCACAAACATTGCTGTTCCAAAAAAGGGATGAGAATTTTAAAGTATTTGTTCGATAGCTCTTTCACACGAATTTAACTCAATTAAAAATAAGATGTAATAGACTTCTCACATTTATTTTGGCCACCATTCTACTCTAGGATAGTCTCGCCACACTACCTCCCTGTTTTCACACACACCCAACTCTGCTAAGACTCGAGGATTCCCCCTTTGGTACCAGAGGCTTCAGGTTCGAACCCTGGGCGTGGCATGGATGTTTGTGAATGGTTCGGAATCCACGTTAAACTGTAGGTCCCGGTCTAATTAGCACAAGCAAGAAATGTTTGTAGAGACAGGCCATTTGTAAAGCACTACGAGATTCCACGTAGCGCTTTACAGATGGCTCTGCTTTCACAAACAGTATTATTTTCTAGCAACAGTCTGCTCCACTTTCATCATCACTGACGCAACAGCCCATTGTGGGCCAAAGCCGTCTACCTACTGGTAGATTTTGAGACGAGAGATGTTTTTCTTTTTACGTTGTAGACTTGTCAGCTCTACGCTCAACGCCAAACAGTCATATCAGACCGGGACCCACCGTTTAAACTGGATTCCGAACCACTACAAACATCCATGGCACCGCCGGGACTCGAACCTGAAACCTGTGGTATCGAGCGCCAGAGCTGCTCCACTTTTTTTTGCGTAATTTAAAAACAGAACACGTTTTTTTATTATAAATATCGTATAACTGAAATAATAATAGTAATAATAATCCGAAGATAGTTTTTCTGAGATAAAATAGAAAGCATTGTAATAAATATTTTCTATTCTTCACCTAAATATTTAATTTAGATGCTTTATTATTATATTTACTGCATTCTGACTCACAAGTACACTATTTAAAGAACAAATGAAAGGCATCTAATAAATAAAGTTATATTATAACATTTATCTAAAAATAAAATTTTGTAGAAGACTTAATATATAATATTTACCTTAGAAAACATATTCAAAAAGAAACCAGCCTATTATTCGCAGACCAAGGTTAAAGGTTAACCATCAGTTATGTCCAATAAGCATTTGATAAGAAAAATTATCTGCGATTTATCTTCAAGACAGCTATTTAATTCATATACTAAGTTAATCTCAATGCTAACGGTTTAGTTACGAAGATAAAGAATTTTTATTTGGAAAACACGTAATGTAGATTTTTTTTCAGACTTAGAATACTTAGAAAGATTATTGAAAATTTAATAAAGTTATAAAGTATTGTTACTGGATGTAAATTCTTTGAACTAAAAACTTTAAATAATTGTCACTATGTATTGAATAATTAAAAATATAAAGTGAATATTGTATTATTTAATTAGTTAGACCTAAATTTGCAGTTCAATTCTTTTGAAGTATAAAATTAGGAATTTTCACGCGAAAATAAAAAAAAAAAAAATTTAATTTTTCCTGTCAATTAAATATTTTCATCAGTTTACTATTTTTTAAAGAATTTAAATGAAAACTTTAATTTAAAATTTCTTTCAAACTGAAAAATTACTTGAATGAAAAAAATTAAATAACTTCGATTTGAATATTAAATTTTACTACTTACTTTGTATTTTAATTAAACAAAGTTTTTTGAAATATTAAAATTAAATTTTAATTATTTATATTCAGTAAATTAATCGTTTAAATAATCGATAAAGTAAAAGTATTTTAAATAATCGATTACTGAAATGAAACATGTAAATCTAATAACTTAAGATTCATTTAATAGCTTATAAACAGCAAAGTAAAGGCTAATAAAGAAATGTGTTATACATATTAACTGTCTTTATAAAAATGAAAGATTTACATTAAATATTTACTTTATAATTTTTAACTAAAACTAAAATATTAAAATTAAACAATCTGATACTTAATATAATTTGCAATGAACACAAAATGAATTTTTTTCGATGGGATTTTTTTTTTTTTTTAAATTTTTTTATTTGTTGTAAAAAATATTGATTGAGTATTTTTATTATTTGTAAAACAAAAACGCAAATAATTTTTATTTATAAAGATTTTTTTCAATAAAATAATTTTTTTATTTTTATTTATTTATTTATTTGTCTTTAAAATATTTATTAATTCATTTCATTTTCTCACATCAAAGATAATAATTTACATTTCACTCATTTCCCAAAAGTTATAATTTCAAATGTTTCTTTCCATTTTTCATTATATGTTTAAAAATTAGAGTTACACTGAAAAATATTTTTATCGCAGAAGTAATAAAAATGCAAAGGATTCTAAAAATCTATTAAGTAAAATGTTTTAATTCATTTTTACCCGCAACAGTTTGCTTTTCTACTGCATATTCTTTAAAATAAATGAAAAATCATTCGAAATTTCAATTCCTATTCGTACTAAAGTACACAAAACATTTTTACGGAGCTATTTATGTATTCAAATTTATTTTGGTTTATTAGAATAATAAACCAAAATAAATTTTCTTCATTACAATAGTTATTTTTGTTTTTAAAAATATTCTAAGTGGTGATCAATACACTTTTGCATAGTTTGAACCAATTTGTATTGCCCTTTCTCCGTTACGATTGAGGCATTTCAAAACTATGCATTTGTTGCTTCTTATCCCACTTTGTAGACAGCCACATCTAGACCAAGTCCATGAGCCCGTGTCAAAGTTTTTCCATAAATGTCATTAAAAATTTTGTTTGTTTCTTTGTTTCTTATCCCATTTGGTCGACAGCAACATCTAGACCAAGTCCATGAACCCGTGTGGTCTCATGGAAAGAGGAAAAGGAATCAGATTTTGTGATGGAGCACCTGAGAAGTCTGACTTGGCTTCGTGACGCTGAAGGACGGCAGTGCTTTCCGGGAGAACTTTTAGGGGAAACTACCCAGAATTTGGTTATAGTATGGGTGAAACCCCGAAAAACTCCCACCAGGTAGTCCGACTCACGAGGCAAGATGCTGAACATCACAAATGCCACCGATTCTTTTTTTTTTAAATTGAGATAAATATTCAAGTTGCTGTAAAAAACAAAAATGGCGTCCGTTTGACAAGACAATCCGAATAAGTAAAGGGTAAAAAATATCAAACTTTATAAGGGATATGTCATATGGCGATATGTAACACTAGCATTGCCAGTTCCGGATATGTAAATATCATTCCTTTGTATTTGTAGAACTTAAAAAATGCAACGTCTTCGATTTTTTAAAATTATTTTTTTTTCATTTTCATACAAATGAAATGTACTTTCTCCCTATGAATCATTGTGATTTCATTTAAGATATAGTTTCTGAGCCCCAAGAAATATCTAAACAGATAAGTAATTCTATTCGGATGAAAAATTGCTCTGCAATCTCTTATGGCCTTTGTCTTCTTTGCATAGAATGTCTTCTGAAGACCAGGACAAACCGAAGATGCCATGGTACCAAGACATCGATGGTTTTCGCTTACCCGGTATGTGTTCTGCGGAGGCTTACAAATCAGGGTTGGCCTACAAGCCTCGACCAGACGATCTGTTCATCGTCACCTACCCCAAGTGCGGGACCACTTGGGTGCAGAACATAGTGGGCTGCATCTTCAGAGACGGCAAACCCTTTCAGTCAGCCATGGAGTTTTTCACAGATACCCCTTTTCTGGAAATGACTGGAGCAGCGACTGCAGAGAAGATGAAAAGACCTGGTGCCATCAAAGTCCACCTTCCTTTCCATTTGACGCCATGGTCTCCGGAGGCTAAATATATTTTTGTGGCCAGAAATCCAAAGGTAAGGCAATTGCATTTAACAATGATAACTCAATATCTTTAAATATTAAAAATTCACTGATACGAGACAAAACGAACGTTGTTTTTTTTACGAACAACAAGCCCCGTTGCCATAAGTGAGGATTTCATGAGTGAGGTGAGGTTGTCGCTCTACGATCATTTTGCGCGCACTTTGGGCTAATTAGACCAGGACCTACAGTTTAAAGAGGATTCCGAACCACTCACAAAAATTCATGCCACCACTAAGATTCGAACATGCAGCCTGCGACACCACAGATCAGAGTGCTAGCCAATAGGTCATCAGACCGCTTTCTTTGCAGAAAAAATATATTTCGATAAAAAAAATTCATGTGTTAAAAACATTTTTAAGGTAGTGTTGCCCAACCTGCATTCGTTGTTGTTGTTGTGGTATCCCTCATGGAAGGAGGAAAAAGGGGTGCAGCTTCTGTTCTGATGGAGTACCCGTAGGTAGAAGTCTGACTTCTTCTCCGTGACGTTCTTACAGTCATAGGAGACCGGGACCTACAGCTTAAAGTGGATTCCGCACCCCTACAAACATCCATGGCACCGCCGGGACTCGAAAACGAAACCTGTGGCACTGAGCGCTAGACACTTGGGCATTCAGGCCCAACCTTGCATTCGTGGATTACATGAATAGCAACATGAAATTATAAATTTCCAAACATTGAGATTTTTTAGTCATTTATTTAATACATTTTTTTTATAATTCTGATAACAGACAATATATAAAACTATTAAATTAATAAATCTTATTAATTAAATCGTTTTATCTTATCTAAATATCCATCTAAAATTTATATTTTTATATTCTAAAGCATTTCTTAATTAAATAATTCAAATTTCATAACCTATTCAGTGATATAAAAATTGCCTTTCTAGGAAAAAAATCAAATATGTTTATTGTACAACTTTTTTCATGAAAGTCTTGGATTTAGAAGGAGACCCTTTTTTGCTCAACAGCTATTCTTAAAATAGTATGTATTAGAACCTAGACAATTTTAAATGCTGCTAACAGATATATATATATATATATATATATATATATATATATATCTTTATTATCTTTGATTTAGAGATAAAAAAAAAAGAAAGATGTAAAATTATTTATAACAATGAGATATTATAACAATAAAATTTTTTCGTATCTTTATAGTTCATGCAAGTATGAAATGAAAAAGGGAAAAATATTTAAATATATTTCAAACTTTGTAAAAAAATTAAACATTCTTAAACGCTAAAATGAAAAATATTGGATGAGACTCTTTCAAAAGTGTATGAATTTAATGATTGTACAATTTCTTCTGGGGCCTGATGGCAGAGTGACTAGCGCTCTGTCTCTCGGTGCTACAGGTTTTGGGTGCAAGTCCCGGCGGTGCTATGGATGTTTTTGGTGGTTCGAAATCCACTGTAAACCGTAGGTCTCAGTCTAATATGAGCTTTGAGTACAGAGTTGACAACCCTATCCCATAAAAAGAAAGCATCCTCTGTCCCGAAATCTGCCAGTAGACAGACGGTCTTGGCGTCTATAGGGCTGTTGCACCAATAAAGAAGAATTACTTCTGATAATAGATTTAAATATGGATTAATTTTAATTACATTTGCCTTTCATTTAATTATTTTTTATTATTTAAAATTTAAAATAATAATAATAATAATAAAATAATTTAGTTGTGTCTTATTTAAAATATTTTTTTATGTTATAAATTTATAGAGCTTCATATTTCATTAAAATATTATATTGTTTAGATATAACAGATATTTCATTCTACATATTATCTAACTTTCCATATGTTTTGAAAAAAATCTATATTTATATCTATATATATTATTGAGAAATTTTTAAATATTTTACTTTGTTATGCTACTATTATCACGCATTTATTATTATTATTATTTTTTTTTTTTAAATCTATCAATAAATTTTTTTTTTTTTTAGGTTGTGATTTGATTTTTTAAGTCTGTTTTTTGTAATACTGAATTCAGATTATCAGTTTCTTGTAATTATTAATATGCTTATTTGTTGTTTAGGATTGCTGTGTTTCGTTTTACCATCACACAGTGGGCACTCCATGCTATCACTTTGTGAATAGAGAGTTCGACGACTACTTCGAGCTTTTCATCGACGGAAAAGTGGATTTCGGTGACTACTTCGACACCCTGCTCTCTTGGTACGAGCATCGCAACGATCCGAACGTTCTTTTCATCACTTACGAACAGCTCAAGAAAGACGCGAGGAATAACATTCTGAAAATAGCCGAGTTTATTGGCCCTCGTTACAAGGTATATTATTCATTTTTCCAATATGATTTTTTTTTCTTATCCCACTTTCGGGGTCGATAGCAACATTTGAGACCAAGTTCATGAAGAACGTCGGTCTCATGGAAGGAGGGAGTGGGGAAACTTCTGTTGTATGTAGAAGTCTGACTTGACTCCCTGTCGCTGAATAGCAGCCTGACGGCCAGTTGACTAGCGCTCTGGCCTTTCGTACCACAGACTTTAGGTTCGAATCCTGGCGGTGGCATGGATATTTGTGAGTTGTTCGGAATCCACATTAAACTGTAGGTCGCGATCTAATTAGCCTAAAGTATGCACAAAATGACCATACAGCGACAAACCAAATTCAGTGACGGTGACAGTCAGAAAAATGATGTCATTTTTAGACGCAAGTTAACAGAAATAAACTTAATTTCTGTAACATGAATTGAACTATATTGCTGATTGGCGGCATCGTTGTAGACACTGTTTAAAAAAACACCTAAGAGACTCCATGGCATTTGTGATGTTTAACATCTTGCCTCGTGAGTCGGACTGTCTGGTCAGATTTTTTTCGGGTTTTCTCCCAAAAATCATTCCAGAAGACACTTCCCTCCTTCTTCAGCATCATGGAGCTAATTCAGAATTCTAACTATGGATGAACCATCCCAACAAAAGCTGCTTCTTTCTCTTCAGCCATGAGTACATTACTCATGGGATGTCCCTCTAGCACTGCAGGACACTGAGGGTTAGAAGAGCAATTAATAAATAATGAATGTCTGAAATAGATTTACTGGGGCTCGGTGTCACAGGTATCGAGTTCGAGTCCCGACGGTGGCATGGATGCTTTATAGTAGTTCGGAATCCATTTTAAACAGTAGGTCCCTGTCTAATATGACTGTAGAGCGTTGGGTGGACAGCTCTACCTCGTAAAAAGAAAGCATCTTCTATTTAGAAAACTCCTCCTAGTAGGCAGACGGCCTTGGTCCGCCATGTGGCTGTTTCGCCATTGATGATGATGAGCTATATTTAATTGCAATACCTACCTATTGTCCACTGACGATATCTTTAACCTATATAAGTTTACTGGAATTTATTTCATTATTCGGTTACAACTTTTATTAGCAATTAAAAATGATTGCGTTATCAATTTATTTCACAGTGAAGTTATCACATATTTTTGTTTTTTCATAAAAATTATTTGTTTTTTTTTTATCATGTAGGAAAAGTTGCTGAAAGACGAGAAAATGCTGGAGGATGTTATATTTCACAGCAGTTTCAGTTTTATGAAGCAGCATGTCAACCAACTGTTTTCGCAATTGTGTTCCATACCAAAAGAACTAATCATGGGCAATCCTGACATTCCGAGTGGACTGAAAGCGTTTCTGCTCGCAGATGAATTTCAGATGATGAGCAACGAACCCGGAAAGATGAATTTCATCAGGAAAGGTGGGCATTTTTTTGTATAAATTAGTGTTTTCTATTCCGTGGAAAAGGAACTATGAATTTTTTTCCCCTTAAAATTGCGGCCAAATACTACTGTGCCCAAAAAGTAAAACCGCTTATGTTTTTTGCAGAAACTCTTTAATTATTCTTCCAAATTTGTTTTATCTCCGTCAAAGTAATCTCCTCCGGACGCAATTCACTTACGCCAACTTTTTTTCCAATCCTCATATAATACATACTAAAAAGTCATCGGCAGGGATAGCCTTCAAAGCGAGGTTTTACAAGTCTCAATTTTTTTTTTTTTTTTTTTTATCGAATAAACTTTTGAATTACTCAAATTAATAGCAAAAATGTAAACTTTTTTTAGATATTTTATATTATAACTTTTCATGTTATGTTAAATGTTTGGGACACATCTAGTTAAAATATCTTTTTTAATATCAAGGTATATTTTTTTTATATTATACACCATGAAACTCTAAAATTGACAAAAAAAAAGTATCCATATTTATTTTTATATCTGGACACATATTTCTATGTAATAACACAAGGTACACCTAGAAATATTCTGGGTCGCACATTTTGGAATCACTGCTATACGATATAGGTGGTACGTTAGGTGGCGCTTACGTTAGGTGGCATTTACGTTAGGTGGCTTATGTTAGGTGGCATTTACGTTAGGTGGCATTTACGTTAGGTGGCATTTACGTTAGGTGGCTCTACTTCTGTTCTTGGAAATTTTTTTGTTAGAATCAGAAGAATTATAACTTTCGAACTGTTAAAGTTCTAAAGATGTCAGTATACACATAAAGAATTTTATAAATAAGTAGTGCTTTTTTAAATAGTTTATAGTTGTGCGTTGGAGTTGAGCAAAATTTTATAAAAAAGAAAAATAAACCTTTAACAAAATATAGAGATGGCGTAATAAATAAGAATCACTGGTTAAAATTAATAAATTAAAAAAAAATGTTCGACAAGCATCAATAGAATTCTATATTTTGTAGGTATATACGTACACACGTATGCGTATACACAGTATCTACACGTATAGTATAGTAGTATATAGTACAGTGGTACATAGTAGTAGCATGGTAGTATATAGTACAGTAGTACATAGTAGTATAGTAATACATAGTAAATACACGTATAAATAGTTTAACTTTGAATCTGCTATAATATCACAGCAAAAGAAATGTTAATAAGTTGGCACATTCAAAGCTTGACATTTAAATCCTTTACTTAGTTGATCAACAGAAATTCAGATATAAAATTGTTTATTATATTGTTAATTAAGTTATCTTTTTACTACTGCTAATAAGATAGTGATTTGAATACGAATTAAAAGTGCGTTTTGCATTGTATTTGACATATTATGAAATGAAATAATAGTAATAATAATACTGTAACTGTTTCACTGTAAGTTAGCGTCAGCTGAATTCATTTTCATTTCTTTTCAGGAATTGTAGGAGACTGGCGTAATTATTTTTCTCCCACTCAGAATGCCAGACTGGAAAAGAAGTTCAGAGAAAGAACTGCGGGGACGGAATTGGAAGATCTGTGGAAAGATGACATGTGATCCTTTCTTAATTTTCAACAAGAAAACGAAACTCTGAAATTTGAACTTTCTACATGATTGTCTTAAAATTAATATGTTTTTTAAAGAAATAAAATGAATTCTCCATAATATAGTGAGTTACTTCCTAACGATTTCCAATATATGTTGTGTCTAATCCCTAGTGTCCTGCAGTGCGAAACGGACTCATGAGTAATCTATTCATGGATGGAGGAAAAGAGAGCAGCTTCTGTTGGGACGGAGCACCCAGTAGGTGGAAATGGGACTTGGCTCCGCGTCGTTGAAGAAGGGGGACTGTTAAGGGGAACTACCCCGCATTTGTGTATCGTATGGGAAATACGGGGGAAAACTCCCACCAGGTTGTCAGAATAACGAGTCAAGACGCTGAACATCACAAACGTCATTGACTCTCCTCTTTTCGAGTCCCGGAGGTGCCATGTATGTTTGTATTGGTTTTAAGCCGTAGGTCCCGGTCTCATATGTCTGTAGAGCCTCACAGAGCCCAATCAGACTTCTCACCCACATCATTCCCAAGCTGTAAAGGGGCAACTCAGCTCTATTCTTGTGTAATAATAGTAGTAGCTCTAATGCTCACAGGCGGCGCACGCTGCCACTGAGCCCCGAGATGGGCATTTACTCTTTTATCAAAAATCAAATTAGTAATAATAATTAATATAACATGAAATGCATTTCACTTATTTTTCATTATTTCCGATTTTCGCTAAACGCATTTCAATACAACGTCGGAACAAATTAAACTTGTTAAAGGATAATGTAGATTATACTTTATACAAATGAAATGAGATCTAAATATTGAATTTTAAATAAATTGTTTAAATTTATGAATTAAATGGAATTTATACATATAAGAAAATACTTTGTATCAAAAATGAGATGAAACGCATGCTTAATTCATATAAATGCGTTCATATAAATTCTCGTTCCCCAGTGGATCCCTGGACACTGTGACATTTTAGGTAATGATCGGACATATTTGTGGCTAAGAAGGACACACGGATAATCCCAGCAGCCAAATACTTGCGACTCTTTACATTACATGAAAAAAAAAAAAATCAAACGGATCAAACAAATCAGGTGGAAGGCATTTCTAACTGCTCGTATCTCCTCTCCTGACAACACCATCCGCTTCATTTCAGTTCTTCCTATGCAGGTGACATAATTTTTTATCTTTATAAGTTTCCAAATTATTAATTTTTAAAATTTGTGTTAACTTTTTGATCAAGCTGTATAGCAATCTAATAACCCATTCATTTTCAGTCAACTGATTTAAGACTTTTAGAACAAAGTAGGAAAATTCAAATGAATTATTTTTTCATTCTTATAAAACTAAAAACGCGGGGAAAATATTTTATTATGTAAACTAAGCTCTGTGTTATCGTAACGAGTAATAAAGACTTGAAGATAATTTTATTTTAGGGATGCACAGGATATAGCTAGCCATTGCTTATCTAGCGACTAGCCTCTTTATGTTTTAATTTTTTCAAAAAATGTGTAACATATTATTTTTTTTAAAACTTTCATATATGAGGGTCACTCTGAAATTTTTGAGACATGCGTAAATGGTACAAGTTTAACTTACCAAAAATAACTTACTTACCAAATTTTAAGAGTGTTCAAAGTAGTCCCCTCCAACATCAATGCAGTTTTGCAGACGATTTTTCCAAAGATTAAATGCTTCACGCCATCCATTTCTTAGAATTGATGAAAAATATGCTTTTATAGCCTCATCAATCTCATCTTCTCAATGAAAACGGCAACCACGCAAATATTTCTTGAGATTAAAAAAAAGCTAAAAGTCACACATAGCATGATCAGGGGAATAGGGTGGACGTTCTATCACTTTGATGTGTTTCTGCTTAAGAAATTCGACAATCGATCTTGCCGTATAAGATACATTATCATGGTGAAGCACGAGTCCCTTTACATTCACTTCTTTAAGAATTTTCGGAAGACAGTGTGTACCAGTGGTGTACCAGTTAGCTGTGATTGTCTTCTGTCGCTTCAGCTTGATGGCTTTGACCGGTACCGTACTTCTGAAGAAAATACATACATAACTTTTTTCATTGCTCGTTGTCTTTTCATCATTGTTGGTTTGGGGTCATCTTCAAAGACCCATACTTTACTTTCTTGTCGTTGTTTGGAACGTCAAAAAACGGTATGTAAGTTTCATCACCATTTATGATTTTAGAAATAAGGCGGCGTCCACCATCGTCAAGTAATTTTATCATTTATTTGCAGATTCTGAAACGCTCCATTTTTTGGTGTTCTGTTAAATTATGGGGGACCCAACGATAAACTAATTTTTTTCATATGCAATTCTTCATAAATAATTCCATGTATAGCTGCGGATCCAATGTTAAGTTTCTTATCATTTAGTAAATGCAGCGATTATCATCGACTAACATTTATTATATGGTCGACACATTTTCTGGGACTACAGCTGATGAAGGTCTTCCTGTGTGTTCTTGATCCAGCAGAGAACTTCGACCTCTACGAAATTCTGTAAACCATCTAAATACAGTAGCACGAGATGGAGATTTGTCTCCATATGCTAGTTGTAGACGTTGAAAGCGTTCTTCTTGATTGAACCCTATTTTAAAATCATAGAAAATCATAGCGCCATAATGCTCTCGCGTCAATTCCATTTTCCTTTCTTCTAAAATCTATTCTACGACAACTAAATTGCAATTGTTGACACAAATTATCGTCTGCGGTCATAAAAGAGTTCAAATTTACAAATTTAACGAATATTTTCTTTCCTGCGTTTGTCGTCTGCCACTGTCTCAAAAATTACCCTCGTATTAGCTAAAAGATATTAGAGAGTTTTTGCATACCGTACGTTAGTTACCGTAGGACGTCCGTTAGCTTTTTCTCCCTAGCACGCATGCTCATTGGAAACATAATTTCCTATGAGCATGCGCGCTAGGGAGAAAAAGCTAACGGACGTCCTACGGTAACCAACGTACGGTATGCAAAAACTCTCTATTAATTAGCAAGCATTTTTAGAAATGACCATAAAAAACTATGTGTGAAAAACATTTTATTAATAACTTGTTCAGTAGGATATAACAACTGAATAAATTACCAAAACACTGAATTAAGGCTATAATATGCATAAAATTCTTTATTTTTTATTATAATATATAATGAAAGCCAAGAATGATATTTATACATGACTTCCATACATGACCAGGAATGTAAGGATGCCTACAGCGGTCATTTTCCTTTTATAAACATCTACTTTTATAGCCAATACCATGTAGAACGAAGCATCCAGCATTAACAACTTATTTTGTTTTGTAAATATTCCCAAACACTAATGACAGCCACAATTTTTTTTCTGTCGTATAGTAAAATTTGGTTAAATTGCTGAATAATGTGCATTTTTACTGCTGTTTCAGTTTTATGAAGCAGCATATGGAACCAACTCATTTTACAATTAGGTACTATACTGAAAAAGTTAATCATGGGTAATACAGAAGTGCATTGAAATCGATTATGTTCTCAGGCCTTTAAGAACACATGAAAGATATGTTACTGCTTGTAATAAATTATAAATATGTTATTAATGCATCGACAGAAACGTAGTGATCAATTAACCAATTTTTATAAGCGAATGTAATTTTTATAAATTTATAATTTTTATAGACGCATGCCAATTTTTATAGACGAAATAAATCCATATAAGAAATACTGAGTTTTAAATTCATCAGGGTAAGTTTTTTTATTAAACATTTCAGTTAGATTACAAAAAGTATTACTAGATTACAAACATTTATTAAGTGTTAGGAGATTACAAACATTATTTATGCATCAAAACTCATTTAGGTATATTCAAAAAGTAGCGTAGAGAATGAAGAAAAATTCCTGAAATATAAAATAAAACTTGGTGATTCAATTCATCATCGATATAATAGTAAGTATGTCATTCAAAATAACTAATTGTTACCTTTTATTATTTATTTTATATAAATAATGAATTATTTATTTATCACGTACAAAGTTATCTTCAATATAAAAGTCTACATTTCGTAAAAACTATTACAATTTTTTTACAAAACTGCAACAATTTATAGAAACTTAAAATTTATTAGTCAATCAGAACGACGTTAGATGGCGCTGGTACATTTTTGGAAGATTCCTGCTAGACTCTCCGAAGAATTGAAACTTGCAAAGAATTAAAATCAAATACTTTGTAAATATATGTAAATAGATTTACCTTCAATAAAAAGTTGACAAAAATGCATTGATGTTATTGAAAGTCTTGCAAATGAAAAAAGTAGAATTTAAAAAGTATAATAAACAAAAACCTCCGATTCAAACGAATTAATTTGAAAAATTCGTCGGAAAAAAAAGCATAGAATTGTTTCAGGGAAAGAAAATTAAATTTGGAACTAATTAAATAAATGGATGTAAATTTCAATTTTTTTACAATGATTTATATTTCATTTTCATGACAATTTAATTTTTTTCAAACAGGTTACCCATACAATTATTTAATAATTATAAAAGGAAAACCAAAAAAAGAAAAGAAAATTTAAAGACTATTTAATTATATAATCATTAGCACGTGAAAGAAATCTGAAAGAATAATAAAAAACAATTAGAAAAAAATCTTCGAATTTAACTGGACTACCTTGGCCTAAGAAATATAAATCTTAAGTAACAAAAAGTAAAGGTAAACATTAGGTGAAAAAATATTGATAAGTAGAATGCTTTTCAAATCTCAGAATCTTGCTATTGAATCCTTCTAACCAATTGATCTACTCAAAAATAATGTTCACCATAAATTAGAAAAGGATGAATTCAGATATTTTGGTACAATCTGTTCATCTATCGATAATAAACTAACAAACTTGTATTGGTGATTAATTTATCTCTATTCACTATTGTTATTATAAAGTACTATGTGCATGAAGTATGAAAATGTTTATATATATATTGTAGTGAGCAGGTTGTGCTGCTGGATTGTAACTACATGGTGTGATTGGGTTGAGACACGAGCTTGAGAAGTTTTATTTACACATGCACAAACATCACACACAGACATATACACTCATGTCCATAAATTAAGGATAATGAAGTTCAGGCAAAGAAAGAGACAGAAGCAAAACAAATTTGACTTATTTGTAAAGTCTATTTATTAAACAAATGGTAAAGAGCAAAAAAGATGCTACATGTTTGACATAATTAATAGAAATTGCGATTTTTACTCCCTGGAGCAAATTTCAAAAAAGAACCTATTTACAAAAAACAGTATAACATGGTTAGTATGATGGTTAATAGGGAGTATGTCTCCCGGACGATGCAATACAGGCCTTACAACGCCTAGGCATGCTGAGTATCAAATTACCAATCTGATCTTGGGGAATATTACACCACTCATCAAGCAATGCCCTCAGAAGTTCCGGTTGACAGGTGGGAGGGGGTTGACGGGCTGCAATTCGTCGGCAAAGCATATCCCACACATGCTCTATTGGATTCAAGTCCGGTGAGTATGCTGGCCAATCCATACGGGTGATATCCTCCAATTGAAGGCATTCGTCTATAATGTTTGCACGGCGAGGACGGGCGTTGTCATCCATAAACAGAAATTCAGCACCCATGGCGCCCCGAAACAAACGTACATGTTGTTCCAGAATGACATCCCGATAGATGTGGCCTGTCATCGTTACACTCTAAACATGCAGGTCAGTTCTGAAACCAAGAATAATTTTTCCCCAAACGAGCCATCCCACACCACCGTAACGGTGACGTTCAATGGTGTTCTCTTGGTGGTAACGGGTACCTGGCGCTCTCCATATGAAAGTGCGGCGAGAATCAGACTGCAAACTAAACCTGGACTCGTCGGAAAACATCACACAAGACCACTGTTGCGGTGTCCACAATGCATGCTCTCTACTCCAGGTTAATCGCAGGCGACAGTCAGTTGCGGTAAGAGGAACACATCTGACAGGCCAACGAGCATATAGACCAATGTGCCCTAAGCGTCTGTACACGGTCTGCCTTGAAACTGTAGTACTGGTAGCTGAAAAGAGCTGACGGGACAGGTCTGATGCTGTGTTCCGTCTGTTTCTTTTGGCAGTAACTGCTAAATACCGGTCCTCATTCGGCGTTGTAACTCGGGGTCGACCTGTGCTGTAACATCTACTCACATTACCATCATCTTGGAATCGTTGCCAAAGCCTGGAGATGACACTCTGGGCGATTCCAAGTTCCTCGGATACTTCCAGCTGGGTACGTCCACATTCCAGTCGTCCGATAATTCTACCACGTAAAAAATCATCCAAATGCTTCCTTTGTGCCATAAGTATACGGTTATTGCACTGAGAGGCTTTTAAAGCGCTTGTGAACAATTTTACTTCTTTGCCACCATTCCTTATATACCCCTCTCTTACACTCTCGTCATTGTGACGTACTATCCGCGCCATCTGGTGGTTTCCTGTAATTTGCATATTCTTCTTCGAGATGTGTGTGATAATTCTACAGGTGAAATTTTTATTTTAGAGTTCAATTTCTGTGTGATTCTGAATTATCCTTAATTTATGGACATGAGTGTATTTATAAGACATATAAATTATACAAGTTAAAGACATATAATTATAGTTTCGTGGAAGGACTCCACTTTTAAGCCGAAAAACTCTCGGAAAAACTCATTGGAATAGATACTTTTTCAGCACGTAGTCTATCACCCATCACTATGCAACAATTCATGGTGTAGTCCATACTCCATCTGTAATTTTTGCGACCTGTGAAGATCGCACAGACAATTTCCTAAGTCTCATTATCCATGACATTGAATATCTGCTATCAAATTTGAGTGACAGGTTGCTCTCATTAGTACAAAACACTAATTGCATGTAATATAACTACTCACAATAAAGATTGTCTGCTGTCAAATTTGAGTGAAAGGTTGTTATTATGTGCTTGTTAAAAACATACATTCTTCTCTTCTGGAAATGAAATGCCAAAACTCTTCTCGTGAGAAAAAAATATTACATTATTTATCTTAAAAAACATATTCAAAATGTCTGTGTTCTAAGAAAATAACCTATTATTCGCAGATCAAAGTTAAAACGAACAACTATCAGTTATCTCCAATAGACATTTGATAAGATAAATTATCTGTGATTTATCTTCAAGGCTGCTATTTAATGCACATACTAAGTTCATCTCAATGCCAACAGTTTAGTTTCGAAGATAAAGAATTTTTATTTGGGAAACAAGTAATGTAAATTTTTTTTTCAAACTTAGAATACTTAAGAGTAAAGAATGTATATTTAATAAAGTTCTAAAGTCTTCTTAATGATTGTAAATTCTTTGACCTAAAAACTTAATAAAATTGTCACTTTAAATTGAGTAATTAAAAATATGAAGTGAACTTTATATTATTTAATTAGTTTGCCGTTCAGTTTTTTTAAAGTATAAAATTAGGAATTTTCATTCGAAAATAAAATTTTTCAATCAATTAAATATTTTCATCGGTTTACTATTGTTTTAAAGAATTTAAATTAAACTTAACTTTAAATTTTCTTTCAAACTAAAAAAATGATTTGAATTAAAAAAATTAAATGACTTCAATTTGAATATTAAATTTTACTAATTTACTTTGTATGTTAAATCATTTAAAATATTAAAATAAAATTTTAATTATTTATATTCAGTAAAACTTTCATTTCATCTTTTAACTAAAATTGATATACATTTACATACATTTATTGATATACATTTATTTTAAGTTACGATTACTGAAATGAAACATGTAAATCTAATAACTTATTTATTTAATAGCTTATAAGGCAACAACAAATAAGTAACAATAGTCAGACATAATAAAGAAATATATTATACATGTTAACTGTCATTCTAAAGATGAAAGAATTATATAAAAATTTTGTTTTATTTTATTAACTTTATAATTTTTTAACTAAAGCTAAAATATTAAAATTAAACAATAATGTGCAATCAACACAAAATTAATTTTTATCTGTAGGATTTTTTTTTTTTTATTATTCGTAATAAGAAGTAATATTGATTACGTATTTTTATTAGTTGTAATACAAAAATACAAATAATTTTTTTATAAAGATTTTTTTTCAATAAAATACATTTTTATTTATTTATTTATTTATTTTGTCTTTAAAATGTTTTTTCATTTATTTCATCTTACCATAATTTAATGATAAAATAAAATAATAATAATAATAATAATATAAAATGAAATAATAGTAATAATTTTTTATTTTTTAAGATAATTCATATTCCGCTCATTTCAAACGAATTATATTTTCAAGAGTTTCTTTCTATTTTTCAATATATGTTTATCTCATTGAAAAAAAATTCTTATCACAGAAGTAATAACAAGTAATATAAAAAAAAAGAAATTTAAAGTCAATTCCTTCTTTTTTTTCACTATATTGCAGAAAGTCCTTTATAAATAATTTTCATTTATTTTTTTAAGTTTATCTGGCACCATCTATTGGTAGATATGTGCAACTTAAATCTAAAGAAACTAAAATTGATTAATTAAATTTAATTACTGAATTAATATTTGAAAAAACTGTAATAACATCAAGTGTTATCCACTGCAAGTTCAAAAAAATGTATCTGATCTTGAGTGGATGAATAAAAAGTATTTTATTAACGATTGGAAATTTGAACAAGATATATAGAGAGAGAGTGTGAGCTAATAGAAGGAATTGAAAAAAAAAAGAACAGCAATCTCGAATTACAGCAAAATAATAAAAGCAAATACATACGATAAAAATAATAAAAGCAAATATATTAGGCTATGTTTAAAATTTAATTAAAAACTTTTTGATTATTTAAAATTAAAAAAATATAGAATACATTAACAAGACTACTCAAACACGACCGTTTCAAATTTCAAATGTAAAAAATTAAGAATAATAATGATTTTTTGCAAAATTAAGCGCGCATGCTCATAGGAAATTGCGCATGCGTATCTGTAATAATGTTTCCTCTGAGTATGCGCGCTAGGGAGAAAAAGCTAACGGACGTCCAAAATACGGTATGCAAAAACTCTCTAATATCCAGAAAACTAAGCTAAATTAAAATCAGACGATTTTTTATATTATTGCCAATTTGCAGTTACATTATTTTAAAAATTGAACAATATATATTAAATGAATAATACAAATATTTGATAATGAAATAAAAACAATTAATAATTAAATGAATAAATTAAAATCAGACGATTTTTTATATTATTTCCAATTTGTAGCTACATTATTTTAAAAATTAAATAATATGTATTAAATGAATAATAAAAATATTTGATAATAAAATAATAATAATTAATAATTGAATGAATAAAATAATGAATAATCCTTAATTAATTAATAATTAGTTATGAGAAAAAAGAGATTATTAACTAATTATTAATTAATTAATGATTAGCAATTGAGAAGAAAGAGCAGCGTGAATATATGAATATTTCTCCCATATAAAACTAAAATTAATTAATTTAATTTAACTATTGAATTAATATTTGAAAAAAACTGTATTAACATCCAGTGTCATCCATTACAAGTACAAAAAAAATGTATTTGAACTTGAGTGGATGAATAAGAAGTATTTTATGAACGATTGAAAATTTGAACAAGATATATATAGGGAGAGTGTGAGCTAATAGAAGGAATTTAAAAATGCAAAGGATTCTAAAACTCTATTAAGTAAACCTTTTCACGTTTATTTTTTTTACTAGACAGTCCAACTTTTTACTTCATACTCTTTAAAATAATTGAAATCTTTCGCGATTTCAATTCCAATTCATACTAAAGTACACAAAACATTTTTAAGAAGATATTTATCATCATGACTAATTTAAAAAACAAATTTTCTCATTAATACAGTTTTATTGTTTTTCAAAATATTCGAATGGGTGATCCATACACTTTTGCATACATTTGAACCAATTTTTATAGGATATTTTTTCATTCATATTGAGGTATCTCTAAAGCAGGCATTTGTTGTTTTTTATCCCACTTGGTCGACAGCACGTCTAAACCAAGTTCAAGAACCCGTATGGTCTCATGGAAGGTGGGAAAGAGCAGCTTCTGTTGTGATGGAACACCCGTAGGTAGAAGACAGGCTTGCCTCCGTGACACTAAAGAAGGAGGGCAGTGGTCTCCGGGAGGACTTTTAGAGGGAACTACATCGGCTTTACATATCGTAGGCGAGAAAACCCGGAAAACTCTCATCAGTTAGTCCTACTAAGGAGGCAAGAGGTTGAACATCATCAACACCATCGACTCCCCTCGAATTGAACCTCCGCACTAATATTTACCATCAGCGCACATTACCACTGAACCACGAGTTTGGTATCGTCCAGTTCGGTATATCGCTCTACTGTCATTTTGTGCACAGTTTAGGCTAATTAGACGGAGAACTACTTTTTAACATGGATTCCGAACCACTCACAAACATCCATACCACCGCCAGGATTCAAACCTGAAGCCAGAGGTACCAAAGGCCAGACTGAGCGGCAAGTCGGGCAAACATGCATTTAGAATGCATCAACTGCTGTTTCTGACATGGAAAATTATTGGCCAAGTGATTTATTTTTCATATAGGGGATCAAAATAAAGTCATTGAGGGCTAGATCAGGGCTGTACGGCTGATGACCCATCAATTCGATGTTTTGTCCAGTCAAAAATTGAGCCGATGAGCGAGAACTCGCGTTGTCATGTTGAAGAGCAATCCTGTGCAGCCGGTTGTTTTTTCATATTTTCCAAAAGTCTTCTGGAAAACAAATGTTTTTACCATTCAGAAAGGATCATACCACAATTTTCAAGCTTAGTGTAGCCAAATGTTCATTCAACACTTCCTCTCCCCCCAAAAATAATTACAAGTGGCCATTTGCTTCTGTTGCGGGTTTGGTTCATCTTGGAAGACCCATACGATCGAATGCTTTTATTTTCATGCTCATACGGATTGATTTAAGATTTGTCCTTTATGTGAATGTTGCACACAGCTTTCTACCCACCACCACGAATATATTTTTATAACGTTTCTTTGTACCAATCGATAATAGCCTATTTTTGAAAGATTGTCAAGTTATGAGGAATCTAATGCGAATAAATATTTTTCACTCCTAAATATTCATGTAAAATATTTTGTATGCACGTCATACTCATGTTTAAAGACGTCTCTATCTTATGGTATGCCATATGACGAACCTACGCATATCACTGATTTTTTCAGACACAACAATCGATTTTATCGACAACAACGATTAAATTCACTGAACAAGTGATATACAGTGGCTTTAGGTGGTTTTTCATCGCCAATACTTGAAATAAGTTGATCGATGCATTGCTGTTGAGAAAATTCAAGTCGAAAGTTGTGGAAAATCTATGTGTGTAGAAAATCATTGCCCAAAAATGTTCACCAGTTTTCCATGTTTTAATTTTAATTGCTGAAAAAAACAAAAATTGAGTTAGTTTGATAAAACGTTCTAAGTAAGTAAAGGTAAAAAATGTCAAACTTTATAATGATACGTCAGATGGTGTCAAGTAATACTAACGTGGCCAATTTGAACACATAAATAGAATTCCTTCATATTTGTGGAAAATAAAAACTATACGAAGATTTTCATTTTTAAAATTTAATCTCATTTTAAAATTATTTTTTCATTTTCATACAAATGAACTGTACCAGTGTGTTCTTAGTATGAATCATTTTGATTTCATTTAGGAAATAGTTTCTGAGGATTGTAACTTCTCTGCCTATACTAGAACCATAACGGTTTCGAGAAGAGGGCCACTTTCAGGATCATGGGGAACACAATTTTTATTTACAAGCACTATATATATACAAATACAGAACTCTGGATTATTATAATTTATTATTTACAAAAAAAGGAAATTAAAGATTTAATGCCCAATTCACAAAATCACAAGTACAGTTCACTCCAAGGTCAGAGATTTTGAGTTCTCGAGTCTACGTCGACAATACTTCTGGTTGACACGTCGCGGAAACTTTCTCCTTTCTTCACAAAAAAACCAAACTTCTTTTAAAATAATCCGTGGAGGAGATGCCAGCTTCCCTCACTTCTCACAGGAGTGGACATTTCTCAGCTCTTGGTCTATCACCCATCACGATGGAATAATCATGGTATATCAATTGGTTGATATTCCATCTGTAGTTATTTCGGCATGTGCAGGTTGTGCAGACGTTCACTAATTTCCTGAGTCTCATTATACGTGATACTGAAATCTGCTATCAGATTTGAGTGACAGATTGTTCTCATTAGTACAAAACACTAATTGTATGTAATATAATTACCCACAATATTGCTGGTCTGCTGTTAAAAATGAGTGATGCGTTTTTATTATTTGCTTGACAAATAGCATACATTTCTCTCTTGTGGGGATGAAAAGCCAAAATTCTTCTCGTGAGAAAAAATAAGCTACAGGGCAACGAAATAACTAAACAGATAAGCAATTATATCCGGATGGTAAACTTGGAAGGTTTGGTTGTTGAAGCAATTTTTCTGCAATCACTACTAATACTTTGTTCTTCGTTGCATAGAATGTCTTCTGAAGACCAGGAGAAACCAAAGATGCCATGGTACCAAGACATCGATGGTTTTCGCATCCCCGGCATGTTTTCTGTGGAGGCTTACAAATCAGGGTTGGCCTACAAGCCTCGACCAGACGATCTGTTCATCGTCACCTACCCCAAAGTGCGGAACCACTTGGGTGCAGAACATAGTGGGCTGCATCTTCAGAGATGGCAAACCCTTTCAATCAGCCATGGAGTTTTTCACAGATACCCCTTTTCTGGAAATGACTGGTGCAGCAGCTGCAGAGAAGATGAGAAGACCCGGTGCCATCAAAGTCCACCTTCCTTTCCATTTGACGCCCTGGTCACCTGAGGCTAAATATATTTTTGTGGCCAGAAATCCAAAGGTAATGAAACTGCATTTGGCAATGATTGCAACTACAACTCACTATAGTTCACTAATACGAAACAAAATAAAAGTAAAAGAAACGGATAGATTCCAAAACATTTTTTTTTTCAATTTATTAGCTTAAAATTCAAATAAGTATGATTATTAAAACAATGATTTATTAAAATTTATTATATAAAGTATTCTTCGTCACCACTACTACAACTGAACTTTTAAGACAATACAAAATTTCTTTTTTAACTTCTATGTAGAAGAAATATGTTTCAATAAATGATAGCATTGGCATTCTAGTAAGCGTTAGGGCGGAGGTTCTGTCCGCTGGCGGTTTGTTGTTGACACTGTTTAAAAAAACTGGGTCCCTCGATAGCGTTTCCTATGTTCAGCATCTTGTCTTATTAGTCGGATTACGTGGCGGGAGTTTTTCCAGGTTTCTCTCATACGATACAGAAATGCGGAGTAGTTTCCCCTAAAAGTCCTCCCAGAAAGCACTGCCCTCCTTCTTCAGTGTCAAGGAAGTAAGTCAGGCTTCTACCTAAGGGTGTTCCATCACAATAGAAGCCCACCCCTCCCTCCTCCGTTCCCACCTACCATGAGACCACGCAGATTCGTGGTCTTGGTGTAGATTTTGCTGTTCACCAAGTGGAATAAGAAAAAAACAAAATTCATTTATCAAACATTTTTTTATTATATGGATATTCTACCTTCCGACGTGGATTGCATGGATATCAACATTTAATTATAAATTTCCAAACATTGAAATTTTTGTGTAGTTTATTTAATTATATTTTTTACAATTCTGATAACATAAAAAATATATAAATTTATCAAATTAATAAAGGTTTCATCTTATTTAAATATCCATCTACAATTTCGAATTTTATAGTCTAAACCATTTTTTAATTAAGTAATTTAAACTTCTTAGCCTATTCAGCCTACTACTTTGCCTAATCAAAGATGTTTAAACTTTTTCTAAAAATCTTGGATTCTATCTTTTTTTTTTCTCGATAGCTACTTTAAAATTAGTATATACGTTATTCCATATTCCACTTGGTAGACAGCAACCTCTAGATCAAATCCACAAGAATCCATGTGGCATCATGGAAGGAGGGAAGGGGTGGGCAGCTTCTGTTGTGATGGAACACCCGTAGATAGAAGTTTGACTTTGCTCCGTGGCGCTGACTTTCTACGGGGTATTCCCAAGACCAGGACCTATGGTTTAAAGTGGATTTCGAACCACTACAAACATCCATGGCAGCACCGCCGGGACTCGACCCGAAATCTGTGGCACCAAACTTTAGAGAGCTAGTCGCATGGCCATCAGGCCCAAATTAGCATATATTATGTGCGGAACCTATTTTTAAATGCTGCTGAAGAAAGTTAAAAGTTTACATATCTTTGGTTTAGAATTAAAAAAAAACAAAGATGAAAAATTATTTTAAAAAGATATTACAATACTAGAATATATCCTAACTTTTATAGTTCATGCAAGTATGGAATGAAAAACAAAAATATTTTTGATACTTCGTAAAAAGATTATACATAGATATACGGTATAAAATGAAAAATATTGAAAGATACTTTCATGTTTGTCATGTTTCTCTTCTTACAGGGAATTCCCTAATTCTCATTCTAAGAATTCTTGAAACATGTGAAAAAATTAAGGCTTTTATTAAAGAGGATTTTCTCTTGCGTAGTCTAAAAGCGAGGGACTTTTTAATGAAGGATATTTTATCTCAAATCTTGTTTTATATTAGAACGAAACATTATTGTAAAAATAGCATTTTTTTTTTTTTTTGTAAGAAAATTTATTCGAATTCATGCTACGGGCACAACATTTACTGTATTTGATTCCCAATCAATTAATACACACAAGTATATTTGGTGACTGCGTACTTCGGCTACATTAGATAAATTTACAATAGAGAATGAACGAACGCACCAAAACAGACGACAATCCTTATTTTTTTTGTCTAATATAATAACTAATAAGTGAGGTTACATATGTAGGCATTAGATATCGTTTCTGACGGTAGTAAAATTGAATTTGTAGCCGTAATTAGAATTTATTTTAAAGAAAAAGGTTATATTATAGTGTATGAATTTAATGATTGTATAATTTCTTTGGAGGCCTGATATCAGAGTGATTAGCTCTCTGGTGCTCATTGGGTTTCGAGTTCAAGTCCCGGCGGTACCATGTATGTGTTTCAGTGGTTCGGAATCCATTTTAAACATGGTCCCAGTCTAATATGATTGTTGGACGTAGAGATTACAACTCTACCCATTAAAAAGAAAGCATTTCCTGTTTCGGAATCTATCAGTAGGCAGATGGTCTTGTGTTGCAGTAATGAATAATTAATTACTTATAATAATAGTTTCGAATACTTCGAATAATTAATTACTTAATTACTTCTAATAATAGTTTCAAATCTGAATTAATTTAAATTCATTTCCTTTAATTATTTTTCATTATTTAAAATATAAAATAATAATAATAAACTTACTGTTATCTTAAAAATATTTTCTTTACACTGTAAATTCATAGAACTTCTTATTTCATTAAAAGATTATATTGTATCATCATCATTATTGGCGCAACAGCCCCATTGTGGGTCATGGCCATCTGCCTACTGGCAGATTAAGAGGCGAGAGATGTTTTTCTTTTTACGGGGTAGGGTTGTCAGCCCTACGCCCCACAGCCATATGAGGCCGGGACTTATGGTCTAAAGTGGATTCCGAACCACTACAAGTATTCATGGCGTTCTCGGGAACCGGAAACCTGTGGCACCGAACGCCAGAGCGCTTGTCACTCGGCCATCAGGCCCGTTATATTGTATAGATATAACAAATATTTCATTCTTTATATTATCAAACGTTTCAAATTCTCTTTTAAAAATATATATGTTGTTGAGAAATTTTTAAAGACATTATTTGTTATATTACAATTATCATATATTAATTGTGATGTAATTTTTTAAGTCCGATTTTTGTAATACTGAATTCAAATTATCAGTTTCTCTCAATAATACGGATAAAAGCGAATTATTAATATGCTTATCTATCTTTTAGGATTGCTGTGTTTCGTTTTACCATCACACAGTAGGCGCTCCAGGCTATCGCTTTGTGAACGGAGAGTTCGACGACTACTTCGATCTTTTCATCGACGGAGAAGTGGATTTTGGTGACTACTTCGACACTCTGTTCTCTTGGTACGAGCATCGCAACGATCCGAACGTTCTTTTCATCACTTATGAGCAGCTCAAGAAAGATGCGAGGAATAACATTCTGAAAATAGCCGAGTTTATTGGCCCTCATTACAAGGTATTATTCGTTTTGCAATATGGATAATTTTTTCTTAACCTAGTCGGGTATATAGTAACATTTGAGACGAAGTCCATGAACCCATGCGGTCTCATGGAAGGAGGGAAGACGGGGACAACTTCTGTTTTGATGGAACAGCCGTAGTTAGAAGTTTGACTTGGCTCCATGTCGCTGAAGGAGGGCAGTGTCTTCCGGGAGGGGTTTTAGGGGAAACTACCCCGCATTTGCGTATTGTATGGGATAAAAACCGGAAAATCTCACACCAGGTAGTATGATTCTTGAGGCAAGATGCTGAACATCACAAACACCATCGAGACTCCATGTTTTATAAAACAGTTTCTACAACAAAGCCGCCAGCGAATTGATGCTCCGCCCTAACGCTCACCAGCAGTGCACGTTGCCACTGAGCCTCGCGTCGAGCATATGAATAAATAATGATAAAGCTTCTTTCTGTTTGATGAATGAGCATAGGTTTGTGGTCCATTTTGTAGAGGGAAACATTACTTCGGTGGATCAGTGTTGGATACCACCGAATTGCAGGAGTGGCATTTAGAGAAATTATAATCTTTACTCATTCCTTCTAACCGTATAGAACAATTCTAAACCAGAGGTCCGTTAACTTAGTTTAGCGAATCCTTGAATTTGGATGACAATTAACTTTATACATTTATTTCAATTTAAAGCTAACATTTCCCATATAAATGTATGCAATAAATTATAACTATAACCAATGGAAAATTTATTTAAGTATTATCACAATTAATCAAATACAAATATAAAAAATGAATATGTCATTTACTTAGTGAAGAGCCCGACTCGTGCCTCAGTGGCACCGTGCGCCGCTGGTGAGCATTATTGCGGAGGTTCAATCCGCTGGTGGCTTTATTGTAGACACTATTTCAAAACACGAGGAGACTCGATGTTGTTTGGGATGTTCAGCATCTTGCCTCGTGAGTCGGATTACTTGATGGGAGTTTACCGAATTTTCTCCCGTTCAATACGCCTCAAAAATCCTCCCGGAAAGGCA
Source organism: Caerostris darwini (assembly GCA_021605075.1). Lineage (NCBI taxonomy): Eukaryota > Metazoa > Arthropoda > Arachnida > Araneae > Araneidae > Caerostris > Caerostris darwini. Next base: position 133,719 of record BPLQ01014910.1, read on the forward strand.
TTGCGCTTCTTCTTCAACGACACGGAGCCAAGTCAGATTTCTACCTACGGGTGTTCCATCACAACAAAAACTGCCTCCATTCATGAGTAGACTACTCATTGAATGTCCGTCCCGTACTGCAAGACACTGACGATATGACATAGCACTTAATAAAGTATTATAAACGGCCGAACTACATTTACTGGCTCTAGGTGACCCAAGTTTCGGGTTCGAGTCTCGGTGGTGCCATGGATGTTTTGTAGTGGTCCACGCATAGGATCCATGTTGTATAGAGCATATACACTTTAAACCGTAGGTCCCAGTCTAATAGGACTGTAGAATGTTGGGCGTAGCTTTGACAACCCTATCTCCTGTCTAGAAATCTACCAGTAGGCAGACTGCTTTGTCCACCATGGGGCTGTTGCGCTCCTGATGGTGTTGATGATGAATTACATTTAATTGCAATACCTACCTATAATCTACTGAAGATATCTTTAACCTATATAAGATTACTGGCATTTATTTCATTATTTGGTTATATCTTTTATTAGCAATTAAAAATCACTGTATAATCATTTTCACACATTTTCGTGTTTTTTATTAAAAATTATTATTGCTTATTTATTTTTTTTATTTTGTAGGAAAAGTTGCTGAAAGATGAGAAAATGCTGGAGGACGTTATATTTCACAGCAGTTTCAGTTTTATGAAGCAGCATATCAACCAACTGTTTTCGCAATTGGGTTCCATACCAAAAGAGCTAATCATGGACAATCCGGACATTCCGAGTGGACTGAAGGCGATCCTGCTGGCAGATGAATTTCAGATGACGAAGAACGAACCCGAAAAGATGAATTTCATCAGGAAAGGTGGAGATTTTTTGTATAAATTAGCGTTTTCTAGTCCGTGGACAAGGAATGTAGCTAGAGATTTACATTTCCTTAAGACATCGATATTTTTTTTTAAATTACAATTACGAGGAAATATTAATAAATTGAAAATGCTTAAATAAAAGAAAACTTCACTAATATATATTTTTCAATTTTTTATATATTATTTTTCAATGACTAAATTTTTTGAACTTCTCAATGATTTAAACACGCTACCTGAAAGTGTAACCAGCTGTTTTTAGATATTATGTTAGTTATTAGCAATGATAGATATTTAGATTGTTTTATTTATTTATGTTTTTCACTTAACTATTACAGTTAAAATTGCAGTTAAATATATACAGCGACCAAAACTCCTCAGTTTAAATTCATTATTCAGAAGATATATTCTTTTAACGTTCAAACATGAGATTTTATAACGAATAATTAATTACAAAAATGAAATTTTCGCATTTTAGTTTAAATGTTTGGCATCTAATTAAAAAATCTTTTTTAATACCAATGTATACTTTTTTATATTATAGGCCATGAAACTTTAAAACTGGCAAGAAAAAAAGTAACCATAAAACAACAAATAAATGAAACGTTATTTATATGACATATATTTCTCTGGAATAACACAGCTTATATTTGGAAATTTTCGATGTCGCACCCTTTGAGAATCACTGCTATACAATATCGACATGCAGTGAACAGAAAATTTATAAATTAATCTGTGCGTCGTTAGGTGGCGCTATTTCCATTCTTGGAAGTTTTTTTTGTTGGAATCAGAAGAATTGTAACTTTCGAACTGTTAAAGTTCTAAAAATAATAAAATATGCGTGAAGAGCTTTATAAATAGTGCTTTTTTTAAATAGTTTATAGTTGTGCGTTTGAGTTGGGAAATGTTTTGTAGGAAAGAAGAATAAACCTGGAATAAAAGATAGTGATATCGTAATAAATGAGAACCACCGATTGAAAAGAATAAATTTTTAAAAAAATATTCGACAAGCATCAATAGAATTCTACAGTTTAGAAAACGAAATGAAGTTTTAGTTAAATAAATGATGATGTTTTTAATTTTTTCAATAATTTACATTCTTTTTTTAAATAGCACTGATTTTTTTGTGTGTGTATGTGTGTAACAAATTGTTTTTTTTTTTTTTTTCAATTTGTCAAAAAAAAAAAAAACATGTCTACATAGCTTAACATAGAATCTTCTATAATATCTCAGCAAATTAAATATTAATAAATCGGCACACTCATGTCATGATATTTAAACCCTTAACTTAGTGGATCAACAGAAATGTCGGTATAAAAACATAAAAAATTTTTAATGCATTGTTTTGCATATTATACTATTGTTAATTAATTTGTTGTTTTATTTTTAATTAATTTATCAATTTACTACTGCTAATAAGATAGTGATTTGAATACGAATTAAAGGTGCATTTTGTATTGTATATGACATATTATGAATCGAAATAATAGTAATAATAATATTTTTCACTGTAAATTAGAGTCAGTTGAATTTATTTTCATTTCTTTTCAGGAATTGTAGGAGACTGGCGTAATTATTTTTCTCCCAGTCAGAATGCCAGACTGGAAAAGAAGTTCAGAGAAAGAACTGCAGGGACGGAATTGGCAGATTTGTGGAAGGATGACATGTAATGATCCTTTCTTAATTTCCAACAAGAAAATGAAATTCTGAAATTTGAACTTTCTGTATGATTGTCTCAAAATTAACGTGTTTTTGAAAGAAATAAAAATAATTCTCCATAATATCATGAGTTACTTCTTAACAAATAAACGATTTGATTTTCAATGCATTTTGTGACTAATCGTCAGTGTCCTGCAATGCGGGAGGGACATCACATGAGTAAATCTATTCTTGGAGGGAAAGAAAGGGGGATCAGCTTCTATTGTGATTTAGCACCCGTAGGTAGAAATCTGAATTGGCTCCGTGTAGCTGAAGAAGGAGGAAAGTTCCTTCTGGAAGGACTTTTAGGGGGATCTACTATGGATGTGCGTACTCACACAAAAACCTGGAAAACCGCCACGAAGTAGTTCAGCACCTTGCCTCTTTAGTCGGAGACAAGATGCTGAACATCCCAAACGACATCGGGACTCTTCGTTTTCTTGAAGCAGTGTCTACAACAAAGTCACCAGCGGATTGAACCTGCGCCTTCATTCATACCAGAGGCGCATGTTACCACTGAGCCCGAGTCGGGCATTTTTATTGAAAATCAAATTAGTAATAATAATTTTAAAATTTTCATTATCGATGTAACATGAAATGCATTTTCCTGTTTTGCATTATTTCTAATTTCCCTCAATGCATTTCTATACAACGTCAGAACAAATTAAACTTGTTATAAGATAACGTAGATTATATTTTATACAATAGATGAGAGATTTAAATATTGAACTTTTAATAAATAATTAAATTTATGAATTAAATAGAATTTATAGAAATAAGAAATTATTTTCTTTCAGAAATGACATGCTAAATTCATATAAATCGAATATTAAAACATATATATATATATAACATTCATAAACATTTTACTTTAACGAATTTAACTTGGCCCAAAGTGTACACAAAATGACCATAGAGCGGCAAATCAAACCAAACAAATTAACGAATTTAAAGAAATGATTATTTCGAACAGTCTACTTCCAATCTGTATCCATTTTTATTTTATAATTCTGATAAAATATTACTAACAATGCTAGATTACATAAATAATCTTTATCACTATTCTATTTTCACTGGAGGTGTGTAGTATAATCACTGAATATCATTCTAATCATTGGTTTGATTGTATATTGTAATCATTGGTATTATAATTATTTATTATAATCGTCGAATCAATGATAATTGTGACAAAATGCATCTCTTGTGCACTCAAAATGTCAGTTTGACGAGTTTTAGATTTTCTGCCGTAATACACGTAAATATTTGCTAGTCCCTCCCTCCAAAAGACATTGTTCCTCCAACCCTTCTAGGCCATCCGTAAAGATATCGCTCGTTCCAACGCCCCATGTAGTGGAACAAACGAAATTTTTAAGATTATTTTTATCAAACAGAAGAATGGAAACGTCAATAACAGTTTTTGAAGTAAATTGAGGAAGTGATAGTAAACATAATAACAAGTGATAAATATTCAGGGTCATTATTGAATTAAAAAGCCAAATTCATTTTCAGCTAAACATTTTCACAGTCCGGAAGCTTACGAAATTATCAAAGGAAATAAAGTAATGTATATTTACATATTCATATTTTTTGAAAATGTTTAATTATTTTTAGCTGTGTATAGTAAAAACTTCTAGTTTGTTTTTGATTATGTTTAAATTATCTTTAAAGAAATATTTAACTAATTATAAACTAAATAGTAATCGATGTGAAATTTGGTATTGAATTTTTATGGAAATCTATAATAATGAATTAATGGAGCTGTTTAAAATAATTATTTGTTGTGTTTCATGTTCATTAATAATTGAAATTATTGAATCCTTTCACTTAAATTCAGAAATTATTTTATAACATATTAACGTTTATTATTTAATTTTATTATATTTATTAATTAAAAACAATTGTGATATTTTTTTATTATTTTAAATAGCATAATTAAAATTATCAAATTAAATAATTTACATATATAACATTATATTAACATATTTAAATATCATTTCAGTTTGTTATTAAGAAGAAAAAAAATGTTTTTTAATTATAAATATTTTTATATTTTTAAATGACATTTAGATAAAGTTTGTAACTCATTAAGTTATATATAAATGTATGAGTACTTCATATTAAAACGTTTATTTTTTACTAAAGTTTAATTTAATTTCTGTCGAAATATTTTAAATCAAATAAAGTAGTAATGTTAAATTACATAATAAAAGCCAACTATTGAAGACAATTTACATTTTTTTCATTAAAATTAAATTAAAAAACAAAAAAAAAGATATTTAGATAAAGTTTATATGTTATATATAAAGTGAATTATATATATATTTATTTTATATAAAGTTTAATTTAATTTATGAAATATTTAAATCAAATAAAAGTAGTAATGTTAAATACATAATAAAAGCCAACTATTGAAGACAATTTTTTTTTTTCATTAAAATAAATTAAAAACAAGATATTATTAAGTAAATGAAATAACATATATATATATAAATTAGTAATTTAAAAAAAATCAAATTTAATAATTCGTTGTTGATTTTTTTTTTTTTTTTTTGTATATTTAATGAATTAACGACCATATGAATTAAAAAAAATATGCTGTTTGTGCTTGATAAGAAAAGAACAGGAGCATGTATATGATTTAAGATATAAAAATAATAAATATTATTGTGTTAAATATTAATTGCTTTTTAGTTTAACTAATAATAAATAGATTAAAAAAACGTTTAAGTGGACCTTAGTTTACCTCAGTTACCCTGTATACGACTTAAACATAAAAATAATAAATATTATTGCGTTAAATATTAATTGCGTTTTAGTTTAATTAATAATAAATGTTAGATAAAAAATCTTTTAAGTGAACCTTAGTTCTATTTATTGATCATAAAAATTAAAAAAAAAAAAAAAAAGTGAAATTTTTCTGCAAATTTCTTTTTTAAAAGTTTTACATTTCATTTTATTAATTATTTTAGAAGGTGAATTCAATGAATTAATTTAGAATAACGGGAAAAAAAGATGTATGATCTTGCAACCCCATCCGATAGTTAAGAAGAACATAAAGCGCCTTTAACTTACAAAATTGTTAAACGAATTTGTTAACAAACTGTGTAGTTTTGCGTTGTTGATTAGCCGACATGTAGAAAAAAAAGCTTTATATGGAGGCTTCGAAAAACTACGCACTCCTTACCAAGATAACAGGGTGGCGCTTCTAATAGCTGCATTATCTTAAGCAAAAATCGCCTGCTATATCCTGTACCTAGTTATTGAGCAGTAATAACGATAATTTCAATTAAAATTTGTTTCGTTTTTTTTCCTTTTATTATAATACTGTTACGGTATATATACTTCTTAAATTTGAACCTTGCCTAACTCATTTTTTCTAGAGAAATTTATCTTTGAGAAAGCTATTATGCTATGCTTGACATGTATTAATAACTTAGCCCTCTTGGTTCGACAAGAGTTTAATTGCATCTAAAAAATACTGACTTCTAGCATGATTATCGATAATATCAATGAGTTATTCTACTAGTAATACCTCTGATTTCGTTCCATAGAATGTCTTCTGAAGATCAACAAAAACCTAAGATGCCATGGTACCAAGACATCGATGGTTTTCGCCTCCCCGGTATGTTCTCCGCTGATGCTTACAGGTCTGCCCTCACTTATAAGCCCCGACCGGACGACCTGTTCATCGTCACCTACCCAAAATGCGGCACCACATGGGTGCAGAATATAGTGGCCTGCATCTTCAAAGACGGCAGGCCCTTCGCGTCAGCCATGGAGTTCTTCACGGAGACGCCCTTTCTGGAGATGACGGGGAAGGCAGCAGGAGAAAATCTGAAGAGGCCTGGTGCCATCAAATTCCACCTTCCATTCCATTTGACACCTTGGTCACCTGAGTCTAAATATATTTTTGTGGCTAGAAATCCAAAGGTAATGAACAATGTTTGGAAATATTCCTATAAATTTATTCCAGAACGTAATAAAAAAAAGTCAAACCAAAAGTCATTTAAACAAGCACACATATATGTGTCAAAATGGGTCTGGAGAATTCATCTCTAGAAATAACATCATAATTATACACGTGTCATTTTAGTTAATTAATAATATTTAAAAAAACAACATATGATGCCAGTTTATCTCTCATAATGATTATATCAACTAAATGGAAAAACTTTACATTCTGTATCTGGAAACTAAGTCCAAATTTTTTGTTTATTGATTGTATTTTATTTAGTAATCGATTTCATTTTATAATTATTTAAGTTCGTTTATTTTTAACTTTATAAGTCTGTCATTTTAAATTATGTGCAAAATTAAAACTTAATTACGAAACGTACTTGAGTTATATAACATAATAGTTTTCAATTCTTTTAACACGGAACATACAAAATTCTTTGGTGTTACATTTTTGAGCTAGTTTCACTTAATTAAATTTTGATTTTTAAATAAAATTCCCTAATAGTATTTTATAAAAAAAATTATTTCTTCTTTATGTATTTATATTTTTAAAAGCAAAATTATTATTATTATTGTATCTATTTTAAATCCAAACTCTAATTAGTGTAAACTTTTCTTTAAAAAAACAAATAGTTTAATATTTTATTGATGTTTTCAGGACTGTTGTGTGTCTTTATACCACCACACAGAAGGCTTGCCCGGTTACAAATTTGTAGGTGGAGAATTCGATGATTTCTTTGAGATTTTCATCAATGGCGAAGTGGATTTTGGAGATTATTTTGATACCACCCTTTCTTGGTACGAGCACAAGAATGATCCCAATGTACTTTTCATTACTTATGAAGAAATAAAGAAAGATGCAAGAAATAGCATTCTGAGAATAGCTGAATTTATTGGACCTCAATATAAGGTACGTCAAAAGAAATTTTTTACCAAAGTAGAACAAAAACATCGCAAGAAAAGTGTTGTTGTATAATACCAGGCAATAAAATCAAACACCTCTGTTATGGTATATATGTAACTGATTCCCTGCAAGAAGGGGGGGGGGACTTTCTTTAATAAACCAATTTTTGTGCCACCTTAATTTTGAATGAACACCCCTAGAAAAAGCGATTTAGCACATTCAGTTTAGACATGGTAACTTTTGCTCTGTTTATTTGCTTGGATTCAATCTGTGTTCCTCAAGTCCGTAACTCCAAAGAGCTAACCACAAGAATTTCAGCCACAGAATATCAATAATTTTTAATATCTATTATCATGAAAAAATTAAATATTTCAAATGTTAACATTTTTTTTAAGAAATAAGTTGACTAACAGTAAGATACGAATGAACTTCTAACTCATTTCTATATATATACGAATTATGATGGACGAATTTGAAAACCCATACACTTAAAAAACACCTTTCATCAATTAATAATTCAAATTAAAAAAGTTTAAGTCCTTTCACGAAAAGAACTACCTCTTCGGCTGGATGTTCTGCATGTTTGTCTACTTTTGATATGTATTAATGCATATCATGAACACATGACAGTTGCAGTTCCCAAAATGCTTTTACAAAGCCGTGTGGCCATCGCGACTTATCCTCTGCTATTGTTTAATAATCTCTACATTTTTACGTGCTGCATCTACAGGAATTATGGTTTGGTGGAATAACCCCCTCTATCAATTGGTTGCCTTTGTAGACGACTTCATCCGCAGAAAGCACAAAAGGTTTTAATGCTCTGTCTTGTCAAGTTATAAGTTTTAATAATACAAAAGTTTTTGTATTATTAAGACTTATAAATTTCATAATTAAGTAATTAAGACTTATAAATAGCTACTCTCAGAATGCTTTCATATATTTATCACAGCATTATTATCTAATTCATATCGCAGGAAAAGTTGGTGAAAAATGAGAAAATTCTTGACGATGTCGTCTTCCACAGCAGTTTCGGCTTCATGAAAGAACACCTAAACAGGCAATTGGACGAGCTTAGTAATATGCCGAAAGACATGATCAGAAATAACCCCGACGTACCAGCTGGACTGAGAGCCATGCTGCTCGCCGATTCCTTCCAAATGAAGAAAGATGATAATGCAGGGGTCACTTTTGTAAGAAAAGGTGAGATTACACGAATAATTACTGTCACTTATCTGAGCATATTGAAATAATTTTTATCTGATTTATAAGTATTTGTTATTGATGTAGTAGAAAGTATAATGTTTAGGTTTAATGTATTTGTAGGTAATGCTTTGCATATAAAAAAAATTAAATTTATTCCGAAAATAAACTATGATATAAATAATAATTCTAACAGAACCCCGAACCAATATATGTTCACCGAAATGGTTACATATAGACTTTCCAACGACTTAGTGTTGTATTTATTTCGATTCTAGTTCAATTTAAATGCACCTTCTGTTTATTATTGTTACAAAATCGTTCATGTCAGGAGTTGTCCAAATTTTTAAATTGAAAGGGTCAAAAAGGTCCCACAAAAGATAACACTAATTTAACAATAGTTTTTTAACAAAAAAAAATTCCTAGCGTAATAATAAGTAAGTAATTTTCAACATATTTCAATCAAGTATTTGTCCTTCAAATTATGAATATTTTATAATTTGGAGGACAAATTATTATTCTGTTCTGTTTCAAAATCCTAACATAATTCTTAATTAAAATAAATCAATATTAAATTGAATTGTCTGAATTTTTAATTTTTTGTAATTCCTCCTCAAAAAAGAAATGCTCCTATGTACAAGTGATATAGGTAAGTTTCATAATTTTTCTTGGAAAAAGTGAGTAAAATTAGTATATTTTTCTTCTACTAAATGAAATCTATAAAAAACTAATAAAGAAATATTAAATTGTGATCGATATTTGCATCAATCAATCGCACAAGCAGATATTGAAGTTGGCAAACTTTGTATCAAATTTCACTATTAAGGCCTTCAGTTTATCACCATAACATTTATACACGGTATGGTAAAATCGCAGAATAGGAACAGTTGGGATTTGGCCTTAAAAATTATTTTCGTCAACGTAAGCCAAGTAACGGGTTACGATTGTAAGTGAAATGAATAGCAAACAGTACAAGAAATCAAGGTTACCAAATTTGGCTAATAGTCGGCGAGTTGGCGCCACAAAAATGTCGCCAAACCCCAACGACTCTATTTTGCGAATTGGCCCGGAGTAATTATTTATTTATTTACATTTTTTTTATTTACTGGAGTAGGAAAATATTTATAATCTGTAGAACTTATCTGATTTTGCAAACATGTTAAATTATCACAAAACGCTTTGATATGTCCATGCAATTTATGAACAAATTGTTTTTATTTTTGAAATTTAAGATTCATTTCGTTTAAGTATCCAGTGACTAATACAAGAAACGCCAAATCACAACTTCTCTAATCGACGAGGACTTTAATTTAGTATGTGTATGCTTTCAGGTGTTGTCGGGGATTGGAGAAACTACCTTTCACCCATGCAAAATGCTAGATTAGAAAGGAAGTTTCGACAAAGGTTTGCAGGAACTGAATTGTTGGATATATGGAGGGACTACATGTAACTGATCTGTTGTCGGAAAAAATAAAATGATTATTATAACTGCATTATAATTTAACATACAATTGTTGCGTAATAAATATATTTCGGTACAAAAGATTCATTTTTCTTAATAACATATATTCGAATATTTTTATTAATTAAATACAAATATTTATGTTGTATATTACACTCAGAAGCTGCAAGAGTAATTTTTTTATGATTGAAAAGCACATAACTGCTAGTTGTTTTAGTAGCCAATCATGGAAGTTATAGCTCCTAGTTTCTTTGGCGCATTATTTCTATTTGGCTACTTTTTATGTGAAGAAAAAAGAAGAAAAAGCAACCAGAAAGATCATTTTGTTAGTAATTAAAGCAATCCTTAAATGGGAAAAGTGTCAAGAAAAGAGTATCTATATTTATTTATACATCTGGGCAGATATTTCTCTACCACAGGGAACACCACTGCGCCCTGAAGCACCATTTAAAAACCAGTGAATTTAATATTTATACAATAATATTCAAAATTAAAGAGTCTAAATATGTTTTATATAAATTATTTTTCAGCAAGTATTGATATAAGTAACTGCATTATGTGTTAGAAAATTTTATATTGAATTATTTAGCAACTCCATTTTATTACGTTATTGTATTATATGCCAATTGAATTTCATATTTTTTTTAAATATACTTCAATTAACTTTTGCTCCTTTCAAAAATCTAAAATCTAAATTTTTTCAACATTATATTGACGTTTACAATGGCTTTTCTGGATAAAGGGACAAAAATATGATGTTTTTTATTTTCATGAGTGGTTTATGTTCTGTATTAGCGACAGACGTATGTTATAAGAATAAGTTCGGAATAATCAATAATTTATCGGAATACTTATTTAAAAGACTACATATTTTATTTACTGCAAATAATTATCGAAATAGTCATTATATTGTTTGGAAAATGAAGTTACGAATTCCTCTAATTACAGTATTGTAACACTAAAGAAATTGGCGAAATATTCAGGGTTGTAAGATTGGCGACTTTCTCATGGGTACAGTATTCTAGATTTTAACCGAATTGTCTTGTTTTGAAGTTAAAATGACTATAAGCAAAAATACTAAATGTGCATATATGTTTCACTTTTTCTTAAAAAAAGGTTCTAACTTAAACAATCAGCAGGTTCACAAATGAAATGCTTAACAAACAATTTGAGGGACACAGTATCCGACAAAAACAATATACTGGTGTTCAGAATTCATTAAATCGACACGCGCTTAGTCAGCTTATAGCTACGAAATCATGATGATAAAAGAAATCCTTTTTGTGGGGAACTGAGAAAATCGCGTGTATGTAGAAAAGCGGAAATGGCAATTTTAACCGAAATCTTTGTCTGCCATTGTCGTGACAATGCCAGTAACAACTTTTTTCCTAAAACACGCTTCACTAATGAAAAAAAAGAAACATAAAAACTGACAGTCATCTACATAGATAACGAACAAGAACATGTGGTCAGAAACACCTCCCAATATCTTCCATTAATATGATAATTACCTTTTTGAAGATGAGTCAAGGTAAACTCATTTAAGTGAATTAAATATTTATGTTATCAACACAAAAGCAGCATTCATTCTTGTGGTTTTATTTTGTCCTTGGTACTTGTTTTCTTTTAATTAGGTTTCTCTCTGCTTTTAGCCACCAATATACGTATTTCTCACAATAACATATCTGCATGAACATTATATTTAGTAGCATAAGTTTTCGTGTTTGTCCAAATTGTAAAAAAATATTATAACTTGATAAATAAATTTCACATAATAAAAAAAAATATCATCTCGAATTGCTATTAAAAAGCAGGTATGCAAACATAGACAGCAGCCCTCCGTTCCTTTTTAACATTCATCATATGCCCATTTTACTTAAAATATAAATGGTACATATTTTTTTGAACAATTTTGAAATTTTAATGAAATATTAAGAAAGGAATGTGATCCAACTTTAATTTAATAAAAAAATTAAATATTTAAATATTAGAAAAGAATACTATTCATTTTTTTCTAATTACTTTCCTTCACCAATAATGTTCTAGTGTGGATGCAGAATCCCCGTTTAAATATTTTTTTTATCTCTATGATAGGTATTGCTAGAAATATGTTCCATTATGAAATTGTGTTGAACAAAATGAGAAAACCTGAATGAAAATGAAAATCTTCTTCAATACTCATGCGACCTTCACAAGGCGTTGCATTCCTGTTATAAAGGCTCATGAGCAAAAATTAACTCGGCTTCTTTTTTGACTACGATTAAGTCAAGGTCATTTCTCATAATGTGTCACCAACATAATGAACTATTATCAAATATGATTGATTGTGAAAATTCCGCGACAATTGCATACTATCTCAATGATTCTCATGTCTTCAGACATTTTATTTTTCTATATGGGTGATATTACCTAATTATCTTAAGCTATTTGTTAAATTTGGTACCATACAGTTATATTAGACATTTATGATTAATTAGGAAAAGAAAAGTTTTACATTATATATTTCTTATGATTCAGATATTACACTTAAATTGAAAAAAATGTTTGACATTTCTCTTTAACATAAAAAATTTCAAATTATGAATTCAGTTTTTTTGAGGACTTTTAAGGCTTATTATTTCAGATATCATATTACATTAAATTAAAAAATTAAATTTGTTAAACTAGTTATCAGTTATCTTCACAAATTTAATTAATGAGTTCCAATATAACATTTGTACACTTCACAGTTCTTTGGAAAAGTATGTTTTAATTAATTACTTTCGAAAAATAGTATTCTATTTTTCAGACACAAAATTTTTGCGAAATAGTTTCATTTCTTTTATTTTGTACAAATTCACCTTTTGTAACAAAGCGTGGTTTCAATTATCAGCTTCAATAAAGCACGGGCGATGTTGGAAAAGAAACTTTTTAATTTCGAAAATGCAAATGTCTCCAATGTAGGCCGGCTCGCTATTATTTAGTTACATCAAATACGTAAATAGACGTGTTTTGTTTTGAGCGTGACGAAATTGTCCATGGGAATAGAACATACATATTCAAAGCTTGTTAGTTTGTTGTGTGATGATGAATTAGTTGACTACAAGCCTTCAACGAGTGAACTTCGTACCATTTTCCTTTCTCCTTTTTGTTACTGTAAACTTAATAAACATCATGTCCATGGGCATAGAATTTTGGATTAGTTAAATTGAAACAATATAAAAAAACAATTTTTAAAGTCAATTCCTACTTTTTTCCCCTATATTACAGAAAAGTCCTTTATAAATAAAGTTGAAATTTTAATCTTACATCTGGCGCCATCTATTATTACATGCATGCAATTTAAACTTAAAAAAAAACTAAAATTAATTAATTAAATTTAATTAACGAATTAATATTTGAAAAAACTGTATTAACATCAAGTGTCATCCGCTACAATTTAAAAAAAAATGTATTTGAACTTGAGTGGACGAATAAAAAATGTTTTATTAAGGATTGAAAATTTGAACAAGGTATATATAGGGAGAGTGGGAACTAATAGTAAGAATTCAAAAAAGACTACCGATATAGGATTGCAAGCTGAGAAAATATTCCGGTAAACATTTTATAAAAAAAAGTTGGGCTTGGATGTTTGTGAGACTGCGCTGTGTGGTAACTATTGAATCACCTAATGCACATTTAGAGATGATTAAAGAAACTTTTTAAAATCAGAATTATCCAATCACCGATCAAATTTTACCAGAGCGCGGAAAGCCTAAAGTCATAATATATATTTTTTTTACTTCGTTAAAGCTTTGTTGATAGTTTTCTGGAGAGAGAAGTGTTCAAACTTTTCTGGGTTTCCCTTTACAACAAGCAAGTACTTGGAAGTTAGTCCCAAGATTCCTTCCTTCCCTAATCACTTATCGGTGGACTGTTGATGGCATGCATGAGTTCGTCAAAAAAAAAATTGATTATACAACTTCATATTTCTACAGTTTCAAAAATTCTATTTAAATAGAATTTTGTCAGTCAGTTTGTAATTCTAGCTAAATAATAAAAAAAAGTTATATGATTAATTTTTAATTAAATAATTAATAAAGGGATAAGAAATGGTCAGTCAGCCTCTAGACTATTACCCGAGAGAAAGTATATTTATCGCAGCCATATGTATTAGTTATCCTACAATCTCTCATCCGGATAGAAAGTATATTTAGTGCAATCCTGCATTCCTTAATGCACCCTGCGCTTAGCAGAAAGTACCAGTTTAGAAGTGGAGTCCTTCCAAGAAGCTATATTTATCTGTCTTTTACTTTAAATGTGTTAAATATTGCTTGCGTCTTACTGTTATTGTGGTTTATACATGAAATAAAACTGGGAGTTCTTAAACATGTGCCACAATTATCTCAAACCAACCTCGCCCCATTTAAAATCTGGCCTCACCCGTTAACTGTACACTACAAATAAACATTGGTGCTGTTATAAAGTATTAAATTCGATACAAAATGGTAGTTTTTATTTAATTAAAAATTAAAAAAAAACAGTTTAAATTGTTTTTAGTATTTAACTCTATACCAGACAAAATATCAATTGAATTTAGAGAAAAAAACTGCACTCCTCATTATCATACATAGAAGAAATACTGACTTATACCAACCAATACATTTTTTCAAAGAAACATTGAAATTTAAATACCTAAATAACACATTTATTTTTTAGTAAAAATTGCAGAATTACTTTTCATACACACATACATAAAATTTTAGAAAAGTAAATGAGCATTGAAAAGACTGAATGTTGATTAGATTGCATTAAAATAATTTTAATAAAGCCTTAGTACTAAATACATTATAATACTTGTATTTCTGAATAACATCATTTTTCATGCTGTCATTCTATTATTTGTCTTTCCATTTTTAATGTTACTTTGAAAGTTTTTGCTCAACAGCAGTTTGCTCACTGAGAGTTAGTTAGCGTGAGTTTGACGTTTCCGGGTGACCTAGATTAGTCATTCAAACACACGAAACACGTCATCAAGCTAATGCTTAAAAATAAGATATTGCCATTTTAAACACATAAAACTCTGTAAAACAAAATGTTTCAAAGCATTTGACAAAAAGGGAATTTACGAGTGGCTAATTTTTCAAGTCTGTTTTTATTTCTTTTCGTTAATCAATGGGATCCCTTGGGAAATCAATGTTTCCAGTTTCACAGGTCGTTCATTCATGTCTACGTTTTGTCACTCGATTCGTAACGTTTCACTAAATTTATTTCGGTTGAGCTCGCTCATTTGAATGAATAAATACTTGTTTCCTTTTTTTTAATTTAAGGTGAATGGCAACTTTTCTACAATCACAAGGATTTAATAAATTAACCATAATATAAATAAATGACAGATAAGACTTGACATGACATTTCAGTAAATACCCTAATATGATAAATTTTATTGAGAAAAGTATTAAGAAATATTAAAATGTTTAAGAGGTTCCATAAAACACTAAGATAAAGATTTATAGAAAGTTAATAACTTTGTTGTCATTTCATTATCAATTAATCTACTAATCTACTTGAACTTTTCCGTTTATAATACGATTTTACAATTATTCCTGCCCAACTAGTGGCTCAGTGGTAATGTGAGCCGCTGGTCAGCAATAGGGCTGAGGTTCCATCAGCTGGAAGTATTGTTGTAGACACTGTTTCAAAACCGAGGTAATTCGATGGCGTTTGTGACGTTCAGCATCTTTGCCTCATTAATCAGACTACCTGGTGGGAGTTTTTCAGGGGTTTCTCCCATACGATATGCAAATGATGGGTAGTTTTTCCCTTAGAAGTACACCGGGAAAGTATTGCCCTCCTTCTTCAGCGACACGGAGCCAAGTCAGACTTCTACCTTCGGGTGCTCTTTCACAATAGAAGCTGCCCTCTTTTCCATGAGTACTCATGGGATGTTCATGTTCATATTCGTTCACAACAATAATTATTTCTATGATTAAGGGATAATAATAAACAGCGTTTTTGCCCAATGGTTCTCAACCTAGACAAGATCACTAGCAAAAACAATGTCCTCATTGTGGTACATCAAGCATGTTTATCAACTGAGTGTTCCGAGTGCATCTTTTTTATACGTCATAAAACCCATAAATCACAAATATGTTGGTTTCTAACATATTTTCATGATTTCTGCAAATGCTTTTTTTATAGAAATTGATTTATATTGTTTCATTTTCATTGTTTCCGTCGTACCAGATATCCCCTAGGAGGTCATTTTGAATTCTGGTATAAATCCATTGAATTCTTCAACAATTATTTTCAATTCTTGCTTATCATAAGAGAAACCAATTTATAATCTTGAAATTAATCACTTTGTTAAAACATCCTCCTTAGGTAATTCAGTACGCCGGCTCGTCTCCGATCTACTGCTATCATGCACTTTTTTCCTTTAATTCAACGATATGTTACCGATATTGTAACACCATAAGCTTCTTCGGATTCTCTGTATGTTTTAATTTCTATTTACTATTGGAAACAGTTGTCTTGAAGTCATCTGTATTGTAGAAGACTGGAGGCTTACTTCTCATGCATGTACTTGGCTCCACTTTACAACCTTGTACAAACCAAAATTGCAAAAATCAGAAGATAAATTATGCTTACCCCACTCTCACTAATATTAAAGGTAAATGTAACATCACACTAAAAATCAGCAAAAACTGATATGGGCATAATTCAACAATGTTCTGTTAAAGAAATCATTCATTGACAGTAATGAATAATTCAAACAACTTACATTTCCTTATCTTTTAGAAATTATAGAAATATACAAGTAACATAAAAAAAAATTTTAAGTCAATTCCTACTTTTTTTTCACTATATTGGAGACAGTCCTTTATAAACAATTTTCATTCATTTTTTTAAGTTTATCTGACGCCATCTATTGGTAGATATACAACTTAAATCTAAAAAAAACTAAAATTAATTAATTAAATTTAATTATTGAATTAATATTTGAAAAAACTGTATTAACATCCAGTGTCATCCACTACAAGTTCAAAAAAAATGTATGTGAACTTGAGTGAATGAATTAAAAGTACTTTATGAACGATTGAAAATTTGAACAAGATATATATAGGGAAAGTGTGAGCTAATAGAAGGAATTGAAAAAGAAAATTCTCAGTGCAGTGATTTCTAAATTATAGTATACACAAACAAACACTCGTAGAACTGATAAATCTTCATAGACAAACATTTAATTTTATGTATGGAATTCTTAAATAATAAAATCAATAAAATAATCTTAAATAATATAATCAGACAAATTTTAATAATTTTAACCCTTTTAATTTGTGTTTTGAAAATTGTTTTAGTAAGTTGAATATTAACAAATAACTCAGATGCAATGAAGCAACAACGCTACTACCTATGTATAATAACAAAAAATAACAACTCAGGTGAAAACACAGTGCACAGTAAAATTTAATTTATAAAAATATTTTACTTCCGTACGTTTCAATAGATAAATGGATAAATTTTAACATATTCATTTAATTAATATTTTTGTAATTATAACGAAAAAAAATTAGAAAGATTTTAATTAATAATAAAACACAATGAATAATTATTAAAAATACTATACGACTTTTAACTACTAAAACTACTCTTCAATCATTTTTTATTATTTTCATAAACAAAATAAAAAAAATAAAATAATAATAGTAATAATTTTGCATTCAAAAAGGAAAGAAAAATAAGTATTAATAGAATGCAAAATAGTTCTAAAAACGGAAACTTTTTTTACTAGAAATATTAATGGATTACATTAAAATGTTATAATATTTTAAAATTTTCTATTTTCTGATAATCTTTGAAATTCATGAAAAGACAATTAAAAAAAAATAAATCAATGAATTAATTAATTTAAATTTATAAATTTATTTTATGCAAAGATTTAGGATTAGATATATTATATAACTTTAATGGTAATAATCCACATATCCAGCGCTAAATTAAACATGCTATAAAATAACCTTCACATCAAAAAATTTCAGCACAAAAAAAAATTTATTTTATAACCTTGATATTCTATATTTGGAATGAAAGACCACCCTAGAAAAATTATAAAGCTCCACCGTGATTTAATAATGAAAAGTTTTCATCGTCTACTTTCAAATCGTATTTTGATATTTTTCCATTAGTTTCATTTCATTAGCTACTTACAATGACTTTTCCGTTTCCGTTTTTAGCCTGAATTGGCGAAACAAGAATAAGTATTTTCCTAATTAATTCTGCGATAGTATTCACCTGCGGGAGCAAACCCAAATATAATTTGATTCTCTAACTCGCTTCATCGAATATAATGCCATTTTTTTTAATGTTATAAAGAACTCTGACAGACAGATTTTTTTCCTAACCTATCCATATAGTTCAGGTAATTAATTAGATTATGCTAAAGTGTTTTATGAATACATCATAACAAAAACAAAATTATTTGTATTTAACAGAAATATATATTTCATGATAAAATTATTTAGACAGTTTAAGTTTATAAATAAAAGTTTTAAATTGTGTACTTTTAAAAACTTCAGGCAAATCATTTCATTTTCTATAAATATATTTTATGTTGTTTAAACAAGTATTTGATAAACAACATAAACTATATCTATAGAAAAATTATTTATAACCCTTACTTATTTTTCATTATTAGTCAATAGTTTCTTATTTGTGAAAATTGTTAATTGTTTACTAGAAAACTTTTTAAATATAAATATGGAAATTCAAAAGTTTGTATCCGTTTTTATTTTATATTAACACTACCTTTAGAATGAAATAAATAGCTATAAACACCTTATGGTTGCTTACAATAAATTTCTACGTTAAATTCAAAGACAAAAAAAAAAGGACTAATTCTACTGAAATGGCTTAAAACTAATAATTGATGTTTCGAATTTGTTCCACTGCTGAGAGTTTGGGACAGGAACAGCATTCGACTATAGTCAGTACTACCAAACTCTGACTTATAAATATCTTATAAATATACTGATCATTTTGGAAAAATAAACACATTAAGTGAAATTTCCGAGAAATAAATTTTAAACAAATGTCAATAAAGAATGCAAATCATGGGAATTTGTGAAGAAATGAAGAAAAAAAAATGCCAGTTGTTACAGTGTTATTTAAGGATAGCTTTAGGTATTCTCTAATTTTAAGTACTGTAACCGTACTGGCAAGAGCTTCCCCCTTCCTCCCCTGTGGCGTTTAGGAGAAATGATCAGTAGGGCTCGAGACTCTCACCCGAGAGGAAGTACAGCGCAACCTGTTGAGAAACGTTTAGTTTATAATCTCTCATTCCGAGAGAAAATGCATTTAGCTCATCCTCAGCTTAGCCGAATATCGGCTTAGAAGTGGAATCCTTATACGGATCTATAATTATATGTCTTTAAATGTGTTAAATATTGTATGTCTGTAATTGTATGTGTGTGGTGTTTGTACGTGTGTTAATAAAATTGGGAGTTCTCAAACCTGTGCCTCAAGTATCTCAACCTAACCCCACACAGTTCCAATCTGGTTCCCCAACCTACGCACTACAATACTATAAAAAAGCAAGCAAATGAATAACATTGATGAACTGATTTCAAAAAAATAAATCTCTTTGAATATGGTATCTACATTTCAAGAATTACATTAAATTTGACATTGAAATCCATAATGATAAAGAGAATTCCGGAATATCTAAAAGATAAAATCATCTTTTTGTAAAAAACAAAGGATTGCAATTAAAAAAACATTCATTCTGACAGTATAGCCTTTTAGTGTAATAATTTTAATCGATTGGCTCCCTAACTCTAGAATTGTATTACCCGACATTTTTAATTCTCGAGAAGATTGATATTCTACACTACTGATTTGTAAATATGCAAATAAATCTGTAGTTTAATAAATTAATAGTTTATATTAGTTTTAATTATTTTGTTGTAAAAATGCATAATTTCCAATAATTAGAACATGGCATTACATACGACCTCTCACAATACCAAAATAGAACAAATTCAGCAAATTTAGAGATGGCGAAAAATTTATTAAATATTTTTAGCATTTGCAGTGGGTAACAATCTAAATACTCCAAAATATTTGCAGATATAAAGGTTTAATTATTTTTATTCAAACAAAAATTTTGTCAATAGGCTCTCTGATCGCTACTGCTCACGTGTATTGTCACGTTTTTTTTTTTTATGAAACTTTTTTTTTTTGATCGATCAATACATGTCCCAAAAAGATTCCAACTTTCGTTATCTTGCATTTTAGTTACCTTTGAGTACCACTGCGTATGAATCTAGTAACTATCTTAGTTGTATTATTGCTGATTATTCGGCAATTATTGCTGATGCAAATATTCAGGGATTTGCCTGTATAGTGTTGATTATGTTTTGTTTACTTTCAAACCGAACTTTAGAATTTAAAATAATTGCTTCAGTATAAAATTTCGCAACTTTCTTTATTAATTTACATACAAATTTAAAAAAAAAACTAATTTAGAACACTTAAATTTGTAAAGGATTTTAAGATGTGAAAAGCATGGAATTTTTTATTTATCCAAACTGAATTTATAGATGCCTTAATTATCATCTCCTTTATAATAATGAGGTTTAAACCCTTGCATTTAATAAAAAAAATTAGATTTTTCCTGTGATGGATGTTAAATTAAATTATCCGTACGACTGCAAGTACTAAAGGACAACATTTAACAGAGACGTGGTTAAACACAAACGACCTAAATTTATATTAACAAAATGAGCAAGCTATTATTCTCTTAAATAAATGAATTATAAATAAGCTTTATTTGTTTACAGCTTTATTTTCTTTTACACAACGATAACGGCATACCATCCTTTTCAGCATGTCAACAAAAACAGAAAACCCACATGAAGACGGAAAGCTAGTTATTGTGTTTTACCTTTCCTTATCATCACGTTGATGTTGCAAAAGCTTGTATCAAGTAAAAAGAAAGACAGAAAGAAAAAAAAACAAAAAACGACAACATTTTTCTAACCTGAATAGGTTTGTATACTAGGTGAGTAACCAAGGCAACTCTCATTTATTGAAAACTCTTAGTCGTGTAAGCTTTCACTCCGCCTCACGATTTGGAAGAAAATGTCAGAAAAGAGTGCTGCAATACCGACAGGTACAGATCGTTAAGGGATAGAAGAAAACCCTTGGTGAAACGCGATCAGCTGAAAGAGTGTTCTCGGATTGCGGCGAAGCTGAGGTTCTAGCACGGCAGCGTCTACGATATTCGGTGGTCAGGCTAATAAAGCCTCCACCACGATTGTCATGGATGTTGTTAACAGAGATCCCAACAGCCTTAATGAGTATTTGCAGGTAAGATTTAATTTTTTTTAACTTGACACTAAAGCTTTCTCTTGTTAGTAATTGATGCTTGCTGGTTGTTTTCTTTTCGTATATCAAGTTAATGCTTAGTAATTTGTTTTAAAAAGGAATTTTTTTAAATGCAATCACAAAATTACAAAAGTACACATTTTTAAGTAAACAATCAATGTTTTTAAGTGATTCAGAGAAATATAATGTGGTTTTGTTCGAGGAGTACTGTATAATAAATAAAAATAAAATTCCGAAAGTTTTTCAGACAAACTCAATTTAAGTTAAATTTATTAGCCAAAAAATTGAGAAATTTATTTTTAATTATAAACTATTGAATTAAGAATCCAAATCTCGTATGCGAATATATATGACATGAAATTATGAAATGACATTCCATTAAAAAACTATTGATACTTAAAAAAAAATATTATGAGTAACTATTTATAATCATCATTAAAATTCTTAAAATAAACGATTAATAATTAAAATTATAAAATTAGTACGCATTTCTTCACTTTCTCATCCGCACAATTTCTGTCTTTCTGTAATTAAATACTTTAAGCATGTAACAATTTTTCTTTTTTATTTCAAATTACACATTAAATTATATTAGACAAACGATTTTTTAGTTTTATTTCATAATTTTTAAATTTTAGGTAAGAGAAAATAAATTTAAGTACTGTTTACAAACAGATGAAATTTCTTAAAAACAATGATCTCTGCAATAAGAATGAAAAATTTTTTGATTAGTATAGATTTTTCATTATTATTAATTAGTTTTATTAGTGTTTTTTTATTAAAATAACATCTCAAAATTTTGAAGTCTAAGATTTAAAGTTGATTGTAAATAAATCTTTTTACTTAAAATAAAAATAAAAATTATTGGGTCAAAAAAAGCATTTACATCCTAAAAAAATGTAAATAACATTCATAATTTTGGAATAAAAGAGCCTTTATAAGTTTATCAATACAAAATTTTAAAGATAGTAGTAAATATGGTGTAGATGAAATTTTTTATGGAAAAGTTTTGTTTTTATGAAAGATTTTCTGTATAAAAAAGTTAAATTGATTTTTGGGGAAAAGTAAAGTATAAAAAAGATTAATATACTTTAAATTTGAATAAAAAAAAGTTGGGGTGAACATTTTTGTACATTTATTAACTGGATTTCTATTTTTTTTGTCTAAAAGATATGGGATCACACATATTATTATGCTATTCTTAATTATTTCTAAATATTAGCTTTAATAATTGAGTACAATTTCTCATTTTGTAATTATTTCCCTTTTTTAAAAAAATATTTGTGAAAATTATTTTTAAGGGAGGTATTATGTAATTTCTGCTATAATTGTTTTCCATACACATAGCTGTTATTAAATTCAATACATTGCTCTCCTTTATGAATTTTTTTCCTTTTGAAGAAAATTTTTACTACAAAATATTAAAACAAACATTTCACCTTATTTTATTGTTATTGTTGTCGCCCCATTAGAAATTATTTAAATAATTGTTATCATTATTAATGTTATTCTTATTCTCTAATTTTATTATTAATAATAATTAAAGAATGACAATAATGCAATACGCTTTATTTTTAAAATTTTTATCATATTTAGATTTTTTATCAACAAATCTTAATTTTTATTATAAAATTAATTTTTTTATGTGATATTTATCTATCGAACCAATTAAAAATTTCTTAAATCCAATGGAATTTTAATTTTTGAAAATATATAAATATGAAATCGAGTGATTACCATATATTTAATAATTTAACGTTTAACATCATTTAATTATATCACACGAATAATGAATTAAATAATTTTATTCACCATAATCGATATACAAATTAATGAAACTATTTTACAGTTATTCACGTATTTAAGTAGAAGTATTGTTGATTACGTTATAGAATCATACCGTTTTCTCCTTTTTATTAGAGTAATTTCTTAGCATTTTAAATGATAATAAAAACATTGCCGGTTAATATTTTTTCCAAGTTCGTTATCTAATTTGTAGGGTTTTTTTAAAATTATTTTGTTTAGTTGTTTAAATATGAATATCAATAAAAAACTTTAAAATACATCATTTTACTTTTTAGAATTTTTTTCTGAAAAATATACTATAAATGAATGTTATAAAAAATGTATAAATATTTAAAATTATGAAAATAAGTCTAGATATTAATCAAATAAAATACTTCAAAAGAAAAAATACGCTAAAAAAAAGAATGGTTTGCAATCCAAAAAAGAATAAAGAATGCTTTTTTTGAGACTTTTATCATTGTAACTAATTATAAGATATTTCGAATAAGATTATTCATAAATTTCAAGCATTAAAATAAAGTAAATTAATTTTGTTTTATCATAATTCTGTACATTTTAGAATTGAACTTAATTTGCTTCTTAATATCATACATCAATAATCATTTCAAGTTATTTACAATAAGGTGTTCAATTTATTCCAGAAAATTTAATAATCTCCAATGATCATTATTGAATCACAATTTTATAAAAAATTATTATTTTTCTATTTTTGTGCTAAATATGCATGTTTTCTTTTAATTCAAATAATGCCATTTTTAATGCATATAAATTTTCATGTTTTACTTTTATAGTTAATACGTTTATTTGCTATGTATGATACATTTTATTATAATTATCATCATTATATTTTATAAAACAAAGCACACTAATATTATATAGTATTGATTTATTTCAATCACCTAAGAGTCAAATAAAATTTAATTTATAATAAGCTTTGTCTTCAAGTTATTACTTATTTTGATGTTAATTTATTATTAATTGAAGAATATAAATTACTCGTAGGAAAATATAACATAGCACTATATAAAATATTATACGAATTCACATTCAGAAGTAGTTAAATTTATTTTTGAGGACTTTTTAATAATGTATTATTTATATCAATGATGAGCCATTTCAGTTTGAAGGCAAATAAATATTTATGTATCGCAGTAAATTTTAAAAAAATGCTTACTTTTTTTAAAAAATATAAGATAGATTAAACATTAACCTACGTTTTTAACACCGCAAAAATTTAGTAACGGCATAATGTTAACTTAAAAAATTAGCAATTGATATTTTATTTACCTAATTATATAAAGTTTCAGTTATACACTTAATTATAAGAATTAAAATTAAATTTTATTTAATGGCATTTAGAAGAAATATATTATTATTAATATATTACAACGTTGGATTATAATGTAATTATTTAATCACAGCTAATCTACTTCTTTTTCAATTAATAGTAAAGTTGTTTTTATTATTAGCGTTTTAATGTAAACAATTTCATAGCGCATTAAAAAGATTTATTTAAAATCAAATTCTAATTTAATAAAAAAGAACTATGATACCAAAAACATAAAAATCAGTTTTAATTTCAACGATTGAAAACAGATTTAAAAGTATTTTTTTTTCTTTTCAATGTAAAAGAAATACAAAAAATACGCTAAAAAATAAATTGCATGAAAGATTAATAAATCTTAATCTAACTTAGACACTCTTAATTTTAAATAAACTGGATAAAACAATTTGTGTATGTAAACAAGTTGCTTCTGCCGTTAACCATTGGCACGCACCTGCCATTCTAGAACATAAACCTCTGACTTTTGTATTAAAATATCACAGTAAAAGCACATATGTAAACTGAGTGTTAATAATGACTTTGTGGTGAAAAGTATTATCGCTTCATTTTTTTTAGGAAAATTTCCCTCTGACATAACTATTATACATAGAAGCTAAATCGCATACTAAGCATACTTTTTAATTAAACTGAAAGCTTCCAGTCTAGTTCAAGGTCATTAGCCATGCATCAGAGGTCTAAGACCTTGGAATAATAATCATTTGGAAAGTGAATAATTGTCCTCGAGAGATTTGAGTGTGTCGGCAAATTTATAACACAAACTATTCGTTTGTCTTCCTTTATAAGTTTGTCTGTTGCTAATCGAGTTCTTGGAAAAATAATCATGGGAGTAGCATTATTATTTCTAATCTCTTGATTACATTCATCAAAATAAGCAGAAAACATTTTTAAATTAAAAAAAATTGCTTAGATTAGTGCAATTTTAATGGAAGTGTTATCGTAATAATTTTATTTCATTATTTCTTCGAATTTGCACTTCATTTTATTTGATTTCTCTTTTTGTATCTGCAAACGAAACCACTATTTTTTATTTTAAAATTATTATTTCTGATTAATTATAGATAATTTAAAGGAAGTATTCGATCATAATATTTCAAATTTTGTTTAAATTATTGATTAAATATTTTTTCCTAAAATATGAACCATTGATTCTACGATATATTTTATTTATCCTTTATTCAATAAAAAGAATTTATTACGAGTTTTTTATATGAAATTTTGAATTATAAGACATATAATCGAAACTTAATAACAATATGAAATAAACTTAATAAGTTTATAAACAATTTAAGGCACTCTAATAAATTAGTTATTATAATTATATATATATGTATATATATATTATTCTCTAGTAATATCACATAATAATTATTGTATAAAAACGAGTAAATTTATTAAAATGCATTTTAAATCTATGATAATAAATGTTTCGAAATGTTTTTAAAACAGTATTTTTTACGGTAAGCATGACTTCCATTCGAACGAAACAGCTTAGTAAAAACTTTTAAAACCACTATTATTTTCAATAAGGATTCATTTCTCAGAATATAACAATGAAACCTCCTTTTACCCATTGATTTCTATCGACATTATATTCACATTTTCTTTTCTGTTTATATGTATTGATTTCAAACAGCAATCTTTTGCGTGTATGTATTTGCTTCGTTTCCATGCATTGTTAAAGAAGACAAACACAAAACATGTTTAGTTAAGCATAGATTTTCTTCCTCATTTTTCTTTTAAGGCACGGAAATTATAGATAAGCTAAATTTAATTTTGTAGGAAAGTAATTATGTGAGAAAAATATTGACAATCGAATTTCGAATGACAAAGTATCTTGAAAATTTTATTCAATCTATATTTTATATCGATGTATATTTCAACATGATAGCAATGCTTGTATAAGCAAAATATTTCTTTCAAAATGATGGATTGATTTTATTTTCACGCTAAATAATATAAGTTAATTTTTAGATTTCAAAATTTTTATATCATTTATAATATGCCAGAGAGAATATGATTTAAAAAATATCAATTCCAAATTGATGCATATAAGCATTAGGTTTTAAATCGCTGATTTTTAAAATTCTGGTCATAAATAATAATCATAATAGTAATGGTCATAAGATCTAAATATTACTTAGATTTTTTTTCTCAAATATTCTTTAATATTTGTATGAATTTATGAAACCAATCACATTATTAATTTTTCACAAAATATTTTTATGAAACTGTTTACTTTATGAATTTTATTTTTGATTTTAAAAATAAAATATTCTAATTTTTTAGAACTGTTAATATTTTTGTTACATTTGAATTTCAAAACATTAATAATGGAATTATAAATAATATATGTAAACAAAATAATATTTAAACAAATATTTTACCTAAAAGTTTGTCAATTTATTTATTGTGGTAAAAGAACTTAATTTTTTAAATAAAATTAATTTTTACCATAAACTATTTAAACATTAAATAATGTTTAAATAGTTTATGGTTATATTATGGTTTATAACTAATTAAAGTTAAAATTAGGAAGCAATTAATGACTTCAATTAAATTGAAATAAGCTATTTCAAATATAGGCGTTTAAACTTTGACTATTGTAAAAGAGGCAGTTAAGCATGCAATATTTTGAAACCTTTTCTATATGCTCTGTACATATTTTTAATTGCCCATTATTTATTTGTAATATTTACAAAAATTTAATTTCCGGATGTTGCAAAATATAAAAAAAATTTCTATTAAAAGGACTTAGTAATAAAAACCCAAAAAATAAATCTCATTTATTTTTGTAATAAGATTTAATTTCCAAAATTAATGGGGACTTTAATACAAAAAATATAAATTACCTTACTAAAATGTTGAAATTCTCAAGCATTGATTAGAAATTTTAAACTATGCATATTCTTAAAATGATAAAAAGAAATTCTTCCATATTTAGTAATCTCGTAAAAACTTTGAACAATCATACAAAATTATTAAAATTGTAAAAATAACACTCCTGTGTCATTGAACTTAAAACAAAAGAGCATTAGTATCATATTATTTTTTCTTTTTAATGGTTCAAATGGCTTACACCATTACTTTTTATTGAATTGAGTTAAATAATTGATTTTTACCTAAAATTATTTGTATAGTTATAGTTATAAATATAAGCATATGGATTAATATAAATTTCTATTATTGATCATCTGATGTGTTTTAATTTAGAGTAATTATTTTTCCTTTTTATATTTATTTAATTTATAGATTTAATAACATTTTTGCACTGACAGAAAGTTTATTCAAGACGACAAATTAGTTTTCAAAACTGATTTTACTTATTCAACAACGAACTGTTGTTGAAATGATTTCAAACAACATTTAATTAATAAAAAATAGTTACCGAAATGTAAGCTTTTTTTCACAGTAAATCCTTTTAAAAAATCTCTTCTGGATGTGATGGTAATGCATATTTGGTGTGTGTTTTTGCAGCAATTGCGGGACGACTTGCGGATGGTGGATGTCCCCCTAAAGCAGCAGAAAAGGAAGGAAACTCCTCCATCACCCCCACCCGGGCCTTATCTCACCACCGTTAGTTTATACGCCCTCCATATTGCATGCTATATCACTCCTGAATGATTGTTGCATAGATGTTGGCTTGGCAAGACCACTTTAGCTATCTTTATTTCTGCATTTTTTGTTGTAATTAAATCCTATTTGCATCTGAAACTGATAAGTATAAGTATAATAATGTATTCTCAATTTCAGGAATATGGTGGGTTGAATTAATCAAAATTTATGGCTTTTTTTGTGCTTGTTTTTGTTAAGAAGCTTAGTACGGCATTTAAAACACACGCATGCAATAATGTCGTATATAAATATAAATTCTCAAAAAATAATAATAATAATAAACAAAATTTTAGATACAGTAATTTATTGTCGATATTCAATGAAAGATTTATGTCTACTTCTTTGTGTTGCTTTGTTAAGTTCTAATAAAATAAAGTAAAATATTATGCATTCTTTGTTGAGATTTAAATTAGTGAGACAGTATTCAAAATTAATGAACATTTTGGGCACAAAATAGTATTTAAGGAACTCATTCAGCATGGTGGAATTAGGAAAAAAATTTATGCATAGAAGAATAATGATAAACAGAATAAATATTTACATGACATATTCCATAAAAATACCAAATAAGTAAAAGCAAAATAAACAAAAATATTTAACGATTCGATTTTTGAGTTAATTAAATAAAAAAATTGTATCTGACTGAAGTATATGGATCTTAATTCGAATTAGTAGCTGCAATGCAATTTAAACAAGAACTTGTTGGTTATAAAAATAAACAAAGCTATGGAAACAAAATTTTATAAGAGTTTAAATATTTGTGCATGTCTTGATCAGTTTTTCAAATGGTCACCATTCACCTGTAAGTACTGTCGATATCGTGAGACATATTTCTTTTATTATCCTATATGTAGAATTCCTAGAAATTCAGCCATTCTACACATGATTAATGTTCAAACATTTCACTGTTGGTAAAATATGGGGAACTAAGAAACATCAGGTTTTGGAAAACATGGATGTTAGCAAGTTCACGGCGGATGAATTGTTACCATGGACAAATTTATCATTACTATAAAAATTTGGCTCCGTATTGCAAACCATGTAATTCTCGATATATCACCTCTTCTCATATTTGGCAAGGCCTTGTTTCAGAGACAGCCATTGTAAATTACTGTCACTCAAAGGCTGACAATTGCAGTTATGTGTGAGTAAAAGATAGTCTCTGCTATCGAAACGCGATTTGATCAGCATTGCCACTGAACATTTATAAAGAATCTTTATTTAAAATGCACCTCGTATTAATTAAACTTTAGAGAAAGCAATTTAATTGTTATTTGCTTTGATCACTTTTTTTGTCCATGCGAACGAATCGACTAAAAAGTGTTTCTTCTTAAAAATACTGCTAGTTTCCATTATCTGCAGCCCTTATAAATTTCTTATTTTAGTTTGAAAAAGTTTGATCATATTTTTTCTCACACTAAAGTTCTGTCTTATTATGTTTGAAAAAAAAAGCATTTTTTTATATCTCTTGTTAGAATAATTAAATTTCAATAATACTTCCAAAATAATTAAGTCTGTACCTAACAAACAACCTTTAATTTACATCGAGAAAATTTAAGATTCTCTATTATATAAATTAAGGTTAAATAAAAACAAACAGCAAATGTATTGAATAGAAAAAATTTACACAAACATTTAAATATCACTTAATTTGAAAAAAATAAAATATCATATAAGTATTTATTTAATTATGGATTATGAATGTGAAAGATAAAAGAAATCGGTTGCTTCTTCCTTTTTTTAAATTTATTTAATTCAAGATTTTTTTCGATGATATACTTTGTTTAAATAATAAAAAGGAAAATTTAACAATGAAAAATTTGTTTACAAAAAACATGATTATGCATTAATAAATTTATGATTTTAAGATAAATGCTTTAAATCATAAATTTAATAAGTGTGATTTTAAGTACCTCTTAGTTCTCAGATTGAATACGCTTGTTTTAATAAAAACAAATTTTAAATTATTCTAAAAATTAAGCTTTCACAGTTTACTGTAAATAGAAGACATATTTTTATATATATAGAAGACATATTTTATATTTTTTGCAAATTATTCAATTTTAATATTTTGTTTATTATAATAAAAATTACTTAAAAAAAATTATTTAAATTATTTTTTCTTATATAACTCCTTTCACATAAAATTAATGTACTTCAGTTTGTTAAGGCACTTCCTGCTTTAAATGCTTTATTCAACACAATAACACTCAGAAAATTTATTTGATGTTCAAAGTAACAGTTGCGGTTTTAGTCATCCATTAAAACTATTGGTTTTACTAAGAAATTTCATATCTCAGATACTGCGAGACAAATAATACATTGCATGAATAATTTCCTTCTGCTTTTATAGTTGTAAAATTTGATTGTTCTCTGTCCTGCTTCTTAGATTGCACAGGTTCTTTGTGATGAAATATTGGAAAAATGTACTTTTTTGGATTGCTATTGGACGTCCACCATCTTTGTTGTTGCAAGCTTTTGCTCGGCTTTTTGATGTTGTAACTGTTACTTTGAAATAAATTTTCTCGATGTTTAAAGCAGTTAAACTGCATGTTTCTTTATATTTCGAATATTCGTTTAATATTCACATGGATTGTTTATTATCTGTATTAGAATAAATTCATTTCTAATAAATACTTATCAAACATTTTAATGAAAGGGTTATCAGCAAAGCTGCATTAAAAATCATTGAATGTAAACCGTGCAATGATTCCTTTTTAAGCTACTTATTTAATGATTCTTAATTCACAGTTTTTTTAAATTGTTTAATATATTTTAAAAATAAATATATTATTTAAAATAAATTAAATGGAAAATAAGCAGCATTCAATACAATATTACATCATTTTATTTATTAAAAATTAAAAATGAACTAACTCTAAAACTGCCAATAAATAATATTCTGAGTGAAACGTTAATTTATAAATAGTAGATAAGAGGAAGTAATGGAATTTATTTTTTTATAAATAATAAATACATATTAAACTTCTTGTTTGCAGTCGTCTGACAGTTAATTGTTTTAACTGCTTTATTAAAAAAAAGTTTTATGACCAGCATTTAATGATTTCTCAAAATTATTAAATTTAAAATCAATATGTTTTAAAAATAATGATCAAATATTAAAAATGTTCAACTTTAAAAAAGTTTTATCATCAACATTTAACGATTTCTCAAAATTATTAAATTTAAA
This sequence comes from Caerostris darwini, assembly GCA_021605075.1. Lineage (NCBI taxonomy): Eukaryota > Metazoa > Arthropoda > Arachnida > Araneae > Araneidae > Caerostris > Caerostris darwini. The sequence continues at coordinate 165,086 of BPLQ01014910.1, forward strand.
ATCAATATGTTTTAAAAATAATGTTCAGATATTAAAAATGTTCAACTTTAAAAATTAGTATTCACCAACGAATTTAAAATTTAGTTCTTACTTAAATAATTTCTTCGGTTATCAAGCATAACAGTAAAATCTTAAAATTTAAATCACGTTTTTCAAAACTTTGATAAAACAAACTATTAGGAAAACGAATTTAATAATAATGTTCCAGGTGAGGTAAAATAAAAATGCACAAAGTAATAGATTCAATAACTTACCTTTTCCATTCAGTTATAATCAGAAAAAAGCATTATGAGTAAATACTGTTTTGTTTCTTTTCTTTAAGGTGGAATTCGACGATGTCATCGCAGAACCTGAAGGCACATACTCACCATCTTGTGTATGGCGGAATTCCAAACACATATTTACCAGCTCAAGAAACTGCTGTTACAAATGTCTTTCACTTATTTGTGGTATACCCATAGCTTTGATAGTGGGCTGCAGTTTTGCTTGCATTACGTTTCAGCATGTCTGGTGTATTGCACCAGCATTAAGACAGTTTAACATAAACTGCCATGCCGTCAAACTGTTCCTGAAGACTGCTCTAGACGCTTGCATTGGACCTTGCTGCTCAGCCATCGGACTTATCCTGAGTAGGATAAGAATAAATCATCAAACAGATTCTGGAAGGACACATGTATGACACATGCTGGTGTTTTTAGAACGTTTTCGCGTAATTACAGTACCCGGAAATTCTTCATCAAAAGATGAGAAATTTCTAATGAGAGAAAGAGCATATGCTACATTGTGAGAAAATTCATGGAAGAAGCACAATCATACTTTTCTGTTTTTCATGAATTTTGACGTATTTAATGTGCCACTGTAGTGAAATGTATTTTTTTTTTTTTTTAATTATCCCAAAAATGTATAAAAAAATAATGGATAACTTCTTTAAAACATCTTTAAACAAATATCTTATAATGCCTCAAAATAAAATATTTTATTAATCATAAGAAACATTAGATTTAAATGATAATTAATATATTTCAATTTTTATTAATTCCATCTGAAAATATATTCAAAATTATTTATCAATTTAAAATATTTAGTATACATAAAGAATATGAATATTAGTTTGCATTATAAAAAATTTTAATGTTTGTTTGTTAAAAACTATTTTTAGACATTTTCAGGGTAATATCTAGTATATTTTAATCAAACTTGTTCAAACCATAAATAACATTATTTTGATAATTTTTTTCGATGTCCCATATCATTTTAAAATTTTAAAAATTACAGACATTTATGGTTTTAAAATTTATATTCTAACTAAAGAAACATTCATAGCAGTAATTAATTTCGGCCATTTCAATTCCATCCACTTGAAATAAAAATAAATCTTATCTAGAACATTTTTATACGTTTTGTGAATAGCTACCCTTTCAAACAAACTGTGAAAATAATAAAACAGAGATTACTGTAATATTTTATCCATTTCATATTAATTATCTAATTTATTGGAGATTTTTCCTAATGTTTGTGGGATTTCAATGTATAAAAATTCACCTTTAAATACTGAATGCAATTTTAAATAAAATTTTACACGTGTTTTTAAAAATCATGTGTTTTTGTAACATAACCAACATTTCTATGAAGTTAATAAACAGCTTAAGATTCAATTTCTTTTTTTTTCAACTTTTTTGTTTTGATTAAATTTTTTCTCTTATTATAACAATCTTTCTTTAAAATTTAATCTCAAAAAAATTAAGTATAAATTTACAGTTATTGATTTAGTTAGACTTATATAAATAATGAAAAATAAATATATTAAAGATATACAATTTCTGGATAGAATATTAAAAAAACCCATCTCTTTCGTAATTCTAAAAGAACAAGTAATAGGAAAAATAAAGGAAAAGAATTAAATTCTTCTCAAGTATGATCATGTTCTTAATGTTTCATAAATGTAATGGAAAATCACTTTGCAGCGTTTTTGATTATGTGTTTATTTTTTTATTTGTTTATTTTTAAATCAAGATTTAATTTTTTCTTTTTATATTGTGTTTTTTGCTTAAGAAACTGCAAAATGTCAATTTTTTAATTTATTACTTAATAACATCTATTGGATTGAGATCTAGAAATTGGGATAACATTTTAATCGTTTCAGAAAAATTATAAGCAATTGTCATTGCTATAATTATTATTATAAACAATTACCATTGTTTATAATTATAATTTCAATTTAATGCGCTTTGCAAAAGGAGAAATTTGGATATCACACTTGACCCATCTTCAATCCAATTATTTTTGTTTATCTATTCTATAAGTACATTTTCGTACTTTTATATTTTGAGAAGATCCGAATACATCTGAATTAATGCAATTTAAAAAATTTCGAACGATTTCATGCTATATAAAAAGTATTTAATATAAAAAAATTATTATCAAAATAATTTATTTACTGATTTTAGAATAATTCTACCACAAATCCTCGTTTTACTTTTGTAACAAAATTCTTGTTCTTAACGTAAATGTTATTAAAAAAGTAATCAAAAGTTAGAAAGCATTTTGCATAAGTAAAATATATTGCATACTTTATTTAAAAAATATTTGTAAAGTTAAATTACTAATAATAAATGACAACTAATTTATATTTAAGTTTAAATGTTTATCACTCGCCAATCACAAAGTCACTTTTTTATGAAGTATTCTATTTTTTATTTAAAAATTCTTTGATTTAATTATATTAGTTTCGTTAACATTAATTCATATCAACTGCGTGTATTTAAAATATATAAAGCACGAATAACTTACCTATTAAAAAATTCTGAGATCTGATGAAATAACCATTTAGATTAGAACAGCGAATTCAAATTAAAAAATATCAGCTGCTTTAAATTTCAAATGGTTTCACGAATAATAAAAAAACGTCTGCGTTAAAAAAAAATCGTCTGCATTGACAAAAATTTTTTATTTGAAAATAATGTTGCCACGTGGTTAGCAAATATAAGCAAAAATTTTTAATTAGGCCAACTTTATGTTTCATAGTCAGTGGGGAAAATTTCAAAAGCAAAATATTTAATGGAATCTGCATTGCATTTATTTATTGTACTAGAATTTTATTAATGCTATCTACAATAGTTGACTGTTTTGTGAACTACTCAAATTAAATTGGCGCAATATTTCTTATATTCTGCATGTATTAATAATATCTGCAATATAATTAGGTATTAAATTATAAATATTTTTCATTGTAATTTCACAAGCTACTGTGTTTAGATTTTTTTCAAACATTTTTTTCCATTCGTATCTTTAGTAGTAACTCACACATAATCGTTTAGTTCTTACAATATAAAAACAAAGTCCAAAATTTCTTCTTGTTTTGTCCTAATAACCTACAAACTACCATACATGAAACTAACACACATCATGTAAGTAGAAGTCACCTGATTCTCACACATGATTGATATCAATCATGTTTTGTGAAAAATAAGAACAAAACTGTATTCCTCAGAAATAAAATCAGAAAACAGAAAATATTTTTTTGTTTATTTTTCCACTTGGGGGGCATCGATTTCCAAGTGTTGAAACCTCAACTGGATGACACACTTTTAGGGTAACTCCACCCTGACCAGACTAGGGTTGGTGATCACGAAAGTCACGGGGACATGATTTAAGAAAGCTAGGTGAGAGTATCGCGTGATACCGTTTTCAGTTCTAAGTGAGGAAACAGTTTTTCTGGTAAATTAGGAACAAGGATTGCCTCCCAGTAAAATTTTGGGGCAGATTTCGTGGGGTGTAGTGGGAGAATGAGAACAAAAGGAAATAAAATATCCGGTTTTTCTGATTGCAAACAAAGCGGTCCATGAAAATGGTACACGAAACTGGAAAATACTGCGTTATTTTGTAGAAGTTTAGTTATGTTGCTTTATGGTGATATGAGTATATATAACATTAGTTGTGATTATATGGAATTTTTTAACAAGCTATTTTTGGTTTGTAAAATTAGTCGTAAATTTGTGCTTCCATTTTATATATTTTTGTCTGCATGTGCTTAATAGTATAATTTTTATTATAAAATTTTTATAAGTTTATTTTTATTTATTTAAAAAATTAAATAATTTAAAATTTTTAATTATTTTGATAATTTTTTTTTAATTTTTTAATATTTAAATTTTTAATAATTTAAATTTTTAAATTTTTTTAATTTTTAGTTTTTAATATTTAAATTTTTAATTTTAAAATTTTTAATACAAAAATTTTTAAACAATTTTAAACCTTGTTCCTGAATTAATCCTGTTAGCAATTTTATTGTATAAGAAGTTTGTACTAGAAGTTTACATTTTGTATAAGAAGTTTGTTTTTTAAAGATTTTTTTTTTAGTTTCAGATTTTTTAACACATTTTTATAATAAAATGGTAGATTTAAAACAAGCATAAAAAAGGTTGTTATAACTGTGATTTAATAATATCATTAACTAAATGTATTTTTCTGATGTGAATAATTAATACGATTTGTATGAAGCTTTTAAACCAGAAAATAATCATTGAGGATTTTTATAGGCATGCCAAAATTTTCTTCTCTAATGTTTTTAAAATTTTTAATATTTTTCTCTTCTTCAAAAATAAAAACAAAAATATGTTCATACAACAATTAATTTAATATTTATTAACGAATAAATGAATTTACATTTATTCGAAGCTCCATATACGAAATCTAATTTAAACATCCCCCTTTTTTTTTTTCCTTCTAATGCAGCTGGCAAACAGACTAATTTAAACATTATAAGTTAATTTCATATAATTCGAATACTTTTTATGTCGAATTTATTACGATTAATAGCATACCAAGTATCATTTGAAAGTAGAATTTATTTTTAATATAAAATTAATTATTCAGATTTTTTTAATTTTAACGAGATTAATATGTAAAAAAGAAATAAAATGTACTTTAAATCCATTAAATTTGTTGACAGATAAGACGAATTCTTCTAGAAATTTAAGGTATTATTGCAACAAAGGTAAACAAGTAAAAAATGTTATTTAATATTTCAAGTACTAAGGAAAATTATTCAAATTTTTAGAAATATCGTGATAATTAAAAAACAAAAACATAAAAATCATTGATTTCAGAAATTAAATAAGTTGCGGTATACGATACAAATTTAAATTTTACAAAAAAAAAATGTTAACCAAGAATTTGATTTTGCCTAACTTAAAAAATTAAATTAATTATTTAAAAAAGTTTAATGCAAATCTGTAGAATCATGAGCAATATTTTTAAATTAAACTAAACGAAATCGTATTTTTTAAATATCTGAAAGGATCAGTATTTATTCTACTTTTATTATTTCAGCAAAATACCTCACAGCCTCATTCATTACTTTCTAACAGCTCGGAAAAATGGAGTCAGGCTTCGCTGGTTCACCATCGATGCGTGAACATAATAATTTGCTAGAGGAGATATTTTTATAGTGATGACATGAGCTAAGACTTGTTGAAAGTATCATTTGTTTTTCTTTTCAGTTAGTTGGCGATCAACAAGTTTTCTTTTAAAGAACAGTAAATATTTTCATAGAAATATCTTCTAATAATTTCGAATAACATGGCAGAGGTGTGTTGCATAGACCACGGTCCGCCTTATTATAGACCAATTTAATTTTATTTTATCATGACTGGTAGTTTATTTTTGTAAGACTATCAGATTTGATGAAATATCAAAATATAAGAAATAATCAGTCTCAAATTTAATAAAAAATTAACTATTTAAATATTAGTATTTTTAAATTTATTCCAAACTGGAAGAATATTATATTTATGTTTAAACAAATCAACATTTTGCCAATAACGCACTAGCTTGTATATAGTTTTTTTTTCCTTAATTTAGCATAAAAGTCTTAACTCTTTTGGTTATTTAGACATCAACCAATAAGACTCTGTTTGTTAATAATGTATCAAGAATTCACCAAGTATTTTATGGGATTAATAAAAGCATTTAAAACAGTAATTTATGTTCCATTTTAAAGTTACCTGTAAAAAAATAAATATATGTTGTTGTTGTTGTTGTTTCTTATCCCACTTGGCTGGCCAAGCCCACGAGCCCATATGGACTCATGATTGAAGGGGAAGGAAGCAGCTTCTGTTGTGATGGAGCAGCCGTAGCTCCGTGACGCTCTTACAGTCATAGAAGACCGGGACCTACGGCTTAAAGTGGATTCCGAACCACTACAAACATCCATGGCACCGCCGGGATTCGAACCCGAAACCTGTGGCACCGAGCGCCAGAGCGCTAAACACTCGGCCATTCAGGTCCCAAATTTGCCAACGGCACGCAGTGTTCCCAATAAATATATTGTTACTAAATAATGCATTATATTGAGCCTATTCTGATCAACATACATTTGTGAATATTTTCAATCATGAAAGTTGTTGTTGTTCTAATGCAATTGACAATACAGAGACAGTTTAATCTTTATGTCATAAGCAAGAGCTGTACCAACATTACTCATTTAGCACTATCCAGAGGGCACGTGTAGCTTGAAGACATGCTACGGGCGTGGGTAACACTACCCCCGTAACGCTCTACGATCGTATTACACCGGGACTTATGGTTTAAAGTGGATTCCGAACCACTACAAACATCCATGGCACCACTGGGACTGGAACCCGAAACCTGTGGTACCGACTGCCAGACCGCTAGCCCCTCGGCCATCAGACCCCGTTAGTCATGAAAGTAAATAAATCGATAAATGGAAATAATTTTACTAATAATTTTTCACCTAGTTATTAAGAAAATAGATAATTCTAAAATGCCCATTAAATTAAATCGCTCATCAATTCATCATTTATTTTTATAATATTATATTGACTTTATCATGTACGAAACTTCTATTCCATAATTCCTATTGGAAGTACGTGGATACTCTAATCAGGCCACTAAACCTTTCAAGTATTCCATAAATAATCCAATAAATATCCCATAAAAAAAGTTACCTTAATAACTAATCACATTGCCTTGGATATTAATGAAACTTCCAGTAAGAGCGTTACTATGTTGACAATCAGACTGCCCTTTTCGGGTTTATTCACCCACTGTATATTTATCGTCGTTAGTATACCTTCTTCGTAGAAGTGAATAGTTGCGTGTACTCCATCGCCACAAGCTCATTATTAAGCCTGAAACACGCAATTCTTAATCGCTTCCGAATTCCCATTGATTAAATCTCTCATTCGCTGGCTTGAATGTTGCCACCGGAAAGTGTAATAACCTGGCACGACAAAGAAATACCGAGAAGGGCTGGTTGCAGCGCCAGAGTTTATGAAATAGTTATTATTATTATTATTATTATTTTTTTTTTTAATGGTTAAAGAACTGATGAACGATGCAGAATATTTCAAAATGGTAGTTATTTCTGTAAATTCCGAATGGTTAAATAGAGAAACGGGAGGAAAAAAATAGAACGAAATTCTGTGAAACTTTTTGAAGGTCAAAATATGATTTTTTTAAGTTTATAACGTCATATTTATGACGGTTAGTTATGTTCATAAATTTTATTTAAAGATAAAATAAGTTGTTATTTTCAGTGTGATATAGTTGTGATATTTTAGATGTGAGTTTGTTCACGTACAAAAAAGACCATTAATGAAGCGAAACTGATAAAGTAATAAAAATAAATTTTTCTTGTAGTGTTAGTTCTTAAAATTTTTTTTGTTATATTTTATTGAATAATTTTAAAAATTAGCCCTAAAATTTCTTCTATGAATTTTTAGGGGATTATTTTTTTAACCAGAAAGCAATATGCGCTTATCTTACGATTCATCTTTGATTATAATGGATTTATTTAAATGGATGCAATTTGCAATAGCCACATTTTACTCTGTCCTACCAGCAAATCTGTGGTGCAATAAAAAATAGATTGCAAATGTTCCTCCGAAATGACTGTGTTGAAGTTGTGAGGGGTAAGGTCTGGAGTTCATTATTGCACTCTCCCTCCCCATGGACCTTCCTCGCTCGATTTTTACTGCAAATTTTAGATTTTTGACTGAACATGATTTTTTACAAAAAATTTTTTGCCATATAGGCTTGGACAATATTCCTGGTGTTATTGAGACTATTTTTATGGATTTTACACATTTAACAAGCTGCCCTGCGCTCTCTTTTATGAACTGTTCTTCAGACAACTTTTATAACAAGGCTGGTTTTTATTGGGCTGCCAGAGGATTCATAGCCAATATGGCCTCCACCCCGACGTAGGAAAAAAATCCTTTTATTATAATAATAAAATCCTCAATATTCGCCTAAGTGAATTACGTTCTCTGTTATCATAAATATATAATAATTCTAGAAGATTATCCTTTAAGTATTATAATGAATAGTTATAAAACAAATCGTTTCACTTCCAAGTTGCATGAAATTGGCTGTAGTTTTTATTTTATTATTATATTTTATGAATAAAGCATTTTTGGCAATTTATTTATTTTTTCCTAGAAGATTTATTCTGGAAGAAAAGAGAATAAATAAATTATAGATTTGATTTTTCAAACTCAGATCATCATAAATTTCTCAACAAACATAAATATATTATCACATATGTATTTATTACATTAATATGAAGTCTACTGGTTAATTAAATTCAGGTAATTTTATAAATATGACCTAAATCTTTCTAGAAATTTAAAAAAAAAATTAAGATATCTTTTATCATAAGAAAACTACTACTAACATTTTTTCTAGAATATAAATTCATATTGATTCATTGGAATATTATTATGAAAACAAAGTTTCGATACGTCGTTTAGCGATATTTTTATGATTAATGAATATGTGAAAAAACTATATCGAAAGTGATATCTCGGAACTACATTGAAAATGATTAATATTCAAAACATTAATTTTTTGTGCAATTATGAAAAGTAAATACTGCAATTCTAAAATTTATAAAAGTCATATCTTAAGCACACCATTTATTTCAAACTGATATTCAATATTGTAGTTGTCAATAAATTTCATTGGATCAATTGAGTGTTCTATTAAAAATGCATCTGCGTTCTCATTTCACATTGAAGCTGTTATTATTTTTTCATATAAATGCATTTTTAACTGCATTTTTTTTAAATAAATTTTTTGCGTTATAAATAAATCAATATTTCTTTATGGTATATATTAAGAGAATATATTTTGAACCCTATTTTTTGTATAAAAACCATGTATATTATTCAAACGATATGTTATTTTTAATAAAAACCATATAATATAATTTATATAAACCATGTAATAATCTATTTTAATGTTTACTTTATTTTAACAATCATTCATTTTTCTTAAGTTCATTTATTACATCTTCAATTTTTACATATTAATTTTGAAATCTATTTTTCTTTAACTTAAAATCAACAAAAGATTATTCATATGCGATGTTCTTAATATTATTCTTTATTGATACAAAAAGAGTGCACAAAAGTACAAAACTATGTTCTGATGTAATTCCGAAGTAGTGCAGAATATAAAATCAGTTTATCCGAATCCTTTTGACATTCCAAGTCAAATCCAGGGAGAGATCTGAGAAAAACATTGAAAATCAATTCATCTCTTATAAAACTGTAATAGAAGTGCCTTTTTTAATTAAATCTAAGATTCTATTAATTTACTATCAAAAATCAAAATTATAAAAAAAACACAGAAAATAATCAAATCTCTAAAAATACTTAATATGTTTCAATATGAGATCTTATGACACGTGATATATAACCGTAACCGTAACACCTTTATATACACGTCATATTTTATCTGTCCTGTATTGTTATTTTTATATGGGGGATGAGACTATAACGTTGTACATGCTGAGAAGATCATTAATCTATACTATTTGAGCAAAAGGTTGAAAATCTTCATATAATGAATTTATCCAAACAGATTCAAGAAAGCTCAATATAAATTTAATATTTTTATATTCTTTAGTGTCAAAATAAAGCTTCTAATTTTGATTTTACTGTTCTTTCTCTAACTTTGAAATCATGGGCATCTTTTTTCAATGACCCATATCTTCTAGATAAAATTCTTTTCGAAAGGTTTGGAAAGTATGTTATACTTTATTCTAAAGATAAAAATTTTTACCAATAACAATAATAGTTTTTTATTTCTTCTAATACTTGTATATTAGCAAATTAGCAGTGTGTTATTAGCAAATTAGCAGTGTGTTATTTCTTTCATTTTTTAAATATTGCTATTTTTTAATTAACAAACAAGCAAAACAAATATAAAAAAATAAATAAATTTCTCAACGACTTAGTAAAGTTTCCATTTAGAACGAATTTTAATAGTCCAGTGGGAAGTTTCAATTGTTACAGAATATCTAACAAAAACCCTGGACATATATCTAACATAGAAATGTTTTCTTTTAAATTAGTCTTGCCGTCTATATCAGACGTAGTCTGATCATTAAATGCCACAGGTGATAAATTTTCCAAAAAGTGAGATGATTTCAACGTATTTTAATATTAATGATGGAAAATTATTATAATAAGAAATGGAAAGAAAGCTAACAGAACAAATTAAATACAGGCAGTTATTTCTTTTTCTTCATTGTCACAACAGACCCATGGTTGGCCAAGCCCACCATGAGCCTATCTGTCCACTGGTGGATTTCGAACCATACAGTCATATTAGCCCGCGACCTATGGCTTAAGGTGGATTCTGAACCATTACAGGCATCTATGGTACTGCCAAGACTCGCGCCCAAAACCTGTGGCACCGAGTAGCTGGCTGTGGCTATCAGGCCCCATATGTAGTTCTGTTTTTGTAATTTTAGAAATACATATTTTTAAAAGCTTTGCTGGTTTTTAATTTTAATTCTTTTTTAGTTTATTTTTGGTAATTTTTTCTAATTATGCAGCTTTCTTAAAATTTAATAGGAGGTGCGGGGACTTAATCCTCTGGTACTCCAATAACTTATACAACTTTGCACTTTGCACTACATCCTTACCTGACATTTCACGACTATTTTTCATTCTTAATTTTGAAAAATATGTCAAACTGAAGATTTTATTTGCTACGCATGTAAAACCTTAAAATACTTATTGCGTACAAACATTGTCATCTATTTTTCATCAGCTATTACATGTTTAAGACATACTCTTATTGATTGTAAATGTAAGATTTTGTTTGTTTGATTTTATTCACGTATTGATTCTTAGAGGGGCCTGATACCTGAGTGACAAGCGTTCTAGCTCACGGTACCCCAGATTTCAGGTTCGAGTCCCGGCGGTGCTTGTATGTTTGTAGTGGTTCGGAATCCACTTTAAACAGCAGGTCCCGATCTAATATGAGTGTAGAGCGTTGGGCTGACAACCCTACTCCTTAAAAAGAAAACATCTTCTGTCTCGATATCTGCCAGTAGGCAGACGGCCTTGGCCCACCATGGGACTGTTATTGCCAAGTTATTTGATAATCGCTTTTTACAAACATTTCACTGTATAAAATATAGAACATTCTAAAAGGAATACTTCACTTAGCATTATATTTACATACCTCATTTGAAACGCATTGAATCGCTATCGGAATAACCGAGTTCTTCATCGTCCATGTCATCATTGTACCCACTTCTTGACGAGTAGTGCCTGGAATCCGAGGTGTAGTCCGTTGGCCTGCCCATCATTATAAATCCATCGTAGTGACGTCTGTTTCCTCCTCCTCCTCCTCCTCCTCCACTGAAGAACGGACCTCTCCTGCGAGGTTCCATGTGTCCGAAAGTTGTCGTAGCCGTTGTCCGTGTCCGTCCTTCTCTGATTCCAGCGTCCAGGTGAGCTGGTGAATCTGTCTTGCAGCATGCTATATCGACAACGCTGGAAACGTTAAAAGAAATCATGTGATATTTTCAGTGCAACTATTAATCAAATAATACACAATGTTCTTAACATAACCTTTTAGATAATTTCACAAGAGTGCAAATGTAAAATAAATCTCTAATTAGACCTTTCTCATTTAATAATACTTTACAAATATTATATTTTGCATACCATTGCAGTAATGCTAACATTAACCCCTATTATTTTTATTTAAAATTAATTTTAAACATATTTTAATTTTACTTACAGTGATTTAATTCTCCGCGTTAGACTAAAAGATTTAATTTTTGATATTAACATCGCAGCAAGTAAAATAAAATGTTCATAATGATTTGTATGAAATTGTCACATAAGCGGATAATGTATGAAATCCAATTTTAAGCAGAAGAAATACTTATTTTTGCATCAAATTGAAAGACTTAAGATGGAAAATCAAAATAAGAAGAAAAAAAAAAAAAAAAAAAAAATTCTGTAAATAAAAAAGTGTTTGTTTTTTTTAGCATAGAAAATTGAATTCTTGGAAATTTGTAGGATTCATTCAAAAGCGGGCATGGTTTAAATATATGAATAAATGGATTTTTATTGCAATTTTTTTATTATTAATTTCAATTAATCAGTTGAATTGAAGTATAACAATATATAACAGGTAAAAAAATTTGAACATTTTAATGTCGTTAGTTATTAGTTATGAAACGAATAAAAACAAAAACTTTTTCTGAATAAGTATTAAGAAATTAGAACTTTTTAAAGAATTAGGGATATTTTTTTAACAAGAATTCAGTGATTAAGATATTTTCCCTCATATATAAAATCAGAAAGATTCTTACACATTACTTAAATTCATTATTTATTATTTAATTTATTTTTATTCAAATACATTACTTAAATTTATTTAAGTCAATTAAAAATTCGTATTTAAAAATATTATTTAGAATTAATTACAACTTCATATCGAAAATATACATTAAATATTAATTTTAAATTGTTAAATTGATTGAAAAAAATTAAACTTCTGCTTTAAATATATATATATATATATATATATATATATATATAACTTTTTTTCACTTGTAAAATATTTATTGAACAATCTGAAAATATGCGTTATAAAATGGAAGTGGAAACTCACTTTGATCAATTCGTTTCTAATGCACGTTTGCAATCTCTGTAAATAAAGAGAAAATATTTGTAATCCACAACAAAAAAGTAACAATTATAATAATAAATATTGAATTTCAAATATATTTTATCAATAATATGAAAAACTTAAAATCTCGATTAGAATATATTCATCAACGACCAGATGACTGTGAAATATTGTACTTTAGGTAGTTCATTAAATTCTATGCATCAAAATATAAATAATAAGCTTTTATGAATAAATTATAAAAACCATAAAGAACCATCAGAAATTTTATTTCATCAGGAACTTCCTTTCATACATGTGATCATGTTAAATATATATTTATTTCATACAGTAAAGAAAATATTTGTTACGATCTCCAGAGAATAAGTCTTTTGTACGCTAAACAAAACATGTTGTTTTGCTAATGTGTTAAAAATGTTAACAAAATATGTTATTAACAAAATGTGTTGATTTGTTATTTAAAAATCCCTTTCTTTTCATTTCATAATGTTACATTATTATTTATCGTACGTAATTCCTTATGCCTTTTAAAAGGGAATCAAGCAATTAATACATTAAACAAGACATACTGAGACGACAGTTAGTAGTAGATAGCAATTGCATTAAAATTTACAAAAGGCCTTCAAAAACTTCAATTAACAAATTGTTGTTGATGTTAAAATACAAAATACTACTTAGCATTGTGCTTAATTTTGTATTTTGTGAATGTGTTTGAATATAAATAAGTATATTCATTTAGTGGAATAAAATTGAGCTGTCGAAAAATCGATAAATTTGGTAAAATTTTTCTATTCTCAAATTATAGTTATTTTTTAAAACTATATTAAAGAAAGAAATAATAAATATTCTCCAAAATGAGCCAGGAAGAACCTAATGGTTAAGCCAAGTTTTTATTTATTTATTAACTTGCACACTGGTGGACCTTGTGTATGCCCCGAATAGTCCAGGAAAATCTTTAATGGTAAATGCTTCAGAGAAATAACTAATAAATAACCAGTAGCTGTACTTTTGGGTGTCGTATGGTAGAAAACCTGGAAAAATCCCAGCATGCAGTGGCTAAGAAGACTATCATTGGGAAACGTTTACGCACATTGATATAATCGTATCGAATTTGCAGAGACTGCATCAGATCCCGTTAACAGATTCGAATCTGAATCCTCTTGACCATGAGTCTTGTAACTCAGGAACTCCTCGTAATCCTGGACTGGTTAACTGCTACTGCTAAACCGCAGGAGTTTAGTTCGAAATACAATAAGTCAGCAGAACTTAAAATAATTATTATTATATTAATAATAATTATTATTTATTATTATTTATAATATTTACTTTTTCAGTCTTTTTCGAATTTTATATTATTTTATAGAAGATTATCTAAAAAATTTACAGACTTTTACAGCAACAAAAAGTTTATTTTATTATTACATTTTCAAAAAATGTGTTTGAATAAAAAATTTTATTAATTTTTCTTTTAACATTAAATTTAAAATAAATGTCCTTTCACTCTCATTAATAAATAAATGGAAAACATCGATTAAATGATATCCTGAATGAAACTTTTAAGGTAATATTCACTTTTTCAGCGACATTTTGTATTCTAGAAATGATGAATTCAAAGAACATGTTTTTATTGTTATTTTGAGATCGACAACTTTCATTATTTCGAATGAAATAAATGTATATTTAGAACCACAATCGATCGGTAATGATCCTATTTCTGAAACATGGATATCTATCAAGCCTTGTCAAGAATTTTCTATGTAATGCTTTGATGTATTTCTGTTTTAGCACTAAACAAAAAACAAAAAAAATGAAAGTCAGCTTAATTTTGGTTATAGATTTAAGTATGCTATATTTTTTTGATTTAAGGATACAGATTAAAAATATGTTTAAAAGTAGTTTTATATTTTTATTATAATAACTATTTTAAAATGTATTTGCAGTGAATTTGCAGTGAATATTGATTGAAATGTTATATCAAAGAAATTAAACAAAATGAATTAATTCAATAAAAAGTAACTATATATATTGAACTATTATGTTTATGAACAGTCTGATTTGCAATATCTGAAATTACATTATCTAATTTAATATTATCATACGCCCCATTTTAGCTGACGGAAGGCCAATTGGTTAGTGCTCTGGCCTTTGGTACCATAGGCTCCAGGTTTGAATTCTGGCGGGGGCATGGATGTTTGTGAGTGGTTCGGTATCCACTTTAAACTGTAGGTCCCAGTCTGTTTAGTCCTCTGCACAAGATGACCGTAGAGCGACAAACTAAACTACATGCCTACTTTAAACTATACTTCTTCTTCATTGTCGCAACAGGCGCATGATGGGTCAGGGCCGTCTGCCTAGTGGCAGATTTTGAGACAGAAAATGTTCCCTTTTTACTGGGTAGGGTTATCAAACCTACGCTCAACGCTCTACGGTTATTTTAAATCGGTACCTATAGTTTAAAATGGATTTTGAACTGTTACAAGCATCAATGGCACCGCTGGGACTCGAACCAGAAACCTGTGGCACCAAACGCCAGTGCTTTCAACTATACTGGTTTCCAAACATTAAAGAGAAATGAGAAAATTGTGATTTTAAATTCAAAATACGGATATATAAATTTTATAAAAATATATAATTATAAATATATAATATATAATTTTTATAAAAATTATGTAGCATCTAAATTACTAAAAAAATTAATGCCTGGTCAGAATAATGATATCAGATTAGCGGAGCTATTTTTGTTAAACATCTATTGTGTGGCTGAAAACAGGCATGTGTAGTTTCTATTATTAAAATTTTCGGGATAACTATGCATTAGATGTAGCATAATTTATGATGAATTATGAAGGACCATCATAGGGTAAATAGAATATGGCAGATTTTGATCATATTTTGTAAAAGGGTTGAATGTGAACCATTTTGTAATTTATTGTGTATGTCTAATCCTCAGTGTCCTGCAGGGCAGGACGGTTATGGATTATCATGGTTATCCCATGAGTAGTCTACTCATGGATGGAAGGAAAGCGGCAGCTTATATTGGGATGGTGCACCCGTAGGTGCGCCATCGAGTCTGCTCATTTTCTGAAAAGTATCTACAACAAAGTCGCCAGAGGACTGAACTTCAACCCTAATGCTCACTAACGGTGCATATTGCCACTGAGACACGAGCCGGGCTTTTGTAATTCATAGACAGTGGAATGTATTTCTACACATTGGAATTCATAGACATGGAATGTATTTCAACACATGTACACTATCTGGAAGAAAGTGACGGGACACCCCTCGAAAAGTAGAAAAGTCGACAGTACAGCTGACACATGCGCAATAATAGGTATCACGTGTCAGCCATATCCTATAAATACTCTGTGGAGTCGACTAGAGTTGTTTTTTGTCAAGATGCCGTCACGGGAAGAGTTGTCTGAGTTCAAGAAAGGTGTGTTGGTTGGATTGCATCTTGCCAAGGTGTCAATTAGGGAGATATCCCGTCTCCGTAACTGCTCAAAATCAACTGTAGCACGTGTTGTGTGTCGCTACAAGACTGAGGGACACTGTCAGAACAAACCCCGAAATGGACGACCTACAGTTCTCACCAGCAGGGACCGGAGGGTGCTCGGCAGGGAGATTCGAAGTAACCGTCAAACATCCATGGATAGCATCGCTAATGAGTTTAGACAAGCCACAGGTGTGGCCGTTTCAACCAAGACTCTTCCTCTCGAGGCCCATAAGTTAGGTTACACTGGACGTTCGGCGGCTCATAAGCCTTTGATTACGAAAACCAACAAGAAAGCGCGCCTTCGATGGGCCAAAGACCACCGTACTTGGACTCTGGATGACTGGAAACGCATCCTTTGGAGTGACGAGTCACGATTTACCCTTTTCCGTTCCGATGGACGTGTTTGGGTATGGCGTTTACCAGGAGAACGCCTTTTGCCCGAGTGTGTCGTCCCAACTGTAAAGTTTGGTGGAGGAGGATTGATGGTATGGGCCTGTTTCCCCTGGTATGGGGCTGGCCCACTGGTGAAGGTTGATGGTGCGATGAATGCGATAGATACTGTGATATTCTCGACAATGATGTCCTTCCTACCTTGTGGGCAACGTACGATATGGATGATTTCTGGTATCAAGACGACAACGCAACATGCCATGTTGCAAGGAGGACTCTTGATTGGCATGTGAACAACAACGTTAAACGCATGGAGTGGCCGGCGCAGAGCCCTGATCTTAACCCAATTGAACATCTCTGGGACGAATTGGACCGTCGGTTGAGGGCCTGTACCCCACTCCCCAAAAGCAAGCCTGAACTATGGAACTTCCTGTTAAACATTTGGAAGGAAATTCCTCTTGCCACTATGGCTAATTTAGTGGAAAGCATGCCCAGAAGGGTTGCAGCTGTGATCGCAGCCAAAGGAGGCCCTACCTCCTATTAATTTTAATAAATATGGGTATATGTCGTTATAGTGTCGTGTCCCGTCACTTTCTTCCACATAGTGTATTTCTACTCATGGAACCCATTCCACGAGGTTGGATCTGAGGTTCCAAAGCCTCCTTCCCTTTTCCAATGGACGGACTTTCAGGTCTATATATTTATCATCAGCATTCCAAAGGAGCTTCAGATTCGACTTCGCTTATCAATAAATTGAACTGATCTCGCTCTATTCTGAAACACAACATGCTATCTATCAGGCTATTCCGATCCATAGATTATTATTTAAATATGATTTATTTTAACTTGATAGTCATTTAATTTATTTATAAAATTAAACTAAAAAAAACCGGTGATTTTCTACAAAATAACTAATGGATCAAAAAGATAAGAATGCTTTTTACTTACTGCTCTAGGTTGTCTTCTGCACATTTCACCTAAAGTATCAAGGATATCATTGTAGAACTGATGATTTCTATTGTGACTCATATCTGTTGTACCAGGACCATTTTCTCTAGAATCAGAGAACAGTGATGAGTAGTTTGTCTGAAAAAAATATTGTAATTTTCAAAGAAAAAAAAAAATTTTTACACAAAATAAAAATGAATTGTAATTTATCTAATGTACCAAAAATACTATAATTTTTTTACAAGATTAAGAAACTCATGGAAGTTGACACAACACAATTTTTGGAATATGCAAGTAGATCAAACTCATTCTTTGATTATTTGAATATTTGATTGGAAAATTATTTTAATTAAATTTATCAAATTAATTCAAGTTTTGTGTTGGAATTTTTAGCACTAAAGAAACAATAATTGCTTCATATTTATGTTTTCAAAAATCAAAATTTATCGATAATATTGTGTTACACATAAGGAATATGTGAATTTTTTAATACTGATTTTACTTTTAAAAAGTGTTATTAAAAAATGTAATTCATCTAAAATTTAATAAATTATACTAAATTTATAACACCATAATTGTAAAAATGTTGAAGAGAATCATAAAAAAAACATAAAGCAAGCATAGAATAGAAGCATGATTTCTTTTTTTTTTTTTTTTCCCCCAGAATATTTTTAAGAAAAAAAAAAAAAAAAAAAAAAAAAAATTTTTACAAATTTTATTTATTGCAATCCCATAATTTATTTTTTTTAAAAATATTTATAATATTTTTATTGCAAATAAAGTTTTATTAAATTGGCATCAAAAGTCTTTCTATAACGCATTTAAAGCGAAAACGATTTTTAAAAGGCATAAATTTTTATTGAGATTCGAAAAACTCAAAAGCTACTGCTACTGATTCGAAGAATGATTGAGATTCAAAACAATTCCAAAATATAAAAAAATGCAATCATTTATTTACATTTCAAATACTCAAAGAATACTGTTCGAAAACTCAAAGTTACTGTTCATTTTTTTCAGGTAAAAGTTTAGAATTATAATTTTAAATTGAAAAACTTTATTATCGAAGCTCTCTGAAGCTTCGATTTTTTAATGCCATAAAATTTAATAGATGATTAGAACATATGAAAAATATATGTCATATAAAAATCAGGCCATGTTCAGCAAAGGTTTTAAGATATTAATGTAATTATTTTTAATTATTTCTTTTATTAGCTACAATCTCTAAGAAGTTTTTCCTGTGTATGAAAATTATAAACTTTATTCAAACGTTTTTAAGTTTGATTTCATTTGATGAGGAATATTACTTTTAATACACCTGTTCAAATATTGTACGGATAAATTTTTCTTGCTAGTATAAATATAAACTGTAACAAAGATATATGTAACAGAGATATAAAAAATTAATCTCATCCATAAATAAAGAAATACAAAAAAATTATTTATACACACTGATTTATTTTTTTAAACATAATACTTCACTTTAATTAATCTTTTAGTTAAGCAAATCAAAGAGTTGATTAATTCCATATTTATTTACTACTGGACATTTAAAAGTAACCTTTATTTCAAAACAGGTGTTCACCAAACAATTTGTTTATTTAAAAAACAAAAACAATTTTATTTATTCTTTTAAGAGCAGATGTTAAAAATTGAATGAATGAACTGTGTTGTCAAGTTTTTAAACAGATTTTTCTAAGTTCTGCATTTGTAAAAGATTGATTTATATGAAATCGTTATTTCGAATATTTATAAGAAAAACCAGATTTATAATGATTCATTTGAACAAGAATGATTGATTTATTTATTAAAAAATACATTGTTTTTGATTTATTAATTAAAAATACATTATTATTGATTTATTGATTTATTAATTTAAAAAGTTATTATTATTGATTTATTGATTTATTAATTAAAAAAACATATTTTCTAAAATTTCTTCCAATTTAACAAGCACAATTTAATTGCAATATGTAATAGCTGCATTTATAATTTTTAATAACATATATTATGTTTTTTTCATTGTTTTTAATTCTAAGCATTTTTTAATATAATATATCAAATGAATTAAAGTATTATACTTAAATGGCTTATTTGTTAATGATTACAATTTAGAAGTGATATAATGCTAGCAATAACTCTAAAATTTTAAAAGACAGATATTAGATATTAGTAATCTCATAACACACATTTATGTAAAACAAAAAATAATGAGCAACATATAGTTTAGCTTAATTTAAATCCTAAACAACTGATTAGATGCGTTACAACCACAATAATATAATGATTAATTAAGAAAACACGTAACACTAATTAGTTAGCATAATAGTTTTAGTTTACAATTCAAGTAATTCAATTAGTTTTACAATTTCATACAAATACACTTCTAGCAAAAACATGCATACATCTACATCAAGTATTAAAATCAATAATGGAATACAATAAAACACTAAAATAAAATCACAATACCATAAAATCATTAAATTTTAAATTTGCGTAAGCTAGAATAATTCAGCATTTTATTTAAATCATAAAATTATTCAAATACATTCGATTTAATACTGATACAGCATTTTGAAACTATTCTGTCGTAAGTTAATCCTTTGAAACCGAATGCAATTGTGTGCTTCTTTTTATTTTGTTTTCTAAGAATGAGTTCATGAATATGAGATCCGATGTAATTGAACTATCATCCGTTATTTTTAATGGAAGATTAACTTTCATTGTAATATGAACTTTAAATTGAGTTTGCCATTTGCGTAATCGATGTTTAATTTAGAAACCTTCACTTGTTTATAAATAACAACTTACGAGTATGTTTCAAATTTTTATGACATTATTTAAAACAAACTTTTAGAAATAACCAATTTTTGTTAAAATTTTTTAACCAATTCTTGTTTATTTTAATTTGCAAAGAAATTTATTGTGGTCTTTTATGGTAATTACACTTCCAGGCAAGCTGCTGCATGCATAATTCTCCCCTTTCCCTTTTTAATCAAATTGTTAATTATTATTATTAATTCAATATTATTATTAAGTATTGCTAATTCATTATTATTATTAAACATTATTACAAATTTTCTAATTTTTGTCTGTGAATTTAAGTCAAATTTGTGATGTGGGAAAAAAAGTATATCTAAGAAATCATATTGATACAGGAGAATTAAGGAACCATGAACAAAAAGAACTTTTAGATCAAGACTGGATATTTAAACGCTAATTAAGATTGTACAATTGTAACTTTTTTTAATAAGCATTTGTGTTATTTGTTTAAAATAGCCTTTGTCATTGTATATTTACTATACTATAACAACTTTTTTGATTATGTTACCTCTACCTAACATTTAGAGGAATTTAAGTATGAATGTGTACTTTTTATAAAAAAATGTTCTTCCTAATCTTTTATTTCGATTTCTTTCTGTATTTAACTATTTATGCAATAATAAAAAAAAATTATTAAATAAATATTCTTAAATAAAATGTCATTGAAAGATTAATATTAAACTTTTATTTTGAGCTAATTTTTCACATTTCTTAACAAATTCTGTTAAGCAAAAATCTAATTGAAGAAACTACCAAAACAGAAATCCCTCAAATCATGTCCACCACTTATACTGACATTGATTCTATTCCTAACTAATATATTAGATTATTTATTCTAATCTAAGTCCACGATTACTTTGTACATCATTTTGAAACTCATCTGACTTATACCTGAAGTTACAAATTTGATGTTGGCCTAGATACCACTTCGAAGTCTGCCCTTAATTGAAACAGTTTTAATCACACCACATGGCAAATTAAGCACTTAGAACTTTTGCAATAAGGGTGCATTTGGGATATTAGGGAAAGCAATCACATAACTCAAATAGGAGCACACGCAGAGAGAGAGAGAGAGTTCTTTTTTCGAACACAAAACATTTGGCCGAAGTGGAAGTACTCACCATTATTATTCTGCTCATGCAGTCTATGGCCTGGAAAAAATGAAAATCATGTTAATAGAGGTCTTTGTGAATTTTAAAAAGCTATTCTATTGTTATGTGTACAGTTTGTAAGAGTATTGATTTGTTGTTATTTCATGAATATTTAAACCCGAAAAGAAACACGTCGCTTGGACAGCACGAGTTCACATACTGTTCCCGTATCACCGATGTGCAAATAAAGAAATTATAATAATTTATCATCCTTTTTAAAATAATGAATTATATCATGGGAAATTATAGTTTCATACTTCATGTATGCTGTCAGTATGGGCCACTTGGACAGCATGAGTTTTCATACAATTCCTGCACTTATTATCACAGAAGTGCAAACAATTAACTTATAATAACTTATCATCACTTTTAAAATAAATAATTATATCATGGAAAATTATATTTTCATGCTGCCTGTATGCCATTAGTATGCATAAGTTTTATTTGGTTCATATCCAATTATAATTCTTAAAAGAATTGCTGCTGTTGTTATTTTAATTGTTATTGTTAAACGAAAACAGTAACTGTTGTATCAAAATAAAGTAATATAAATTTAACATTAAGCTTTATAGTTTGAATAACAAGAAGCAATCTTTATAATGAAATAATTTCAAGTATATTGTTAAAGATGTCATTTTAGGTATACTAAAAAGTTTACCAAATAACGTAAAGTTATAGCACATAACAGAATCTCTGATGCATTCAGTGTAATATGTATATAATCAGTAATTAACTTTCATATAATAAAAAAATATAAAAGTTTTCCAATTGTAAACCATTTGTGTATTGTAAATGATTCAAATCTGTGTGTATATAACACATATATAACACAGATAACACTGTGTGTATATAACACATATAACACATATATAACATGTATATAACACAGATTTGAATCATTTACAATACACAAATGGTTTACAATTGGAAAACTTTTATATTTTTTTATTATATGAAAATTAATTACTGATTATATGTGTTTAAGAATTTGTATGTTCACAAATTGAGGATTAGTACTGAAATATGTATAATATTTGGTAACAATATTTTTTTTCATTTTTAACATTAGATGAAAACAACTCGATATCCTATGAACTGACGTATGATATTTGTTTAGCTAATAATATTCATTTTAAGATAAATATTATCTAAAATAAAAAATTGCCTAAAATAAATTAGAAATTTAAATTGCCTGACTAGATTATGCCTTATTTCTGGATATTTAAATTATTTTATAAATATATATATTCAAATTTTTTTTAATAATATAGAATCTAGTATGTTTACTTATGTATGCTACACTAATTACCAATTAAGAACATGATGAAAAAAAGTAATTTGTGAAGACACTTAAAACTTGTACATTGTTTAAGTAAACTCGTTAATATTAATTTGATGGTATATATAAATAATTTTATAAACATTCAGAATATTAAACTGTATTATCAAGTATAAAAAAATATTTATTTAGACCTTCATTAACTTTAATAATAATTTATAAACAAAAGTTTCAATTTTTTTAAACAAAATAATTAAATAATATTAATTGATAAAATATTTAAAGTTTTGAATAATGAATTTCAGAAGCAGAAATTTGGCTTAGAATTTTAAAATTTTAATTTTTCATACTTTCACCTCTTTCTATTTCATAAAGCTTATGCTTAAATAAAACAATTACACGACGTTTTGCAATTAAATAATATGAAATATATTTTTGGAATACCTGAATAAATAAATAAATTATAACACAAAATAAAATTCTAGGGTAATTTCTGCTCCTGAAATTCAATATTTAAAAATTTTAGTTATAAAAATCAATTAATCTTACTTAATTATTTTGGATAAAATATTGAAGTTTTTGTTTATAAAGTATTGTTAAAGTTACTGAAGGTCTAACTTATATTGGTGTAATAAAAATTTAGAAAATACACTATTAATTAAATATCCAAAGGGAAAATAAATATGAATTAACCTAATTCAGTTGGTTATGGACAATGGTATATTTCTTCATGCGATATACTTTTATATTATATTATATATTACTTTTATGAAAAGATAAAGGAAATTATATCGATTTTATTTACACTGAACGCTTATGTGCTTTTCCAATAATAGCATGTTAGGAAATAAGAGCTTATAGTATGTTGGGAACAAATATGCCATTCTTCTTTTATTCAAACAGATAATTTCATATCGATGAAATTCTTCATTTAAAAGCATAACTTAAATAAAAGGTATAAAAGGTATTAGAAATAATAGTAGAGTTATCTCCCCTTCTCTTAAAAGTGCGTTAAATATATTTTCAGTAAAGCAAAGTTAATAGCAAAAAAAAAATCGATATTATTCTAACAGTTTCATGAATGCTAAAACTTTTACCATTTTATTGATTATAAATAGTTTTAAAAACAATTTCTTTTAACTAAGAATTAATCATTTTAAAGATTTCATACTACAAAATCAGCAATATGCAATTGCTTAGCTGTGAAATAGTAATAATAAATCATATCTACCCTATTTTGTTGCCTGGATATGGTGCAGTTATTTTCTCGCATGCAGCAATCATTATAGATCTACAATGAAATGCAAAATATTAAGAATACAAAAGAGGCGTAATACTAATATTAGTAATGCAATTGATTTCTGAATAAGATCTGAAATTTTTAAATGAGAACTGAAATCGACAGATAATCGGGGATTTCTTCCATTGGGTAATGGTAAAGAAATTAAATTTGTTTTGCAAGGTAAACAAAAATTCAATCCCTTTTTGAGAAATTGCTAATCATGAGATATCGATCAGATATCAATCACATTGATATCTCATAGCACATGTGCAATGAGATATCAATCACAGGTTCTATTTTGATATAAACAAGCCCAACACGCGCATGTATTCTGTATTCGGGCAGTACTTAGTAATTCAGAGCAGACAATTGATGCTCATAGCTCAGGATATTAATATCATAGATTCCAATTAATTTTTAATGTAATTTTGATAGACAATATTAAAGATAAATTCTGAGCATTTTGACCTTAGATTATTCACCATTAGAATGGTAAACATTTAGCAGATTCAGCACCACCCGAAGTGCACAGCAGCGACATTACATCCAAATCAAAAACCACAATTTGGAGCCAATATCCCGAAGGATGGCATCTGGATGATTTACATCCTCTTCCCCCTTCACTATCCAATGGAAGATCTTTGAAAGATACCTTAATGGTGTAAGGTTAAGGCTTTACCTTAAGGTTGTATCGTCCGTTATAAACATGGGTGCCTTTGATTAAGCTTCTCTTATGGAGTATTAAACCGTGCTTTTCGAGTTCAAGAACCTAATGTACTATCATTCAGGCTTGCTCACCTCTAATCATCAATACACTATACAAAACTTTAGCAACGACTTTTTTCTCCGTAATTTCTAAAGAAATCCCAAGGAAGACATGAACTTTAGAACACATATTCAGTATTTTGTACAAGATGAAGAAAAGGTATTAATGCAAAAATGAATACAGTAAAGAAACAAAAATAAGTGATGTTTTTTTTTTAGTTTACTGTTCATACAAATGCCTTCTCTACCCAAAAGAAGCAACAATAAGCATATTCCCTTTAATAAAATATATGATCTGTTTCAACTACAATGGTTTTTATGCATGGTCTATCCATTCTCAACACATTATCCAACAATTGAACAATCTTTAATGAGCATTTTTTTAATTGTTGGTTATTCTCCGAATATGTTCCAAGACGCGTCTCTCTAAAACATACCACGTTTATCTTATGGGATTTAATTTAGGGAAATATGCTGACCGATTCCTTCTAATATCTTCACTTTCTAGAAGTGATGTAGGAAATATTTGTTCTCAACAATACGACTCCAATATTCCCCATAAAAACGAAGTCTACACTAATGGCATCTCGGAACAATGCATGCGAGGGATGATCACTTGCTGGCAACAGCTATTTCCAATACCAGTACCTCCGTCGAAAATTTGGAGACCAGTTCACCAGTTCATTACACTGCCTTCTCAGACGAGCATGACAGAACCAGGGTAATGGCCTTTCTTCTTGATATGTAAGGGAAAGTTTCCCTACTTTGATATCAACTGGTATTTAAAATCTCTTGTGACAATGAAAACGGGTCTCCTCTATAAAGAAGATTTGACTCTATTGATGAGATGGCCAGTTTTTGTGTCTGACCATCCAGTGGCCATCTGGACAGTTTTTATGTCTTGCCAGTTTTGTAGACCAGTCTAAGTGGTGGTGCTGATGGACAACTATCAATGAGATACAGCATTCAGGATGGCGAGTGACTAGGCACTTTTATGAAGGCATTTGTCCACAATTAAATAAGACACTTGCCTTCCTGGTGCCGGACACATCTACTGAGCAATGTTGTCTGATACCTGATATCGATTTCTCTTTACCTACAGAACGATATGTGGATCATTCATTGGCATTAATTTACTTTATCAACCATCATGAATCTTTATTACTGCTGAAACTGTATTTAGTAGGCCTTTTTAAGTTCGTGAAAAGGCACTGTCAATTTAGAATTCTTGAGTTACTTTTGTCATACTACGTTCGTCCTGAAGGTAGCTGATCATTTTATTTCTTGTAAAATTGTTCACTTTATTTCTGCTAAGCATATTACATGCATAAATTAACTTGAACTTGCAGAAAATGTTTTTTAAAGTGCCTTTCGCCTTTCTTATTACTCTAGTTTTATATTGCGAGGGCTGATTGCACCCAAGTTAAGTCCTTTGCGTCACATATTACGATTTATGTTGTTGTTTGTTGTTGTTTCTTATCCCACTTGGCTGGCCAAGCCCACGAGCCCATACGCACTCATGATTGAAGGGCAAGGAAGCAGCTTCTGTTGTGATGGAGCACAATTAGGTAGAAGCCTGACTTTTGCTCCGTGACGCTCTTACAATCATAGGAGACCGGGCTTAGACATACGCTTAAAGTGGATTCCGAACCCCTACAAACATCCATTTCGAAACCTGTGGCACCGAGCGCCAGAGCGCTACACTCGGCCATTCAGGTCCCAAAAACGGCACGTGGTGTTCCCAGGTGGTCACCCACCCAAGTACTGACAGCGCCCAATGATGCTTGACTTCGGTGATCTAACGAGAACCGGTATATTCAGCATGGTACGGCCGATACGATTTATTCCTCATATTTGCATATGAATCATATATCTATATAATTCAGTGTTTATTACATTGATTGCAACATGCTCTTTTCTACAATTTCTTGGTTATTTGCTTAAAATTTACATCGTTGCTTAAGTTTCGCAAGTCAGTATATATTATAACAAATGCAAATTATTTACAATTAAAAATTGATATATTGTTTGAGACGATTGATGACGATTTTAATGTTGAAGATGTATATTTTTAGTAAAACTATTTTCATTAATTTTTTCAATATAAATGAAAAATATATAAATTAATTTGACACTGGCTTAACTCATATTTAAACGTATAGCCATTCATCGGCTAATAATATTCAAATCATTTTAAATAAATACAACTTTTTATTTAGATTATTATAGATTTAAATTACAAAATTAACAAATATTTTATTAAATTTTTAGCTAATAGTAATGGCGGAAAGATATAACTTACTTGGGTAGGAATCATATCTCTAATGCATTCAATCACATATGAAGACTCCTGACTAACACCTTTAATAAAAAGAAAAAAATTTAAAAATATGAACTGAAGATTAAACTTCTTTTAAAGATCTAATGCTTCACTTTTTCTGAAATATGACTCTCATTTGACTGGACCTTTTTATTAAGAATCCTTAAAATGTTTTCTCGGTATTTCATTTACCTTAGAATTATCTGCTATTATTTTGAAATCTCACCTTGTGATTCAATTAATTTGTCTATTAAATATTAATCTAAAATTAGCTAAAATATTAATCTTAATCTTAAATATTAATATTTTAAATTTATTTTCCAATCTTTTACTGAGTTACACTTACATAGCTTATCACCAACATTCACAGTATTGCATTTGACGTTCTTTATAGCTGTCACTAACGAATTTAATTTTTACGTTGGAGAAAGTGAATAAAGTTTATAATTTTTAATATTGAAAAAAAAATTAATAGTTTGATATAAGCCTTCAAAAACCGTTTATCTAATTTTTTAAAAAGTAAAACATTTGTAAATTAACTCAAGTTTTTTAGTTATTTGATCAATTCTAATTGCCAAAATTAAATTATTTTTTTATCAATCTATCATTGTAAAATATATTTGTTATTAGCTGAATCCTTAATCAAAATTTTTGTATAAATTTATTTCTAAAACAGTTCGGTTTAAAAAAAACTTTTTCTTATTGAATTAAATTTTCTCCTTTCATTTTTCACTAAAAATTTCTTGTAAAAAATATTTTTATTAGGCTTCAAATTGCATGAAATATTTTTATGAGAAATGCCATAATATGTAAAGTATAAAAAAATTAATGAAATCTTATTTACATTTATAGACTGTAAATAAAATGAATTTATACAAACCTCGAACTTGATGCCCCTGCAAGAAGGCTAATAGGGTTACTGATGTAACGACATTTATTTCCCAATGCATTTTGTACGCTTTCAACTTGACAATCTCATTTACACTTGAACTACTTACTAACGAAAGTTAACTAACGGTTCCATAAGCTCCGTTTCGTAAAGGAAATTACGAAAAAATCAGGGCAACATTAAAATTTAGTCACATTTTATAGATGTAATACAATACAACAACTCAAAGGATAACAGTTAATTACACTTGACCGTGAGTTCCACCAAAAAAAGGGACACATACAAATAAACAGAATTCCACGTTGTTCTTTGTAATACGAAATGTAAACTACCCCCGGATCTTTTGTATATCAATGAGAATGGAAGTTTTTTGTACTTTTCCGGAAAAAGAAGGCTTCGTATTGTTTTGTTAGTGGGAAGGATGCACAGATGGGCATAAAATTGTTCAGTCAAGAGGTAATTTACTAATGGTAGACTTTTGTGTACAGCACAACAGAACATGGATGGAAATTTCGAATAAATTACTTGAGTTTCCTGTTGACTGTTTCAGTGTTAATTTTGAGGAAAACATCGAGTGCGTTTTTCTAATGTTGAACTTATAAAATAAATATTTTAAATTTGAAATAAACATGGAAGATCTATTTTGGAAAATTTGTAATTATATAATATTTTTAACTTGACATTGTTGAAAGTTGCTATGTTACAATAAGCTTTTTGCCGTTGATGTAAGCCCTGTTATTATATAAACTTGCCATCAATGAAAGCTATTCAAATCTTTCCTTATTCTGCATAGAAATTTGTTTCATGACAAAAAATATAGTTTAAAACTACATAACAAACAGAAATTTTTTTAATTACATTAACGTATCACAGATATAATCTAATTTGTTTGCAATCAGAAAAAAAAACCTTAAAGTTTAACTTAAAAGTTAAAACTTCTTAAATAAAAGAAGCAAAATATTGTATTAAATATTCAATAATCCAAATACAAATATTTCTATTCGTTTTCTATAGATAATTTGCCCTCATTATAATATAATATTAGAAGAAAAAAATTGATACATTATTTTCCTCATTACTAAAATGTTTTTATTATTTAACTCATCAATCTGGATTCTGTTCTTTGATCTTATCGTCTGTTTTTTTTTCATATGAAATGTTAATTAGGCATAATTTTTTTTTAATTTTAAAACCAACGTTAGACTATGGAAAAGTTTCAAAGGAAAAACAAGCAAAAATATAGATTTTTTTTAAAATATGTTTTTGATCCAAAATTAAAAATGCAGTTTAACCATGAAGAAAATAATGCCACCAACTGGAAGGAATGGAAAAGTTGTGAAAGTACCGTCTGATATGACCTTTACGACTGGAACTCAATTTGAAATCATAAATTTCCACGAGATTTGTATGTACTTTTTATATTCACGTTTTAAAAATTTTATTTAAATAAAATATACATTGGTGTGCAGAAACTAAGCATAATTGGTAATTATGGGAATAATAAAGGTAATTTAAGTCAAAATAAAGCTAAAATGTAATGTAAAACAATTTTAAAATAAGAAAATTATGTAGACGAATGATAATAATCACCTTTATTATCAAAAAAAAAAAAAAAAATTTAGGAAGAAAATTTGGAATAAGAGGAGTTCATACTTTAATGATAAACAAATGAAATAAAATTGAGGCTGCAATTTAATAAGGTGTATGTCCCCTTTTGAAAGCCAAACATGCTGTACAGCGATTTCCATACTTTCTATGACATTGCGAATGACTTGTGGGCTCAAACAGTTCCAAACATCACGAATTTAGTTCTGGATTCACTTGTCCCCATTAGTTCTGGAACGCAGCTTGGTGGGAAAGAAATGATTGCAAGTTGTCCCCAAGAATGCACCACACATTCTATAGGATTCAAATATAGTGAGTAAGCAAGTCATGGCATGCACTGGATATTTTCCGTTTCAAGGAATGGTGATAAGGTGCATTATCATCAGCCTCGAAACGGTGAACTTTCTAGAATTTCGTCACTGAATCTTTTAGAAGTCACTGAAAAAACACAGACACAGTCTGAAAGATAGGGAGGATGCTCGACCATTTAGCTTCATCTCCACTTGATGGAAAATGATAACTTACCATTATATTTTCAGAGTGAAAAGAGTTTCACATTCTTTCCATATCATTATCCGACGAGAATGAGTGTTCAAATTAAAGCGGAAATCGTTACAACTTTACACGCTCACTTCGGTGAATATTCTATTGCACTATGTAGCGTACTTGTTGTCTTTGAAGGAGCACATTAAGACCTCCCTGGAACTTGCCGTCACGACTTGTTTCGGGAGTCCTCTTCACAAAGAGTGATAACAAAGACTTTGCTGAGCAATGGGTTCGGCGTCTGTGTTCTCTCCACTCGGCACTTTTCAAAAATTTCGGAGTAGTTGGGTAATTTTTGCACCTCTGAATTGGCTATTGTGGTAGTACACTACGTGTGTGGAGCACAGGTCTTTCCGCAGAGTTGGTGTCCCAAACTCTAGTGCTGATGTTACAAACTACAGTTTAAACTAGCATGTTTATGCGCAGACGTGAGGATAAAGAAGGGTCGTAGTCAGGTCGTTGTACATAGAGACCAACCTCATTGCATCTCCTGTACGCAATTTGTCTGAAAACTCGTATTCCTGCGGCTGCTGTGAGAACTGAACTCAGTAATAATAAAGCACAGTTTTTGACAGATTTTGGTCTTGAAGAATGGTTATGACTCTTAATCGATCTGGTTCTAACCGTCTATTAACATTTGCTGAACTTTGGAACACCTGCCACAGTCTTGAGATCACACACTGAGGCACATTCAGAGTTCGAGATCGGTTGGTGATAGTTTGGATTCCGACGTTCCAACATCTTTTTCCAAACATGTTCAATTGGCGTCTGTATGCCGTCATTCGTGCTTTTTGATCGTTAACAAAGTTCCTTCATACGTTAGTAGCACGAAATCTGTCATGCCGTGTGAACCTTAGAGTTCTAACATGCGTTGGTGTTTGCACATGACGATATCGATTGAAATATTTTGCACGAAGTGCAATGTTTCACTTTCAGGCAAATGATTCTCCACAAATAATTTCAAACAATTTTACTAATATTTACTCACATTTTACGAATTATGCTTAACTTTTGGACATATATATATTATAAATATTATTAATATTATATTAAATATTATTATAAATATCTAAAAAATTTTTAGATGTTTTTAATTCAATTATTTAAACTTCTATACCAGTTCAGTCATCAAACTCTGCATGAAAAAAAAAACAATGATTAATATGCAATTTTTGTACATTTCTCAATGGGGTTATCTTATGTTGTACTTTATTTATTGACTTTTTGCTCCCCAACTTTTGTTAAATTATTGTATTTTATTTATGGATCAAGGCAGCTTTTTTTCACCAAATGTGCGTCAAAGAAGTTAAAAACTTTAGATACTGCACAGTGTGATCTAAACTGAGAAAAATTGTTCAGTTGCTGTTTCTGGCTCACGCCTCTATAACGTGAAGAGAATAATTTACTATTTTTGAAATCCATGGTGATTAAGTCTCTTTTTTAAAAATTTTTTTAACAGACCAATTTAATTTTTATGTGTAGTCCTTCTAAATAATTAAATGATCCCAATTTGAAGAAATATTCAAAATTTTAAGAATATCTTAATTAACTCGTTAAGTTGTTGAAATTCCTCTTTCAAACAAGATTATTACTTAAAGAAATAAATAACATTATTTTTAAACAGAGAACAAGATTGTAATATGTATTTTTTTACTTTTTTTATGTATTTATAACTTTTTTTATTTGATAGTTAATATTTATTTCATTGTAATATTAACTACCAAATAGGATTTTTGAATTAAATATTTAATTGCCCTATAGGACTGAATAAAAACAGTCAGTTGTAAAAAATGCAACAGTTTCTAAAAGCTTCTTCGACTTTAAAAGTTCTTCAACTCATATAATTAAAAATAGCTTTATTAAAAATTAATTATGTTATTAGTAATATACACTTATTAATATTTTTAGCATCACTTTTAATATGAATTGTTTCCTGAAGAGTAAAGAACACTACTTAAAATAGTTCAGACTACAAGTCAGTAAAATAAGCCAACATCAATTAGTATGGGTAGACTTTATTTTGGGTGTTTGCATAAATTAGTATTGATATTTGGTTTTAAAATAAATAGATAATAACTTTTAAAAATTGTAAATTAGTTTCAAAAGATTCGTCTAATTTTTTTTTTTTTTTTTTTTTCCATGATAATATTAACTTTTTCTAACGAATTATGGCATTACAAATGAATTCTATTAGGTAAATTATAAAAGCTAAGTTTTATTAAATATGTCAAACTTGCATTTATACGGAAAAAAAAAGAAAAGCTGTAGTATGAATTTTTGTCTCAAATTTTTATTCATAATTTCAAGAAAATGTAAAGATATTTTCAGCAAATAACTCTTTTTCCTTTTAATTCAAACATTCTTTAAAATTAATAAATCTAAAACTCATTTTTCAGCTTAATTATTTAGTAATTATGTTAATTTTATGCAATACACAAATAATTTAACAATGATTTGTGTTAATTTTCTCACAAATAAAAAATAAAATTACATACAAAAATTCTTTCTGTTTTTATTATAAACAGCAGTATAAACGACATCCAGTCAACCTATTTTTTGATGTAAAAACATCTAAAAATCTTTATGGGTAGTCTGTTCAGGATAGGAGTGCTACATTTTCATTTTCATTTGAATTGTTAATAACTTCGTAACTATACATAATTTGGTAAATCTAAATACACATACTAATTAATATTTTACACCTATATATATATATTGTAAAGCTATACAGAGAATATTATAATTTTTTTTTCTTCTGGTATCTTGGACAACTTGCTTTCACCATATTTGTGTGTATATATACGTTGAGAGTGAATAATTATAAAGAACAGGGAAAAGAATTAAAATAAAGTTTCAATATATTTACTTATTTCTTTACAGAGTAAAATTACTATTGGTACGTAATTTTGGAATTCATACACATATTAATATTTTCAACCTTCAGGAAGATTGAAAGATGGTAGAGGAGGGGAACAGGAGATGCGAGAGTTGTTCTAAAATCCAGATCCAAGTGCTCAGTTTCAGCTGTTTTATCTCGGGATCAAATGAGTTGCGGGACTCGTTTGAAAGGTCTCGGAAAGATATAATTAAACATAACAGTAAAAGCCACAATGGACTAAATTTTATATGTGTAAAATGAAAAAATAAATTAAATATTTGAGGAAATTTTATGATGCCGTTATATATACAGCAAAGGTGAAAGCAAAAGTGGAGGAAAGTATGGAAGAAGGTAGTGGTCATATTCGTCGAATGCAAAAAGTCAGATGTAGATTGACAAGTTGAGTACAGAGTCGGGATCGAAGTTTTAACAGACAAAGCGCTTGGCACGTCATTCATTTTCTCGCCAAGAGCGCCTGGTACGAGTGAGTCAATGGATTGAGCCAACAAATATAAGTGATATGGAGCATATTATAACTGTAGCCACGATCGTTAATTTCAACTGGGGCGTTGTATAGGATTATCGTTCTGTTTCAATAAATGTCTACACCATTCATTCATTACATTGTTTTTTCTTATTTCATCCATCAACTCTATTCCTCGCTTTCCTTGCAAATCTGTTCTCAGAGATGTTTTCATGCATTAAGACAAAGACCAAATTACTCCTCTTCCTTCGTTACATATAGATATATAGCAATGTTATATTTATTATTTTGAAAATAATATTTGTTTATAATTAAAAAGTTCAAAAATTCTATATATCATCAATGATTTTCGAACGTTGCTAAGCAATTTTTCCTAATAATTAAGATCTTAAAACACCTGAATCCATATAAAATACTAACTATTCACAATAGTATATAATGTTTTTATTTAAAAAATAATCATGACACATGTACATATCATTTTTATATAAACTATAATGAAAAGTATTTCTTCCACGTCTTAGAATCATAATATAAATGTTTCAACACTAAAATTTTTTTTAATGAAAAAGTCTTTAGAGAAATATTTATCATTAATATAATTTCATAATATTTATCGAGTTTTATCATCAGTAGACAAGTGTTTCCTTAATTCTGGATAGCTGATAAATCCATCATGATTATCATCATAGGCGAAGAAGCTGTCCACGATTACTAAAGGGAAAAAAAAATAATATAAATATTTATTAATTCAGAATAAAATCTTAATAAATTATAATAACATTTTTTAAAAATATTTCTAAATCAAATTTTGTTTGATTTGACGAAAATTTCTCTTTTCAATGAAATTATTTTTTAAAATGGAATACATTTGCAGACTTAGGACCATCAACCACTCAGTTGGTGACATCTTTTTAATTGAGGGCTCTATTTCCTAGTACCAGCGTCGTCCTCTAGAACAGTGGAAAAGAGAGGATGTACAGATTTTGTTTCCTTCATTTTAGGGGTTAAAGGCAGGTTACCACCGAATATTAAAATATTGCGACGTAGAACACGAGTGGGATAAAACTCCGATTATCTGGCATTATACGGTGTGATATTTTAGTATATGGTGTAAAAATGCTTTTATTTGAAAAAAAAACTCCTACTATTTGACACTTACTAAGAAATTCAATAACCAATTAAAAAATTGTTTTTATTAACAAATAAGTAGAAACAATGTTAAGTTAAGACACCGAATTACTTGACGAATTCCATCGTCATCAATATATCACAATATATAAATTTCTTCTTCAGGTTTTTCTATCGTCAAAATTATTACAAATCATTAGTTGCTTCTTCGGTTTCGAAATTTATCGGAACATTCGCCTAACCAACAAATTAATGACTGAACCTACACTCCAAATAAAAAATAATAAATTACATACTGGTGTGCAGGATACTGAAAGTGTAATGGGTTTTTTTTTTTTTTTTTTTTTTTTAAATTTTTAAACTTTAAACTTATTTTGACGAAATTTTTGTCCATCCTGTTTATTAAGATTCACATTGTTAAGACACCATTTGGGTTAAAATCTAGGATACTGTACCCCTGAGGAAGTCGCCAATCTTGCAACCCTGAATATTTCGCCAATTTTCCGCCAATTTCTTTAGGGTTGCAATACTATAATTAGAGGAATTTGTAGCTTCATTTTCCAAACAATATAATGACTATTTATTGTTATTGTGATTATATTATTATTTGCAGAATACTTATTTGCAGTAAATAAGAACAGAAATATATATTCTTTTAAATTAGTATTCCAATAAATTACTGATTATTCCGAACTTATTCTTACAACGTACATCGGTCACCGACTCAGAACATAAACAATATTTATGAAGTTGCCACTCAGGAAAGTAAGAAATAAACCAGAAAAACGACTTTTTTTATTTATTAAGAACTTATATTTTATTCTTAAATAATTAATTTCCTTTTTAAAGATGTTCGTTTAGTTAGGATTTTGTGACAACCGTAATTAGAATTCGCTCGGAATATTTGAAGCTTTAGCTTTTTAGAACGTTAGTTAACGTTACAATTTAAATTTTTAATAATTAAAATAAATTAATATTAATGAAATAATGTGTCCGGAACATTTGATAATTATCTGGCAGAGTGCATGTGGCGGCGCCAGCACAAATGTGACATCCGCAAAATAATTTATGATTTCACCGATGGAATAAAATATTTGTTTCCACCACAGAGGAAGGACATACCACAATAAAAGGTAAGTTATTCTGTAGTTTTTTCTTCTTTTTTACCTTTTGTTAATATTAATTTATCATTCGAATTCGGCTTCGTAAAGAACATGACTTATTTTATGACATTACAAAAAAAAAAAAAAAAAAAAAAAAAAGAATTGGCGAATAACTTTGGTGAAATTTTATCAATTAACAGCGATTATTATCTTTGTTTAAACGATACTTTTTTGTGACTTAGCAAAATAAAATTCCACATAATAATTTGGCGATAAAGCGATTTAATTTGATGTGAAAGCAATTTAGGAATAAAATGTTGACAAAATAATGATATATTTTGGCGTTAAAGTGGCAATATGTGGCGTAAAAAGAAAACATTAAAAAGTTGACATAATAGTGGTAAAAATTTGGCTATAAAGCGATATCAATTGGCGTAAAGGCATTTTAGATGTAATTTTCTTGGCATAATAGCGCTGAATTTCGGCGTAAAAACGGTTTCATTTGGCACAAAAGTATTCCAGAGATAAAAAATTTTAATGATAAAAATTTGGCGATAAAGCATCAACTTTTGGCGTAAAAGCGCCTCAAAAAAACAAGATTCACTTACTGAAAAAATTTGGCTATAAAGCGATAAATATTGGCGATAAAGCATTTTTTGGCTTAAAAGAAGTTATATAACAACATTTGCTTAGTTAAAAATGGCTATAAAGCGATAAATGTTGGCGATAAAGGATAGTGATAATATTTGGCGTTAAAGCGATAAACTTTGGCTTCAAAGCTTTTTCAGGAATAAACTTTGACGTAATAACTATTTGGCTGCTAATGTTGGCGTAAAAGCACTCTTTGTCTATAAATTTTGGCGAAATAGCACTTTACAATGACACCGAACTTAGGCAACCTTTTTGTCTGTTTACTTGGCGATTTGGCAACACAGTAAAGGATTTTGGCGTAATATCATTTTACCGCGCAAACTACCTGGCCCATTCATTTCTATGCTTACTTACCGACTTGGCGATATGTTTGGCACAAAGGGTACAGGATCCTAGATTTTAACCGTTATTTGCTCAGTTTAACTATTATTCAAAGAAATATTGGATCTTTTACAAAAATTATTTATTTTCATTACTAAAATTAATGAATGATTCAGAAAAAAATGATTTTTACAAAATAATAATTCTTATCAATATCTGATGTTTAGATGTAACGAAAAATACTTGCCTTCTTTCTCTTCTATGTCCATAGGTTTCTGGTTTTCCCGATGTTCTAGTGCGTGAGTCATAGCTGCTAAAAGTTCATGGCCATCTAATTTCCGATTGTCATCAAAATCATGCATTCTGAAAACCATAACAAAAATGAAAAATTACTTATCAGTTCATGTAACATATTTTTTTAAATAATAAGTATATATTAACAAAATAAAGAAGCAAGCTTAAAATTTGAAGCATTAATGAAATTCAAAGGTTTATAAAAGACAGGACCATTAATGCAATAAATAAATAAATAACTCCCAGGCACTACAGTTCATGTTGGACCATGGCCGTCTTCGTACTGGCAGATTCAAAAACAAGAGATATTTTCCTTTTGCGGGGTAGGGTTGTCAGCCTTACGCCCAACAGTCATATTAGACCGTGACCTACGGTTTAAGGTGGATTCCGAACTACATGAATACTACAAACACCCATGGCACCGCCTTGACTTTAACCTTACTGGCACCGAGTGCTAGTTACTCGGCCATTAGGACCCTTAATGCAATGAATACAGTATTATAAAAGCATAACATTTTATAAGTTTTACCTTAGAAAGTAGAAAAGAGCTTCATTTGTTGAAATTTCTCCTGAATCTTGCAACTTTGTAATCTTTTGAACATCTTGTTTTATGTGACTATTGGGAGAAAAAATTATATAAAATTATATTATCGCAGACAAAAACGCATTTCACATAACATACAATTTTATATATACTTTTTGTGCTTACTTTAAAAAACAGTTGTTTAAAAATGAATTTAAAAAAAATAGACTTCTCATTGTTAAGTTGTCTTATTGTGACATCATTAAAATCACCGATTTCTTTTTATTTTTCTAAACAGTTTTTTAATTTCTCGAAATTGACAAACTGTTTAAAAATTTCAAGCATTCCAAGCAAGTGGACTGCAAAAACAAGTTTTTTTACTGATTAATATAAGTCAACAGCCTACAACCAAGCCAGTACCATTGATGTTTAAAAATAACATACCTTTGAATATGAAAGCTAACAAAATTGGATAAGTACTCCTTTTCTATATCATGGAATAACAATATTTTACAATAATATTGTTATTCCATGATATAAAAAAGGAGTACTTACCCAAGGAATCCTTAATTTTGGAAGGTTTATCTCTCAAAATTATTCAAAGAATGAAGATATTTTTCAACTGGTTTTGATTCAATAATTAATTTATTTAAAATATAAGTAATTTTAAAAATTCACAACAAATAGTTATTAAGTTTTTATGGTAGATGAAATGAAATTAATTTCGTGTGATAAATTTAGTCTGAAGTATTCCCCTGAAACCGTTATATTTTGTTCTACTTTAATTATTATTTTACGTAATTCAAGATATATAATAATTCCTTTTCCTAAAACATTGAGTAACATTTGTTCATCTTCAAATATTAATTCCCAAATTGAACATCAATTATAAAAACATGCATAAGTTATATA
This sequence comes from Caerostris darwini, assembly GCA_021605075.1. Classification (NCBI taxonomy): domain Eukaryota; kingdom Metazoa; phylum Arthropoda; class Arachnida; order Araneae; family Araneidae; genus Caerostris; species Caerostris darwini. The sequence continues at coordinate 203,834 of BPLQ01014910.1, forward strand.
AAAAGAGGAAGATTGTAAATATTAAAACTCTTTTTAAAGGGCAACATTTTCAATCCATAAAGCACCCATTTTTCTATCTAAGAATGACAAAAATTTAGATTTTTTTTAAATAAAACAATATGTTAGCATCGGAAAAAAAATAAAAATTGCAAAATAAGAATATTTACAGATGAAACACATCATTCTTTTACTCACACATCAAAGGCTTTAATTGAAATTGCGAAATATCGTATAAATAAATTAAAGTTAAAATCTTTTCTTTCTAGTAAAATTCAAACAGATGCATTAGATAATCGTTTTGGTAAATAAAAAACACTTACAGGATCAATTTGACAAATGCTTGAAATGAAGGCTAAATTAAGAATGCAAAATTTTCTATTAGCATTGGTTTTAAATATAGAACATTAACTATACAAAATATTATTCCAGAAAATTTAGATTCTGAAGATAATTTCCAAAATTCCTTGAACTTTCAAGATTTTAATTTTTTTTTCTAAAGATGATATCAATGGAATTCAGTCTCTTTTATCCTTATTAATTTATTTGTCTCGATATTGTGCTTGAATAACACTAAAAAACTAAAATGCCATTCATGCATAATATTATTGGTTTTGAATAAAGATTTAGAGTTTGGATTCTAATTTTAATTACAATAGAAAATCATGTAAATAAGAAAACAAATTTTTTTCCTCAAAATTATGACAATCTATGTGTTCTACTCAATTTTAGTGAACTTATAAATTGATTTTGTATGACGAAAAAATAATTCTTAGTTGTTCAATGAACTTGAAAGTAAAGTTAAGAGATTCTGGAATATTTCTAAATATTTGGAGCATTTTTTCTATAAATGGGGGTCTTGTGCCCTACTTATGTGTTCCGTACATTGATTTATTAGTTTATATATGAAAAAATATTTATATATACCTATATATATATAACGGTACCTTGGCGCCAATAAAGAGCACACGCGCCAACCGCAGCTACAGATTTGGCGGTTTTTAAGTGGCACCAATCTATTCTATTGGTTTGGTAACCTTGGTAGCTGTTAGATTGGCGACACTTAATAACCGCCAAGTCTGTCGCCAAGGTACCGTTAATACGTAAGTATATATATATATATATAGGTGTGTGTGTGTCTGGTGTACGATAGATGTTACAGAAAATATAACTAAACAAATTAACAAATTACTCCTGTTAGTTCTCCTAATAAACATATTAACATATTCTATGTTCCAGTTCTAAATTACAATCGTTGGAATAATATTTACACACATAACCAAATCTAAACACAGCCAAATTAAGGAGTGTTAAAATTAACCGTTAATTTATATTAGCGTTAACGGTTACACATGATAACGAAAATTAACTGTTTTTTCCAATCCTTCTTATTCTATACTGTCTTGAATAATGTCATATAATGAATAAACAATAGGATCACGTAAACTCACTACATTTGATAATAATATTTTTAATACTATTTACTATTTGTCTAATAGTAAATTAATAATTAATTTGCGAATGTCTAATGAAATGCCTGACCTACAGTCATGCAGATATTATATTTATATAAATAAATAAATACTGCACGAAAACTGTTTTATATTTTAAGCAAACGAATTTCTTTTGGGTAATTTGAAAAAATATTTTTAACTTATATTGAAAATTAAATAACTAAGACATTGAATAAATAACAGAATAAACAAAAAAACTTTTAAAATAATATTCGCAAATTAATGCAATATAGCAAATATGAAAAAAAAAAAAAAAAAAAATGAAAGTTGAAAGGCAGACATGAGCAAAATATGTTTGTAATATTTACAAATTTAATTAGCAATAAAATTATGATTAAATATTACAATTTTTATTTTATTAAAATAATTATAATTTCTACGAAATTTTTAATTATGAAAACGAGATTTTCAGTTTTGAAATTGTGAATACGATATTTTTAATTATGGTAGTTACGATATTTTTAGCTGTTATATTTACCAAATTTATGCGTTTTTATATCTCTCTAAACTACTTAAAAAATTTATATTATGTGATGTCATATTAAATTAATTAAGGTTTTAATAAATTAATTAGTTTTTAACAAATTTGCAATTCTTAAAATAATCTTAAAGATAAAAGTTCTCATTTTATTACGATTAATTAATTTATTTAAACTGTACAAATGTGAATTTCAATAATAATATTAAGAAAAATATAATATAATAACATAATGATTAATAATTTAATAATTAAGGGATACTACTGATTCACAAAAGTAAATTAAATATTTATTGAATTTCTACCAAAATATATTAGTACTTTTATAGTTTTCTAAAAGAAACTATATCAATTTAATGAAATATTAAACTCTTTAGATAATTAGTTAACTTGATTTTAAGTATAATTATTCTGTAAAAATGTTTTAATGTAGAAATTTTTCAAATAATAAAACATCAAGAACTGATTATTAAGAATTATTTTATCCGACAAAAAAGTTTATTAATAATTACTCGTAATTTTTAAAATTTGTTATAATGAACCAACATTAACAGCAAATTAATTCAATAAAAAATATAAAGTTTCATAATCTGTAAATAAAAGTCCCTTTCGTTATCCTAAATTTGAACTTTATATTTATGAATTCCAAAAAATTAAAAACAAGCAATTATAAATTTGTCATCATACATCTCAATAAACACTACCATTTGATGGTTTAAAAAAATCTGAGTAAAATGAAACTTACTCACTCCAGATCTCTTATAATATCTGCTGCCCCCCATCTTTTTCGTAGTTCCTGAAGTTCTGGTGCAACGACTCCTGGCATTTCTGGACGAAGATGGCACATCACAGTAGAACAAATAACAAAAACAAAGGATAAAATATGATTTCTTCCGAACGACATGACGGTTAAAGTCACTTAATATGAAACGTTATTAATGACAAAGTATCGAAATTGGCTTTAATAAAAAAGTGAGAGGAAACACTGCTTTATAAAAATAAAAGTATTTGCAACCTGAACAACACCCGCATGGAAGGCAAGAGAAAATAAAAATGAAGGCTACGTGTAATGATGTCTTATCTCATTTCGTCAGATATGAAATATGAGTGAGACGAAGAGCCTAGATAAGATATGTATTTTTTTTTATTATTATTATTTTGTCGAAAGAACGGATGGCAGCGTCATTGGTAAACACAGAACTGCTAACACCACCTGCTACAATAGCATCAATTATTTAATGTTTATAAGAAGCCTTTCAGAGTCATGAATCTCAGTTTTCTGGTTTAAAAAAGTTTTTGAAATATGGAGAAAAAAGCAATTAAAGTGATTTAGAAATTTTGATCTCTTCTGACAACTGGTTTGCTTAAGTTTTGATTTAGTCAGAATGCATGTCGTGTTCGTTCTTTCTTTCTTCTGTTTTATTCATTTTTATTAATACTTTTTTTTTTCATTCTGTATTACGTTTGTTTTCGAAACTGTTCTTAGAATTTTTAAAATAAGCAAATGAATTCTTGGGTCATTGCTTTTATTCTTTTGTTTTTTAATTCTGTATTACGTTTGTTTTCGAAACTGTTCATAGAATTTTTAAAATAAACAAATTAATTCTTGGATCATTGATTTTATTCTTTTGTTTTTAATTCTGTATTACGTTTGTTTTCGAAACTGTTCTTAGAATTTTTAAAATAAACAAACGAATTCTTGAATCATTGCTTTTATTCTTTTGTTTTTTAATATTAACTTAAAATATTAAATATTAGAACTTAATTATTAATATTAATAGTATACTATGATATTTTCATAAACAAATAATTATTTTATAATTCTTCAAAAATTGAAAAAGCAAAATCAATAAATTTAATGATGTTTCATTAGCATATAATTTTTTATTACTTTTTTTATCTTCATATAAGCAAGCACTACTAAGACATTTGTTTCTGTACTTTTAATTTCTTTTATAGCTGTATTTTGTCTACGTGATCCCTTAGTAGAAAAAATAAATTATTATAATTACATTAAAATATTTTAGTCCTTAAAATATGTCTCTATTGTTTACAATTTTGCATATTAAGTTCCCTAAATAATAGAATTAAAAGGAAAGAGCTATAAACTTCTTTTTAAAATTATAAGATATTTTTAATTAGCATATATACATACTAAGGATCTCTTCTTCTAATGCAGAGGTATTTAACCTAAGCGCTATTCTTAAGGTAGTTCAACGTAAAGTCCTTATTTCCTTAAAGCATTGAGATTTCTATTACATTGATATTACTATTATTACATAAATTCTATTACATGAAAATGCAGTTTAAAAATAATTGTCAGGTCCCCACTTTCGCCCAGTATAGACGTGTGTGTATATGTGGGTTTTTTTTTTTTCGCTCCTTAATTTCTTTATTTGGTCTTTTGTTTTTGCCTTATATTTCCGGATTTTTATAATATTTTTTTTTTCGCTCAAGTATTTTTGCAGAGTTAAAGATCAATAATGTGGAATCTTGTAGCCGATAAGGTACTTAATTATCAATGGACTCCTGCAGTGCATTTGCAAGCCTTTGCCTTTGTATTTACCAGTCCCACTAGGCATGGACTAAAACTGTCAAACGAATTTCTTCAGAGATTTAATATTTGGATAGGTAAACATCAGCTACCAATATCTACAGAGAAAACGAATTACCTTATCATAGGAAAGCTCTCAAGAGGGTCCGTATGTATTTATGTGTATATACTTTGGATGTATTGTTAAAGTAATTTTGCTTTATAAAAAAATTTATGTGTGTATATCTATCTTATGTGTATATCTAAGGTAATTTTACTTTATAAATAGTTTACATGGATGTATGCCTTATGTGTGTATATCTAGGGTAAGCTAATTTTGAAACAATATGTTATTTTTATAGGGTCTGAATGGCTGAGTGACTAGCGCTCAGTACCACAGGTTTCGGGTTTCGAGTGCGGGGGTGCCATGGATGTTTGTAGTAGTTCGAAATCCACTTTAAGCCATAGATCTCAGTCTAATATGACTGTAGAGTGGACGTAGGGCTGACAACCGTACCCCGCAAAAAGACAACAGCTCATGTCTCGAAATCTGCCATTAGGCAGACGGCCTTCGCCCACCATGGGGCTGCAATGATGATGATGATGATGTTAATTTATTCCACACGCATATCAATTTTTGATTTGCACTTTTCCTAATAATTTTGATGTGAATACCAATTATTTAGCTATGTATTTTTACTTATTATCTCTTATCAGATGTAATATCTTTCTGATTTTTATATTTCTATTATTCATAATTTTGCAGCATCTATTTCTATTGACTAGTTCTTACAATTATTTATTAGCTGTTACTCCTCTTCTAATTATTATTTAATTGCTTTTATGAATATCCCTTCCTCTTTCTGATTTACATATTCTTCAATGGTGTGTTTATTGTATTGTATTGTCTTATAAATTTTTCCAACAATTTGCTTAATGCGTTTTTTATGTTTCTATGTAATCTTGCATTTCATATTTTAAATCTTTTTTAGATTTTTATTTATTTATTTTGATATTTTTTTACTGTTTTTCGTAAAAATTTTCCTCGTTGTTCGGCTTCTGTAAACTCAAAAGTGAATTTTGCGAAAATTTTCCCGCCTCCATCGTATGTCCATTCAGTTTCACCCAAATCATTCCCAAACTGTATAGAAGTATCTCATCTCTAGGCACAATGATGTAGTATGGTATAGTAGTAGTAGTAGTAATAGTAGTTAAAGAACAATAATGAAATGAATAATGTTTTTGATGATTAAATGATCCGAAGATTTTTTGCGGGTAAAATATTTTTTTTTAAATTCCTTTTGAAAAGCAATCAAAGAATATTTTGTTGTGACATTTTTGCTTATTTAACAAGCTGGATATCTAAAATTATATATTTTGCTAATTCTTTTGCTTGAAAATTGTTAAATGAATAAGATTTGTTGTATTCCCTGAAATATCTTACTCTCTCTTCAAATTTTGCTAGCAAGAGTTTCCCCCTCCCCCTCTTTGAAAGTTGATTGATGATAATAGAAGAATATAGGCCTTCTGAAAGGACATTTAGGAGTAATTTGCCCCGTATTTGCATATCTTGGAGGAAATCTAAAAAATATATTATTTTTCAAAAAAATTTCTGCAAAGCCCACCGCCAGCGTATTCGAACTTAAACTGTCCTACAGGTTAGCAAACAAGTTTATATAATATTCTCAAACAAACAATAAAAATGTAATTTTATACTTTTTGTAATATTAAATGAAAATGTACTTTATAATTAATTACTCATAATAATGATAATTAATTAACTACTCATATAATACATTTCACTGCACTTCAAAAAAGTTGTTGCTAGTAGAAAAATCACTTCTTCTTCATCGGTGCGACAACCCCTTGGTAGGCCAAGGCCGCCTGTCTACTGGAAGATTTCGAAACAGGAGATGTTACTTTTTACGGAGTAGAGTTGTCAGCCCTATGCCCAACAGTCATATTAAACTGGGGCCTACAGTTTTAAAGTGTATTCCTAACCCCGACAAGCATCCATGATACCGCCGGGACTCGAGCCCAAAGCCACCGAGCGCCAGTCACTTGGCCGTCAGGTTCCCAGAAAATCCCTACAAAAAGAAATTTTTAAGAAAATCATAAAAATAAATTTCGTGATCAATGAATAGCACAAGAAAAGATATAAAATATTTTAATAATTGTTTTTAATCTGAAAGATTTTGTTTTAAATATTCTGTTCTCAATAACAGCTGAAATTCAGTAAAGCTTTGAAAAAATATTTTATAGTCCTAGAAGAACCTCTTATGGTTACTGCCCCGCATTTGAGTGTTACACGGAAAAGTACTTATAAAACTGCACCAGGCAATCTGATGAGTAATTCGAGTCTTACACGCGGTATTATGACTACCATTCTTCTCTCTTCTGAAAGCAGTAATTGCAATTCCTACGACTAACAGATAAGAAACTTAACTTTCCTGTAAGTTAGCTATGTTCGTTAACATAGGGCCCCGAGATGGACACATAAGCATAATGATGGACATATGCAATACATATCACTTGATCATACAATTACAGATTTATTTTTATTTTTAGTAAACCGGGATTCGTACTTTACTTATTGCACAAAATTCCATTCCAATCGGTTCTTGTACTATTATAAAAACAAATAAAATTCGAATAATTCGATGACATTTTTGCATGTTGACAATGGTGAAGTGTCAGATCCACCAATTTGACGAAATGATTTTTCGATTCTTCAATATGACGAGGAATAGCTACGAATTGAAAGTCATACTGGCTACCATTTTACTCTCCGCCTACCCTTCCTTGGAGAAGTCATATTTCCTTCTTTATAATCATAGGTACTCAGACCTGGTGAAAACTGTTATTCCTTTTTTTACATGAACATTTTAGTTTTTAAACATGATTTGTCTTTATAGATCAAGTGCGGTAAACCAAAAATCCGCACATTTTCCTTAATTATATAAGAAGTGATAAATCAACTATTTTCTTTTTATTTGTGTTGATTTTAATCTGGACATAAAAATGCATTTTGTTATTGCGCATTGTATCAACTACTCCATCTGTAAGGCTCTACGGGGAATCCTCCAGTCTGGAGAGAGTTGAGTGCGTATGAAGAAAGGGGTAGTGTGGCAAGACCTTTCTCAAGTGTGAAGGCGGCCAAATAAAATGAGAAAATTTTAGTCTGTTTTTATTTGTGTTAAATTCACAAAGAACTATCAATTAAAATGTGATTCAGTCTCTTAAAGTATATTTGTGAGCAATTTCCGCTGACATTTCGCGAAAGTTGAATAACCTTGGGTGTATTCTATGTGTGAGTCCTGTAGATGAAGTGCTCAATATTTATAATTTGTTGAGGGACATTTGGTTTGATTTAGTGACTATTATTTAAGTCTAGTGTGTCTGTTACTACTGATAATGGGTTTGCAGGGTCGATTTTGTTTTTGAACTGTTGATTACTTAATTTGCAGTATCGGTTGTTTAGTTTTTTTTATGTGTTGATTGCTTTTGTTTGCTTTTAATACTTATTTTAGGTTGAATTAGGTGTGAGCTTTGTTGTCCAATTCAGTAAATTAAGGTATTTAGTTTGATAGTTTTTGATGAGTTCTGGAGTGTATTGTTTTGGAGTAATTGTATGAAGTGAGTAAACAATGACCATTACTTTAAATCTTAAGAAGGATGAACTAATTGAGGATGAGGTTGCAGAAGAGTGGAGTTGCAGGAGTTATACAAACAAAAATCAAATAGTGTGCAATCTTTTTGACAATATTTGGGAAGAAAGGTGAAAACGAAAAAGTGAAATAAAATTAGTATAAGAGAACGAAAATCTTAGAGCGATAAATGAGAGGGTGAAATAGATTAGAATAATAAAAAACAAAGTTAGACAAACTTGAAAAAGAATAGAACTGAACTTGCGAAAGTGAAAGGAGATTCAGCTAATATATTCCAAACTAGAGATAACAAAGAACTGAGTGATAACTTGGAAAGTTTAATCAGAAGTATCAAAACATTTACTATCCCACTGCCAGGAAAGTCAGGGTCCTCCAACAGTTTTTTTTTTTTTTTTTTTTTTTTTTAACATTTCCTTCTCATTAGAAAAAGCTTTTAAGATTAAAAATGTCCCAAAAGAATTAAATGCGGAAATCCTTATAAATTTACTGAGAGAAAGAGTAGAAACTTACTCGTTTATGTTGAGGAACATGATATTAGAGAGTTTTTGCATAACGTTTTTTTATCGTCCAATATTTTTCTTCCTAGCGCGCATGCTCATAGGAATAGCTCAGTAGTGCAGTATTACAGATACGCATGCGCAATAGGTACAATGTTTCCTATGAACAGGCGCGCTAGGAAGAAAAAAATATCGGACGATAAAAAAACGTTATGCAAAAACTCTCTATTAATAAGTGCGATAAGATTAAATCCTTGGTTCTGAAAGAGTTTCAACCAACCTCTCTTAAGGGCTGAAATCCATTCAAAAAAGCACACAAGTTACTGAAAACTATGTGCAGTTTGCATCCAGAGTGGAAGCAATGTTTGAGTATTACTTTTAAGTGAGAGGGATATCGGAATTTAAGGAGTAATTCATTGTTTTCGATTAAATCTTAACATCCCTTGACACGGAATTGACGAGGCACGTCAGTATTAAACATGGAAAGCATCGTTCAAGCCTCAGTCACTAGTAAGAGAATTAGATCTGTACATAGCTTCAAAGAGTGAAATAAAACATGACATCAATTATAGTAGATTAATAAAAAATAATTATGAAAAGTGACCTTTAAAACTACCTACTAAAGTGTTTCTTTCTGAAACTATCAAAACTCCAAAATACATATTGTGTAAACAAATACGCCAGCCTGTCTTTGCAAAATACCTTTCAGTGATTAACAAAAATTTAAGTTATTAAGAAACACAATCTTTGTTTTAACTGTATTTCCACTAATTATAGAGTGAAGAACTACAAATCAAAACATGTTTGCTCGGAGTGTGGAAAGAGACATCATGTTGTCTTTCATTTCAATTGGATCCTAATAAACGAATCACTTCAGAGTAAAAAGATAAAAGAGTAAATGAAAGTGAACTTTCTCCTTCGGCGACTGAGGTTAGGCCAGATATGAGTCCTGATTAGTTTTTTCGCTCTACTGTCATCTTGTGCACAATTTAGGCTAAATAAACCGGGACATACAGTTTATCGTGGATTCCGAACCCCTAGCACACATCCATGCCACCGCCAGGAATCGAACCCTCTGGTACCGAAGACCAGAGTGCTAGCCAATTGGCCATGAGGCCGTAATAGGAGTCCTAAGAATAGCCTTTCAATCGCTACTTACATTTCGAAGAGGAAAAAATGTTTTATTGAACAACCTGTTTTATTTCTAATCATATAGGGAATTTACTTCCAATCAAAACTATGATGGATTCAGGAGGCACGTTTTGTTTTTTAATTAAAGAATCTGCTGAATTAATAGAAGAAAGAGAAAATAAACATAATTGTTTCGTGCTTGTACAAATCTCAATTTACGATTAAATCCAGAGTTTCTGCATCTGTTAGCATTAAACAAAGTAGTTTCACTCGTGAATAGAAATAGACGAAGATGATTAGTGTAATGTTAATTAAGCTGACAAGAGATTTAATCCTGAGACCTGATCTCATTCAAATGCTATAGGGAGTGGAAGTATTTAATGATTCACTTAAGCCAGGTAAATTTAGGATAGAAAATTCAAAGTCTCATTTTTCAAAAAAAAAAAAAAAAAAAAAAAAAAAAAAAATTTGACAGTCCACATCTTGTTTTTATTACCCATAAAATATATGGGTATTGTTTTGGGTAGAGTGGGTTAGCGATATCCTGGACCACTTTCAACATTTCTTGTTGGTTTATTTAAGTTTTTAAGTTTTTTTTACAATCTATTCTTATTGGCTTATAAAAATTATTTTCATGTGCGTTTTATTAAATTCCTTTAGCGGGTTTTTTTTTTTTTTTTTTTTTTTTTTGTAAAATCATTTGGAATTCTGTAGTTTTTTTATTTATTATTATTATTTTTAATTTCTTTTAGGTGCTTTTTTTTTTTATAAAATTGCTCTCTCTCTATTTTTTTTTTTTTTTTTTTTTCCCATCTGTTTTCTTTTTTCAGCTTATAGCAAAACTGATGAACATAATTTATTCCCTGGATATGATTTATTGATACTTTGTTTGTTTAAAATCGATGTTATGCGTTTTGTTCTCCCTTTATATTCTAAATTTTATGGGTAATCTGTATATTGGCCCAGCTGATTAAATTTTATATTTATATTAAATGCCTGTGAAATTGCTATCGATCAAAACATTGCATTTGGAAAATTTGTAGTAATAGTGGCTTAAGAAGAAGTTGAAAAAAAAACCAATAAGAAAGGAATGATTCCAACAGAAGATCTTCAGAAACTGAACGAATTAAGTGAATAATAATCAAGTTATAAAGTTATCCAAATCTCTGATTTACATACAAATTAAAATATTTATTGTATACATTATATAACCCAGTTGAACATACATTTCGAAATAAAATTAAATCAAGATTATATGACAGGCACAGAGCATTTGTAATGTAGATAATATTCCTCTATTTCTCACAGAGGCCTGATGGCCAAATGACTAGCGCTCTGGCCTTTGGTGCTTCAGGTTCGAATACTGGCGGTGGCATGGATGCTTGTTAGTGGTTTGGTATCCCCTTTAAGCTGTAGGTCCCTGTCTAATTAGCCCTAACATGTATAAAATAATCGTAGAGAGACAAACCGATCTGTAGCGACACCTATTGATGTAAAATGGAATACAAATTGAACGACTTCTACTTTCACTGTTAGAAAGGGAATTTTCCCGCTAGAATAAAAATAGAACGTAGTAGATTATCGTCTTTTATTTTGCCGTCTGGATTTTAATAACACTACGCAACCTTTACAATACCGCCACAGATCTATTTCTCATTTCGATTTCAATTAAATTTAGTTTAGATCTTTTTAGTTTATTTTATGTTGAGATTTGGAGTTGATTAAAACAAATTTCAGATAATGCAATAGGCAAACAAATTTTCAAATATTGTATGAGTAACCAACGAACCATATCAAAATATTATAAATAGTAGGCTTAACTATCACTTCATTATTACAATACCTTCCACATGTTGCGATGTTTGATACAAAACAGAACTTCCCTCTATTACATATGATTTATAATATTGCTAAAATATTATACACAGTTAAACAATCTATGCACCAATAAAAATTGCTTTTTTTAAATCAACTTATCCATCACAAAAATATATTGATATCTTATGTAATAAGATTTTTTATATTGCAATTCCTTTTTGTGTTAACTAAAATGGCAACAGAAATTTGTGTCTGTGTTTATTTACATTTATTTGAACACCGCTAAGATTTGAGACCATCTGATACTTCAATGATACTCTGAGTTAGTAGAGTATTGTTAGTAGCGTGTTTCTGAGTTGATTTTTCGTTCAATTGATTCAAAGAGAGACAATTTTTGTGCGTATAACATTAAGACAATGTACAACTTTCGGATAGTACATAGAAATTCATTGCGCTTGTGTTATATTTTTTCAAGATTTTGTAGTTCTGAAACTGCATTTTATGATGTTATTGTTGTTGGTGGAGGACATGCTGGAACTGAAGCTGCTGCGGCAGCTTCTAGAATGGGTTGCAATACATTGCTGCTTACTCATAAATTAAATACTATAGGTAGAATATACTTCTTTTGAAATTAAAATTAGTAACACATGCTGCTGTTTTTTAAACATTTTTATTTACTTAATTTGATATAATTTAATTTGACAAAAGGGAGCATTTTTTGACACTTTTAAAGTATCATTTTTTTATTATTATTTTTATTGCTTTAAGAATTTTTTTCATTTCAAAAGTTATGTTATTGGTCAGTTCTGTAATATTTTATATAGGCACTATGCTATGCTATAATTTTAAATAAGCACATAGGTAAAAACAGTTCAGCAAAAAATATTCAAATGTAATCCATATCATGGCTCATTGGAATAGCACTAAAAATACAGTGGAGCATATTGAAACATCTTTTTGTTTACATCTTATCTTTCAATATTTAACTACAAAATTATGTATAAAATGTCTTATGTTTTTTTTTTTAAATAAGCTGTTAATGAAATAGTAAATAAAATATTATTCTCAGTGTTTGTAGTTATGTTTAACAAAGATGTGCGCTTGTAGAAAATTATAATGTTGTATTTGTTAGTATTGATATTACAAATTTGGTAAATGAAAATGGAAGATATATAACACATTGTTTTGTACATCACCTCCACTGTCATTTTAAATTTTGAAAAAATATTTAAAAATTTTTTTTTTTTTTTTTTTTAAATTCCATGCTTTGTTTTTCCTTTTTATGATTTTCTATAAAAAAAACTTTACAAAAAGAAAAAAAAAAAACTATGAAATCATAAAATTCCATTTTATCCATTAGTAAGTTTAACATCTTCAGTTTTCGGTGTGTAATAATGTCACTTTACATTTCTAATTTAATATCAGCATTCAGTTAAATTCAAATTTCTGTCAACTCGCTATCTGAATTGATTATTAACATACTTACAAAAATATAGCTGTGATATGTCTTATACTCCTGTTAGTAGAGAATATTTCCCATTTGTCTCTTTTTATAGTAGCAAAAATTTTGCATATATCAGAGATTTCATTTCAAAGATAATGCAATAAACCAGCAATATAAACATTAAAAATAAAACAACTAATTTTCATAAAACAAATAAGTAATTTAATTTAAAATATTTTTTTTTTCATTATGTTAAGAAATAAAAACTTGCTATATTTAGCAATATGTGATGATTTATCTCTTGTGCCCTGCTAGCAGGAAAGTACTATGTTTACTTACGAGATTACTGGATCCTTATATAAGCCGACTACCGTAATTTAGCTTTAAAAGTTTTCTAAAAAATTCTTGTCTTATACATGAAAATATGCAGTATTTTTTATTTGTTATTGATTTTTATTGATTATCTTCATATAATTCTTTTCAGGAGAAATGTCTTGTAATCCCTCATTTGGAGGAATTGGTAAAGGTCATTTAATGAAAGAAATTGATGCTCTTGATGGTGTCTGTTGTCGGATTTGTGGTTAGTTCTTAATTAAATCCTTATACATTATTAATAAATATAAAGAGTATTAATTGTAATTGCCATGTAAACTTTAAAATTTTACTTATTGTTTTATATTTATGTTTAAATACAGATAATTATTTTGTTTATTATTAGAATCAGAAAAAAGATTAATAATAAGACTTCTTAGAAAAATGACATTTTCTTCACAAAATGCTCAATTTATGTGGATTAAAAATCTTAAATAATTTTTATCTAATCAATAGCATACTTAAATTCTAAAAAAATTTCAAATAACTGGGTTAGCAGCTTCTTTATATCCAATATTTCACTTTTTTATTATTATTATTATTTTAGGATATTTTTTGAAAAAAAAGTTTTTAATTGCATGAGATAAATAAAATCTATATCCTGAAAAGTAAAAGAAAATTAAAATTTTAGTGTAATAGAATCATATAAGTTTGATATAGATAATCTGTAAAATTTGTGTATAAACATAATAATCCCTTTCCTTAAACCGTACCCATATACCAACCAATATATGTTATTTTAACAAAAATATTTCATTTGTATTATATTTTTAAATGAATAATATTTGATAATATTTGAAAATCTCACAAAATTATTTTATTTTTATAGATAAGAGTGGTATACATTATAGAGTACTGAACAAAGCCAAAGGTCCAGCTGTTTGGGTAAAGTCTTTTTTATGTCATTTTATATTTAAAACAGCACTTTTTAAATTATTAATTATATTCAGTTTTATTACTTTTCTTCTAGTCGATTAATAAGTTTAGTTTATAATTCAAATGATTAATAAAATAAAAAGTATTTTAAATTTAATTTTATAACTTACCTTATCAGTTCTTTTGTAAAAGTCTTCATTTCATAAACTTTTAAATTGGTAATTTTTCTTTCATTTATAAAGTAGTTATTTAATTATTTCCTTTCAAAGAGATTTTCTTTCATTGTGATTAATTTTAAAACAAACAGATAGTGAATGTTAATTGCATTTTTTTATTATTATTCCATGAATTATAAAATAAATTTAAAGCAACTTTTTTAATTTTTATTAGATCTTAAATATTTATTTTTAATTTTAAAAGTTTAAAAGTTTATTTTAAAAGTTTATTTTTATTACATTTTATGATGTATAACAAAATATTTTTATATCAAGGGTCCAAGAGCTCAAATTGATCGCTCTTTTATAAAAAATTCTTACAAGAAGACTTGTTTAGCACTCCAAATTTAAAGATTTTAAATGGATCTGTTGAAGATTTAATCCTTAAATCTGAACTTCAGAATGGAAAAAATTTTTCAACTGTTAATGGAATAAAATTAAGTATGTGATGTTTATTATGAGTCTTACATTCAATATATTTATTTGTGCATAAATAGAAATACAATAGTAAATACCATTAAAAAAATTTTTTAGTTGTCTAATTTATTGATTATGAGGACAATATAGATTTTGTTAATTAAAAAATATTATAGTTATGTTTATTTTAATTTGAATGGTGAATTGTATATTAGAATTAACTTCAATTTTATTGAAACAGTAGCTATAACATTTACAATTTACGTTATATTACTGGTAATCATAAGGATTTGTTTCTAAATTTAATAAGCAAATCAAAACAAGAATATTTTCCACTTCATATTTGACTATAAAGAAAATATGTGCGCAATTTAAACTTTTCTAAACCTTGTTGGGTGTATGCCTTCTTAAATCTTATTTAAAAAGCTTTGCATGAGATAGTATGATGCATGAATATTTTTGACATATAAAAGAAAACTCACATAAGTTTTTTACATTTTTTTAAGGTAATGGTGATTTAATTTTTGGTAAAACTGTTGTTATTACAACTGGAACATTTCTACGAGGTACCATCAATATAGGATTGGAAAGTCGTCCTGCTGGCCGTATGGGTGATGAACCAGCTATAGGATTAGCTATAACTCTTGAAAACGCTGGATTTAATTTAGGAAGATTAAAAACTGGTATTTATTTTTTTTTAATTTGTAACATTCAACTATTATTTCTAATGTATAAAATTAAATTAAAATTTATTAATTTTTTGTTTTATAATCAAAATACTGTTTAAATGATCCACTTAACCACCCATTGACAATTTTGCAAAATTGTCAAAATCGTTGATTTAACAACTGTAATAATTTTAAAAAATGTACCAGATATATTAGATGTGCTATATTAGAAAATATTAGTTTATATGAAATACTTGAATTTCATGTTATAATTTCATACTGTTTTGGTTGCCATAAGTAATATGAAAAATGTGGATTGATCTTTAACTTGTCTTAGATGTCTTATAAATTAAACGGGTCAACAATTTTTGATGAAATTTTTTTCTCTGAGATTATAATAGCCAATTATTACTATTTTTTGGTTGCTGAACACAGATGATAATGAAATTTTAAATTCACTCCCATTCCTTGGATACTTGTATTTTAATATTTTCAATATGAAACAATTTGTTAACAAATGCATGTACCTGTTTATTCTAAATTACAGGATCACTTAGATTGTTGCTTATGTATTTTCTCAGAATTATCATTGAAAACAGTAGTATCTCAACATTGTCATGGACCATTTTCCCTTTTATCTTTTCTCTATTTTTGCAATGTCTTGGTGAAAACATTCATCATGCTCATGAATAACCTGACTGCAATTTTGTGGAAAGAACTCCATATAACTGTCCATGCATTTTTAAAGATATATTGCAATCTAGTTTCTTGTATGCAGACAACATATCCATCACTAATTTCCTTTGACTTCATATTTCCTAAATAATTGGTTACCCATGGGCAAAAACCATTCCAAGTAAGCTTCTTTCTCATTTTCTTGGAGCATGCTATCAAAATTTTCATCATTAAAGAACTTGCAAATATATGGACAAATGAAAATTCCTTGTTTCAGTTTAGCTTTGCTGATTACTGGAAATTTGTTATTCAAATATTTGAAGGCTGATCCACTGTTATTCATGGTTCCACAAAATTTTTCACTAAGTGAAGTTTTACGTGCAAGAGTGGTAGCAGGATTTTTTTTTTTCCTTTAGTAATAGTGGATTTCACACATTCTTCTATCCAATATTATATGTTTTCTAATAGGCCATTTATTTTTTACATGGCTCTACTGTCTGGCTCACATTAAAATTGCCTAATGAATTGCCTAATTGAAAAACCTATGAAAAGAGCTACCACTTTCAAATCACAACAAATATGCTAAGTGTACTTGTGGTATTGAAGGCAGTTCAACAAATGTTTCAAATTTTCATTAGTGTTTTTTGTAGAGAAGATTGGAATGGATGGAAGCTAGTTTCCATTATGCAGGAATACTGCTTGGAGTCTTGTTTTGAATAATTCTATGAATAATCATTATTGCAAAGGATCATGCTCTATTTTGAGAGCTGTCATTAAGCCATTGACATCAGAACATAAAACATTTTTTTCCTTGTAAAAAAACCCGAGAAATTGTTCATGACAATTGCAAAACCAGATCTCTTGAACATCTTCCTAAAATGTTAATACCATTCTTTAAGACGTGATGTAAATAACTCTGCCCTAGTCTTGGAACGGCTCTAGATCTCTAACAAGGTTATTCAGTTCTTTTTGAGACAGAATGTGTGGTGTAGGTATAGTATCATTAATATATTTAGCATATAAGGAATTGCTCTCATAGCAGATGGTATATTCAGGTACTGCACTTTTAACTTTTTTTTTCTTGTGATTCGTCCACAAAGATGTTAGAACCATGCAGAAATAGCTATTATTTAAGTTACTATTTTATATATTATGTTTATTATTTTTGTGTTCATCTCCTCAAAATTAGTACGAAATCGCTGCTTTCATCTTAAACATAAAATTTCGGTTGCACAGTGCTATCCTAATTCAAACCAACAACTCTTTAAACTCTAGGTCACTGTCTAATTAGCCCTAAGTGTGTAAAAAATTACCATAGAGTGACAAATCAAACCAATGACTTGTAAATGAAGACTAATGATGAATTTAAATTTTATAACTATCTGATTATTTTACTCTCTTTTTATCGTTTTTATTAATATGTGTTTTATGGTTTTTCTAACATAATAGGAACACCACCTAGACTAAAAGCATCTACTGTAAATTATTCAAGAGTTAAAGCTACATCACCTGATAATCCACCTATCCCATTTTCCTTTTTAAATACTAAAGTTTGGATTGAGGTATTAAAGATTTTGATTTATGCAGATATGTAAATTTATTTTCTTCAGCTATTCAAGAGTAATATTTTATATTATTATACTTTAGTTTTATTTAACAACATTTTAGAACATAATATGTTGCAACTTTATGTATATCAATAATATAACTTGAGAATATCTAGAAATAACATGTCTTGTTTTATTTTATTTTATTTTATTTATTTTGTTCAATTTATAAATTTTATTTTTAAAATATTAATTCCTCGTAAATAGATTTACTATAGATTATAAATATAAAAATATTTTAATTTAATGTATTTATATATCTATACTCTCAATTGCTGGTAAAAAAATTATGTTAAAAGAACAGAACTAAGTAAAAAAATTGAAAATTCAGTTTGTAAAGTAATAAATATTCTCAAGAAATCAAAAAATAGATAAAAAAAAAATTTTAATTTTATTAAGAAAACTTCACCTTAGAACATTAAATATCATTGATACTTATGTGCACTAGAAGACTAAATGAGAATATTCCTGCATTCTAAGATTATGCTATGTATCGTAGATTATGCATTTGTAAGCTTATGTATGTATAAATAAATATATAAGAGAAAAAATATAAATCATAAGAATGATATTTGTAAAACATACTATTTATAATATTTTTAATAATATAATGTGCTTTAATTTAAATTTATAGATCCATTTAAGTAGCTGCAAATACTTGTTTTTGCACCTCTTTTATTTAATTTATGTTACTATGTATATTTAACACATTTTATTTGGCAATATGAATATTTTGTACATTTCTATAGTTTAAAATGTTGTTCTCACATTAACTTTCAATCGAATACTTTATTACATTAGTTTTCAGAAAATATTTTATTATGATAGTATATTCCTCTTTTATCAGCCTGAAAAACAAGTTCCAACATACTTGACATACACTACACCTGAAGTTTCAGAAATAATAAAAGATAATCAGCATCTGAATAAACATGTTGCAGAAGAAACTCAAGGTCCTAGGTTAGGTAACTTTTTAAAATTAAATTTTTCATAAATTTATTGTTTGAAAAACAAAACAGTTAGCTCGTCATATTTTTTACGAGTAAGAAAAGAAATTACTTATTCTGCTACACTTTTCTGATTATACTTTACCCCTCTTCCTTTCCTTTTCTAGGTATTGCCCATCAATTGAATCTAAAATTTTAAAGTTTGGGGATCTTTCACATCAAATATGGCTTGAACCAGAAGGTATTTTCCTGCATAAATAATTTAGACTTTAATAAATCTATTTTAAAATATAATAATAGTAGTTACTTATTATTATTATAATTTAGACATTTTAAATAACTCATACAAAATTGGTAAAAAAGTAAATTTAAAAGTATAGTGGTTATAAAATATTTTTTTTTAAATTTGAATCATAATTTAATATATGCATGTTGTTTTCCTTCGTTCACGAAGATTTGCATTTTTTCTGTAGATTTAAAATATTTAAGACATCTTAACTTTTTTGATTGAATATTACTATCATTATAAGTTTTTTTACTAAATAAACTTGGTGTGCAATTGTACTGAGCTTATGAAATATTTATAGTGCATTTCGAAAAAATAAAGTATTATCAAAAATATTGATCTGTTTAAATAAATTCCTTCAAAGGATAAATTCTTAAAACATGAAAACAGGTTTTAAGCACCATTAATGTAAAGTCTATGTAAATATATATAAATGTACAAATTTGATTAAGCCCTCTTTATTTTTTTTTCCATAATTGCCTTTGCTGTTGCTACTTGTATTAGTTAAATATGACAACATTTATATTTGACAGGTTTGACAAGTAAGCTTTAATTTTTTTAGTATATTGCATTTGTTATAAGTGTAAACAATTATTACTTTTAATTTAGGGAAAATGTTGAATTTTATTCCAATCAAATGTAATTTAGAGGAAAATTTATTGCAATTATTTTATTAGAAAAAAGTTTCATAGTAATTTATGATGATCATGCTCCATTGAATACAACTTGAATGATTTCGACATTTTAAAAACGACAATTTTGACAAAAAAAGGTGGAAAACCACCAAAAAAAGTTTAAGATGAGGAATTGGAGGCATTACTGAATGAAGATCCATCTCAAACACAATGATAATTAGCTGCTGCGTTAAATGTTACTCAATAATGCAATGAATTACAATGCTTACAGAAAATAGGAATGTTTTAAAAACAAGCAAATTGGTACCACACGAATTAAAAGAAAAAGATCTTAAACATTGAAGTCCATTTGTGAAATTCAAAAAAGAAAGCTATTTGTGCATTAGATTGTTACTGGTGGTAAAAAATGGATATATTATAAGAATCCTAAATACAAAAAAAAACCTTGGGTGAAGCAAGTCCATCACAGCCAAAGTGTCATTTTCAAGTTATGCTTCATCTTTTGTAGGATGAAAAAGGAGCAATCTATTATGAGTTGCTGAAATCTTTTGTAACTATTACTGGTCTTGTTTACTGATGACAACTAATGCATTTGAATCGAGCTATAGAGCAGGAATGATATTAGACATAAATTAATTTTTCACCAAAACAATGCCAAATCGCATGTTACTTAACTAATTAAAAACTATTAAGAAAGCCAGAACTGGTGAATGTTACTTCACACCATATTGACCAGACATTGTGCTTTCAAAATGCAATTTGTTTAGATCGATGCAGTCAACCGTTTCTGAAATAAAGTTCATTTCTTACAAAAGTATCGAATTTTGTCTGAATAATTATATCATCTTCAAAAACTCTAACTTCTACAGTGATGAAATTCATAAATTGCTTGAAAGAGTGACAAAGGTTGTGGCAGCAGGTGGAGCAATCTTTCAGTAAATGTGTATTTCATTGTATAAAAAAAACAGTCGTCTTTTATTTATCTAAACAAAGGTAGAATCATATTTGTACATCTGAGATATAAATATATAAATAATCTTTTAAATATGTGTACAAGTGGAAGATATTGCTCATCATTGGGGGAAAAAATCTATGTATGTAGAAATATAAGTAACTTATAATATATCTGTGTCAAATGATTTTTTTTTTATCTTTAGAAAGCGATATAAAAAATAATTATAAATTCATTTATATAAAAGAAAGATATTTAAATTTTTATACATGAAGGTAATGTTCTTGTAACTTTGATTGAATATAGTCTCTGATGTTATTTTGCTTTGAAGATAATCGGTATATATATTTTTTATTTTTACAAAGCATTGTTTTTTAAAGGTTTAGATTCCGATGTAATATACCCTCAAGGTTTGTCATGCACACTGCCAGAAGATCTTCAACTTAAAATGCTTAGATTTATACCTGGGTTAAATAATGTGACTGTGACAAGACCTGGTAAGACTTTACAAAGTAATTTCATTGATATTTGATATTTTTTTAGAAAGAAATGCATTTGCATGAGTTATGCATTTACAAAATAAAAAGACAATTCAAAAGTAAAAGCAATATTCAAAAGTTTCTCATCAGTTTGCTGTTTTTTATACAAAACATTAGTATAGTAAATACATATTCAAGATTTTTGTATGAGTACAAAAATTGTTTCAATTACTTATGTATTGAAACATGCATTGATAAACAAGACAAAGTAAAATTTATGGACTTATTTTTGTCTTGTTTATGTTGCATGAGCATGAATCAGTTCTATATCAAGTTATCTTCATTTTTATGTAAATTCTTTCCTACATAAGAGTAATGGATTTGAATTAAAATCATGTGAGAATGATAATCAAGAATGATTAGGTATTTATTATTGAAATTGCTTATGTGAAATAAATTTTAAAACTAATAAATTGCAAACATCATATAAAAATTAAAATTCAGAATTTTAAAAAATTATATCTCCTTTTAATTTCTTCTATATTAATAACTTTATTCATTATGTAATTTTTTTAAGATTGTTATATAATCTGATCAATTGAAACAAGTATTAATAATAATAATTTGTTACAGTCTGTGCGTACAAATTAATTACAGATTATGATTATGTTTATGTGCTAATTACGGATTATGTTTATAAAACTTTTCTTTAATTGGAAAATTAAATTTACTTTTACTTTTCAGGATATGGTGTTGCATATGATTTTATTGATCCACGACAGTTGAAACCTTCTTTAGAAACTCTGAAAATAAAACATTTATTTTTAGCAGGGCAAATCAATGGTACAACTGGCTATGAAGAAGCTGCAGCTCAGGTTACTTAAACTTTTTTTTAGAATTTGTAATTTTAAATAGACTATATTAAAATGCAGCTTCAGCTTAGTTAAATTACCTCTTTTTATGGTAAAGCATGAAGGTGGAAGTTTAAACTAGAGGTAATTCCATTGCAATTGTATTTATATAATCAAGAAATAATTTAGTATTTGTTTAGAAGTATTGAATTTTCTGTACAGACAATATCACTTAACTGAAAAAAATTAGGATTTGAATTAAACATTTATTTTTTAGCTAAATATATTAATCCTTGTAAATTAATTATAAAAATATCTAAGTTTCCTAACAAAATCAAAATGATTTTGTAAAGAAATAATTACCAAATATGATTTTAATTAAAAAATAAAATGCATTACTCAAAATGCAGAAATGTACATATTGAGATGAAATATTTATTTTAGAAATGTGTTGTAATCTATTAAATTTTATTAAATAATTTATTACTGTGAAGTACATTCTTTAATAGCTTTTATTTTCCCTGTTATGTAATTTAAAATAAGTTATGTACATGTTCTCATTCAATACTTGTAGTGATATTTTATTATTAGGGAATAATTGCTGGAATCAATGCTGCTTGCACTGTTCAAAATAAAGACCCTTTCATAATCAGCCGTACTGAAGGTTATATTGGAGTCTTAATCAATGATCTGACCACTTTAGGAGTTTCTGAACCTTACCGTATGTTTACTAGTCGAGCCGAATTCAGATTGTATTTACGACCAGACAATGCAGATTCACGCTTAACTCAAAAAGGTATTTTTAATCAATAAACGAATATGCTAAATATTCATTTGCATCATACATCAATATAATAACATTTTAATTTTGTTTTAATTTTTAATGTTTCTTAATTTTATTCATTATAACCTGGTATGAATTTCATCATTATGTATTAATTTTTTTTTACAATTTCTTTTTTAATCCTTTATATTTTCCTAAAAATGTTCAAATGAAACATTTTTTTATGTTGATCTGGTAAATGAAATATTTGTTAATTTTTTTATTTTAAAGAGTTATTAGTCCTAAGCTTATAAAAATAATATAGATTATTTATATGTGGCTGTCCAAAAAATTACAACTTCTTATATTTACTGCTGCAAACTGAATCAGCTTATTTTTATTACCAGGCTACCAAGTTGGGTGTGTTTCAGAGGATCGTTACAGAAAATATGTTTGTATGAAGAATTATTTAACCAGCTCAATAGAAGCTTTGAAACAAATATCAAAAAGTGCCAAAGAATGGGATATTATTACAAAATGTCCAACTAAAAAAAAGTAAATTTTAACTAATTAATATAACTGCATTTTCTTTTATTTTTTATTAACCATTTTCAAAAAATGAATTTTTATGTTTTTGCAATTTAAATATTTATATTTTAAATCAGCTTAATATCATGCATTGCAAATTATATTTTTTAAACATTAATTTTAAAAATTCATTTGCTTGTTTAAGTTTTATTTATTTACTTCTTGTGAGGCATTCTAAATTTCTATCATTTGTTTTAAAAATATTATTTTCTGTTTTATGTAAAATAACATATTTATCTAAAAATATTTATTGAAAATAATTATAATTATAATTTTATGTTGAGTATTGGGAATATTTGGTATAATTTTTTTTTTTTCCCCTTGTTTTATTTATTTGACTATATGATTTTTTTTCTGCTATAAACATTCTGATTACATTTTTTATATTTTTAAGTAAAGAATGAATTATTTCTAAGCGATTCCAGTTTCTAAATTAAAGTGTTTAGATTTGGATTTCAACTGTATATCAATTTATAGTAAATAAAGAAAGCCATGTAAATTATACAAAAATGTGGAATTCTGAATAATCAACAATTACTTGCCTAGTTTTGAATTTTCCATGCAATTTTAAATATGTTTTCTTTTTTTTTTGCATGTCCTCTTCTTTAAGTCTAGGAATAGCTTTTAAGTTTTCATAGGGTCAAATTGATAAGAACTATTATTGCAAAGCAAGGTGCGTCCATTCAGAAGATGTATAAAAATCTCAAGATCAAGATATCAGTTAAAATCGGAGACATTGTATTTTCTGAAAGTCGCAGGCAAATCTTTTCTGTAAAAAGTGATTTCACAAAAGGACAGCAGAATTAATATTTTTTACCTAAACCAAATAATCAATTTGAATGATGTAAGGTTCAGCAATTGATGATCTATCAATAATATATGAGTAAAAAAGTTTGTAAAAAAATGTTCCTGTTCTGATGGAATTAATTTCTGAAATTCAAAGTCAGTTTCACAGAGGTTTCCAGGACAAAAATAGAAGCAAGTACTTCTGGTGTTACTAATTCTATGGACTATGAAAGAATGTTTTGGAGTTATGATCAAATATTTCGTTGAGAGTGTTTAAAAGATTTCAAAGCTGCTGGACTAATATTTTTTTAATTTAATTAATTGCGATAATAATTACTAAAATATTCATTTAGTGGTGATAATTTCGTACTTATTCTTTACTTATTTTAACCATAACAAAGAAACAAAGTGTTTGGGAAATAATAATTTCATTCAAGGAGTTTTTATTTAAATATTTTCCTACATCTCAAATTGCCCATATAATCCAATAAATGTCCACATAATTTTAAATATATATATATGTATATATATATTGCTGTGTAGTTTATAGGATCCTTTTCATAAATTATTTTTTAATCAAAAGATGTAAAGATTTTACAGTGTTAATTAAAATGTTTCTTTAAATGCATTTCTAGCATGTACAATTTTTCTTTATTTTATATTCAAAAGGCAAAATAGTCTTTTTTTAGCCATATTTTAATAATTAATTAAAAGCAGAATGCTTTATTATTATGCCTAAAATAATGTTTTTTCTTCAGCATGAATTGAACAGTAAAAAAAAATAACATTATTAATTTTTCATTTGATGTTTAATAAAAATATCCTATTTTATTACTGTAGTGCATTTAATATATTAGCTGTACCAAAGTTTGAACATGAGAAGATTTTTCAATATTTACCAAGCAGTGTTACAAAATCAGACGAATTTCCACAAGTCCTATCACGCTTACATATAGAAGGTGATTTATTTTATTATAAATACTTAAGTTTAAGTTATTATAAATACTTAGTAATTATTTTTTTATAAATACTTAAGTTGCAAATATATATATATTCATTTATTTATCTACCATTATGATATTACAGGATATTTTAAATGAACTGTAAAGATGAAAGTTTAGATTATTATAATTTTTATAAAATTTCGTGTTTAATAAAATGAATAAAAAAAGATTAGACATTTCTAACAGTAATATATAAAAATATTGTTAAAAATTTTTTTTTTATTTAAAAAAATATCTGTGTCTTAAAATCTGTTTAATCTAAAAAAAAGTTATAGTTAAATTAGAAAAAAAATATTGCAATTAAAAGAAAACATTAAAAATATGAGTTTAATATTCTATGAAAAAAATTAAGTATTTCGCATTCAATAATGCAAGTAAATTGATTTTATTTTATTGAAGTGTTCATTCATAATATTTCAATTAAATGTACTTAATGTTATTTAAATTATTAATTGGCAATAAATAGTTGCTAAAAATCTAGTTAAATATTTTATTATTATGAATATTTTTAATATATTAGGATAACTATTATAACATTGAATAACAGACAGAAATTCATTAAGAAGGTAATTTACATGCTTGATCAAAACCGTATGTTATTTTTTCTAAAAATGAGAAATATCTATTTAAAGCTCTGTATCAACATTCTATTGAGCAACAATTAGAAGAAATAAAGAAGCTTAAAGAAGAGGAAGAATTACAACTTCCTGAAGATATTGAGATTGTTATGTAAGTTTTAAATTGATTATTGTAATTTTTACAGTGCTTTTATTAAAATGCTTATCATAAATAAATGTATGAAGAAAAATTGTTTATGTTAAATTGATATCAAATTTCTTTGTTTATAACTTGTAGGTATGAATAAATTAAATATTGTATATTTTGCTTCATGAAGACTTCTATAATAAATATTTATGACTCACTAATTTTAATGTTAAAAAATAAACTGATAAATGCAGGGTTTGGTACAAACATAGTTCTTCAAAATTCTTAGACCCTTCTATGTGAGGAATCCATATATGTTATAAAAATTCAACTATCATATACAGTTAAATATATTCATGATTTTTTTTACCCTAACTTGTGTGTTAGTTTGGAGCACTTAACATTGTTAATAAAAAGTTTATTTTTGTAGTAAGATTTAAAAAAAAAAATAAAAAAAAACAGGACAAAAGTTGGGGAGCATTGTTATCTTTTATATGGGCAAATCCAAATTACATGTCTTATATTTGGTGTAAATGCTAATATTTACTTAACTATTATGAAAATTCCTTACATAATAGAGAAAAAAGTTCTGTTTTTCAAATTTAATATGAGAAATACTAGAAAGATCAGCAAGAGAAATCAAATATTACACATGTTTATTAGAATAATTTGTTCGTTAATATCTTTAATTGAGGATTGCTTAAAAAATTCAGAAAGTTGAAAGGGCAATAATTTTATATTCATTTCTCAATTGGCGGATATTCTTGCATATAAATAGTACTTATTCTAGAAATAATTACAGTTTGAATTATTAAATATACTCCAGCTGTTAACAGGCTGTTCAGCCTTTCAGCATAACATATATTACATTTTATTTATATTAAAATTTACCTGTATTGATTTTCTCTATTTCTTTAATTTCATTTTATAGAAATAATACTCAACTCTCTAAAGAAGTGAGAGAAAACTTTTAGAGGCACGGCCTTCAACTGTGAGTATTTGTTTCATTTGTTCTTCTTATAATTATTTTTAGCCTCTATATCTTTTTTATTTAAAGAAGGAATTTTCATACTTTTTGTTTTGATATTATATTTATAATTTTTAAATTTCATAATTTATATTTTAAAATGAATTTTTAAAGATTGTATACATTTTTGTTGTTGCTTACCTCAGTATTATTGCCATAGAAATCCATTTCTGCATTGTTAAAAAGTTTACAATCTGAATTATTATTTTTTCTTCTTAATAAATTTATTAAATGTTTAATTAAATACCTTTTTGGTTCCGATGGTGGTAATTTGTTTTTAATCTATTAATGTGCCTTTATTCTAAGATATTATGTCTTTTAAAATTTGCTATTTAAATTATTTATATTTAATGTGATAATTAATTATATATATGTAACATTCCTATATAAGTATTCATATTTATTTAAGCTAATAATTTAATTTTCTTAATTCTATAATTATTTCCTAAGAATAATCTAAATTATCTTAAAGAGAAAGTACAAAATCTTTTAAAGTGTTCAGAATCTTTTCATAAAGACATGAAAACAATTAGATATCAAGAAGTATATACAGATTATTATCAATAATATTTACATTATTTTTATATATATGATTTTTAGCTTGGAGCTGCTAAACAGATTCCTGGTATTACACCTTCTGCATTAACAACTCTTTTACATTATGTAAGAAGACATAAAACTTCATATGATGTATGAAAATTATTTATTATTAAATATTTAAATGAATTATTTTGTATGTTCATAAATTATATTATTTTATGATAAAATTTATTATCATAATTCATAAAACACATTTTAAAAAACTGAAAATATTCATAATTACTAGCATTGTAAGACATCAGCTTTGTGTACAAGTTCAACATTTAATGTTTTGTTATTACTATTGTTTTTCTTATATTATTTTTAAGAAAGAAAATAACTCATTAACAAATTATTTTGTCAAACAATTTAAAATTGCCAATTTGAGTTGCCTAAAATATAACCAAAACAATAATCAAATTAAGAAAATTTCTTTTTCACACAATGAATTTTCTGGTTCCTATTAATAAAGTTACTATTTAATTAATTTTTTTGAAAAACGAATCCTGTTTGATTAATGAAAAATTATTAATGTTTAAATACTCTTTCATTTCCATTTTTGCGTAATTATGTTTGGTTTATAGAATTCATAAATTATATTATGAATTTTTTTAATGAATTCTTTAAAAAAATTGATAATATCATGAATTATTTTCATATATAATAATATTTTGGCAATTATAATAAAAATAAATTACATTATGTTTAATTTATAAGATCCCTGATACTGCCATTACATTATAAAAAGTATAAAAAATTTTAAATTCTAAAATATTTGTTCATTTGATTGAACTTCATTTAGAAAAATAATTTAAAAATTAATTATATGGGGTAGTCACTCAACCTAGAAACCGGTAAAAATCAAGGAATTTTTGAAAAACAAAAAACTGAAAAAAAAAAGGTTGTTTTTTTTTAGAAAACTAACTAGAAAAATTAAATTTCAGAGCCAAACAGAAGAAAAGTTGCCATACTAGAAATCCAGTTCGATCACCACGTATACATAAAAAATTTATTTATGTATAAAAATATATAATCTGGAGCCAGTCTTTTCAAGCACCAGGGTATTGGATGCAGAAGCTAGGCTTGCAGAAAAAGGCCATGTCATTTGGTTGGTCCTAGATTTGTATTTTTTAAAATGTTAGACTTCAATTACAGAAATTTTGGAATTTTTTTTCCATGTATTCTGTATTATAAGTGATATAAAGTAGCCATTCTGGTAACATTAGCCTTATAGACGATATTTAATTTATCAATTTTGGAATAAGGAACTGTTTTCTTTGTGTATAAAACAGTTGTTGTAGCCTATTTCCTTTTTTTATTATTAATTTTTACCTAGGATTCTAAAATTGTCAGTATATTTTAGATTTAGTATGTATAGCATAAGCTATACATACATTTATGGCGGTTACTCTTCTTTCAACAGCCCATAATATGAATGAAATGACAGCAGTAAATAGAATCCAGAAAGATGGCTCTAAAAAGAAAGTCGCTTGCTCAAAAACAATTGCAGATTATACAAGAAGTATGGGGGGAGTGGATAAATTTAACCACTTGAAATCTCCCTATAGGTCAAGTAGAAGATCAAAGAAGTGGTGCATAGGTTGTTTTACTTTCTTTTAGATGCTAGTCTAGTGAATTCCTGTATATTGTATGTGGATAATCATAACGTAGCTAGAAATTCGCATCTAGAAGTTAAGTTAAGAATAGCTCGTGGGTTAATAGGAGGATTTTGTAGTAAAAAGCGAAAGTTACAATCAAGTTGGGTTGCAATGAAAAAGGAAATTGACATTCCACAGGAAGTCAGAACAACTAATGTTGGAACACACATAAAAAAAAAAAAAAAAAGGTGAAGACATTGTAGCACCAAAATTAACCAGAAAGAAGGTGAAGACATTGTGTGCAGCTCCTTGTTTTATGTTGTTTCACCAGAATAATTAAAAATAATACATTTGGTAATTTGCATTGTATTTGGTTTTTCTACCACTTATTTCATGTGTAATTAATATATTTTGAAATAACTAATAATAAATAGTTTTACAATGCATATTTATTTGTGAAATTATTTTTTTATTTCATATTTTTTCTATTGAATAAGCCAGTAAAATGTTATTACTTGTATTGGGTGGTGGTAAATATGTTATCACCCCTGTTAAAAACAACAAAATTTTAAAAAATACTTTTTTTGGTCATAAATGAGCTTCTTTTCTCTAATTATAGCATAAAATTTAAATTTTGAAAGAAAACGACTTGTGCCGGTTAAAGGGTTTGGAAATCTTTCAGAATACAATTAGGAAAAATATTTCAGAAGAATTATTCTAATATACCTACAATAAAGAATTTTATATTAAATATTTCTAAAAAGTACTTATAACATTTGTATATTCTAAACTTGTGAGTAACTCAGCTACAATAAGGGCTTTAATCCGGTTATTGAATGTTTGGCGCTTTCTATAAATCAGCACTGATCGAATTGTTCTCATTCTCGTTTTTTTTTTTTTTTTTTTTTTTCCCTCTCTTGTTAATTTAGTAGTTTGTTGAACTGGATCGCCAGGTTATGACATATCGCCGCATTTTCACCCAGTGTTTATCGTAGCTAACGGCTTTCATTTCAGTACTACTTAACTGCAGATCTGATAAAATGCTTAATTCATAACGATTTTTTTTTTTTTTTTTTTAAGAGAACCGAATCACGACAGCAACGTTGTATCAAATATTTTTTTCAACGCAACTTGTTTTAACTATCATTGCGCAGTATTAATTTTTCTTTTGTGTGTGTTTGATTAATCCAAGAATATTTGATTAAAATGTTCAGTGTACTAATTTTGATTTTGTTGGAATGACGAAAAACATATATATGTCTACACAGGCCCAGAATATGCTTAAATGCATTAAATATGTTCACGTCTTAATTGTTTAAATTTTTATCTAGTGATATGTATTTAGCATTCCCATCAAAACTGCATTGATTGACTGCATCGATAATCCGCCAAAATCGCTAATCAGACACTGCCGTGGTTTCGAACGCGCAATATTTCAGAGCATTTACTGTGATGTCTAAATGCACCAAATTTGGCTATACTAAAGGCATGTGTTAAAACTGCTTACTTTTGCCAAACTTGTACAACTAAGCGATGTAGATAATTGTCATATATGAAATTATCGAATTTAGAAACTCCACCTGCAATTCCTTTATTGAAAACGCGGTGCTGGTCTGTTTTATGGATCTTGATTCGTTGTAAATGTAAAAATTCCGTAATCAATGTCACGAATGATTTCCAATCAGTGTTATGGATCGTGATGTTTGGCGCGATTCTTAGTAATTCCGTGGTGATTTTTTTTTTTCTGGGGTCCCGATGATAGGAAAAAAATTAAATCACAAATGGTCTTCCAACTTTTGCCTTAATTTTATTTTCACTATTTTCTTAAAACGTCTAAGAATATCTTAAACAACTTTCTTTATTATTTTCTTAAAGTGTTCATTTGTATTGGGCTACCTTAATTAATAGTACTCAGATTTCATGAAAAGATTTTCTAAACATTTTAAAATAAAGTGTTTTTAAAGTCATAGCAAATATTTTAACATCATCCCTGTTGTTCAAAAGTTATATTCAAGTGAAAAAATTGTTTTCAGCTATGAAAACTTATAAATTCAGTACTATTCGAGACATTATCAGCACTTTAAATCACCGTGGACTAGAAAATATATTAAATATCATATCTGCATCTTCGAAATAATGTGACATTTTTAAACATTATGAAGTTATGCCATATGTATATTTTGTTTTATGTACATTTTATCTAGTGCGTTTCCTGAAATTTGTGTTTAATCATATCTTTGTTCACCGAAATGCTTAATAAAATTGAATAAAACTGATCTGAGCCATTACCTTCTGTAATTTTCAAATCACAATATTTTTTTTTTAATTCAAATTATTATGTGTTTCTAAATCTATTAATACTCGGACCACTAAAGAGGCATACCTTCAACAATAATTGTTTTTAACAAGCTGCACAAAATAATTGATATTGACGCAATTGAATGGAAAATACAAGTATCCTTTCTCTACTTCTAAATGGAATCGAAGCCTCAAACCACCATAATTTCCTGCTCACGTATCGCTTTTTAGATATTTTACTTCAACGCATATTTACTGATCATAAATTTCTTGTTACGTTTCCATCACCGATGATTTACATTTTCCTTACTTTCTTCTTTTTTTTTCTCTCAAATCATACGATTACTATTATCTATTTATCATGACTTTTCTTTCCTACTGCCTTCACATACCATTGAGTAGATGAACGTTTCGCGTTCAGGCACTCGACATCTTTATTCAACAATGATGACAAAATAATTGATTGAATTAAAACCATCCCGGATAATAAGATACGTAATTAAGTCAAAAACAAATGTAAGAAAAATCACTGTTAATATTAAAAGCATTATTTATCTAAAAGCAATAATAATAATTAGTTTAAATAAAATAAACACTTGAATACGAAAAAAAAAAAAAAAAAAAAAAAAAAAAGCAAAAACATTTGGTAATATCTTTGATTGCAGCTGCGTTGTATCTGCATTTGTAGTTGGTAAAATCAGTCAAAAAGTATGGCTAAAATTATTCTTTGTCTTTTCTCATGCTCATCCAACATTTTTAGGATTCAATTAAATCATTGTAACGAAGCACTCAGATAATCATCTTTCCAAACTTGACGATTAATGCTCACAACTTGACAGCTTTCGAATTATCCCCTTGTAAAGAATAATAATAATAAATTCTAAGTAATAACCAACAGACAAAACATATTTAAGAAAGAAATTCTCTATTGGAAACGCTATTCTAAACATATTCTGTTGGATAAAGACCTGACAATCTAGCTTACCAATGAAGTGTTTCAAAAGCATGAACACAGTTAATAGAAAGAATAGCTGCGTGTATGGCATGGTATTATTTAATCTTTGAGTGCAATGTAAAAAGGGCCATAGAATATCGGCAAAGTACTGCCGTGCTGTAAAGAGGTGGCATGGATAACGACTAAAGGAATCCGATTATCTAATAAAAGGGCTTCCCAGACCTTAGTTTCCAGTTGTCAGGCTGTGGCTGGTGACATTGGGATTAAATTACTGTCCTAAATTTTTTCAACAGCAATCGGTGTTCAATTCGAAGCGGGTCTTAATACTGAAAATACTACTACTCTAGTAAATGAAATGTTATGTCGAATGGCCCTGATACCATAGTAAACACCGTTGATTTGCACAGGTGGAACGTAGTCAGTGCAATAGGCATAGTGAAGTTACTTTTACCGTCCCTAGTTACTTTTCAATAGGCCTTTGTCTTCACTATTACACATTGGATCGTTGATAATGATGAACCTGTTTGCGAGGTGTCTGTCCTCAAGTTCTGCTGTTTTGTGTCTCGTTATCGCTGGTTTTTTGTTTTGTTTTCTTTGCCAGGGTTAAAACAATTCAGTCAAAATTGTCGGCGCTAATTCATAAATATCAAACAATCATTCGATTTCATTGTTTTTCTCAAATGGTGATTTATACTCATACTGTAGATGAATTTGTATGCGATAAATTTTTGCAGTGAAAGTGAATAGACGGAATCAAATTCTTATAGAAGTTTTGTTCTTGACATGGAATTGCTTTTCTTTTACACACTAACCAAATGCTCAGAAGATCCAACTGTTTATTCATTGAGCGTTAACGATCGAATATTACAACTTCTGATTTTTGATACCTTTTCACTGATCTTGAAAATATGAATTTTTTGTCTTCTTTTTTAACCATTTATATAATAATAAGAAAGAATATTAATTCAATGGTACTCAAACTTTTTACCTTCTCGCTTACGAAAATTCAAGCGAATAATTTGTCACGCATCTTTCGACCTTTTTGATAGTTAATTTAATTTATTTTATTTTAAAAATACAAGAATAACTAGCTTTTTTAACATATTCAGAATATATAGACTTTATATTTCCTTTCAAATTTGAAGTCGACAATTTCATTAATGAATATTTATCTTAAAAGCTATTGCTTTACTATATTATGCACCTCTAAATAAAAGGATACCTCTAGGGAATTTAATTTAATTTTGAAAGTTTTCTCTTTATAAAAACAGCTATACTTAGATTTAAGGATGAAAATCGGGACCTTCAGATATTACTGAGAGATTGTCAAATATTATTATCTTAAATTACCTTTAGATAATATTTTATAATTTTCGAAATATGATTTGAATGGACAAATTATTCAATTGCAATATAATAAAGAAAAAGTCATCATTGTTGAAAAATGTAAATCATCGGTGATGGAAAACGTAACAAGATAAATTTATGATCAGATTTAAATAAGGAAAATGCGGTTGAAAGTAAAATATCTAAAAGCGTTGAAGTCAAATATAAAAGCGATGAGCAGGAAATTATGGTGGTTTGAGGCTTCGATTCCATTTAGAAGTAGAGAAAGGATACTTGTATTTTCCATTCAATTGCGTAAATATAGTTTGTGCCTTGATGAGAGGGTTTTCGTGAATAGCAATGGTATTGAAGAAATTTCTAGAAAGTTTAGTAATATAGTTGTCAATAGAATCAATTTTTAAATCTTGATGAATTGTAGAGTTGCGGACAAACCAGGGTGCACCAGTGATAATACGAAGAAGTTTGTTTTGAATAATTTGTACAGATTTCTTGTTAGATTGTGCAGCTAGACCCCAGATTGGGGCAGCATAGGTAAGGATAGGCCTAAGAACTTGTTTGTAGAGAAGAAGTTTGTTTGACAAAGTTAATTTAGAAAATTTATTAATGAGTGGTAGAGTGAGATAAAATTTTTTCCAACATTTTTCTTTGATTTTTGAATATGAGCTCGAAACGTAAGTTTATTGTCTATAATTAAGCCGAGATATTTAATATTAGTTGCCCATTCAATTTGTTGATCAAAAAGAGAGAGATTAATATATGGTTGTCTGGCGTGTCCTTTTCGGAAAATGATAGCTTGAGATTTAGAGACATTAATTGCGATGCGCCATTTAGTTAGCCAATCCTCTAGGATATTCAGAAAATTTTGAAGAGTATTGATGACATAAAGAATAGAAGCACCTTGGGCAAGAGCAGCAGAATCGTCAGCAAATAGGCAAGTGGAAATGTTAGTGCATTGAGGAAAGTCGTAGGTAAAGATATTGTAGAGAATAGGACTTAGCACGCTTCCTTGAGGTGTACCAGCACAAATACGACCGATTTTGGAGAATTCATTATGAAGTCGAACTTGAAAGGTTCTATTTTTAAGATAATTTGTAATGATAAGTGTGATCCAAGTTGGAAATTGAAGTTTGATCATTTTGTAGATCAGTCCATTGTGCCACAATCGATCGAAAGCTTTTTGACATCTAGAAAGACACCTCCTGTAAAAAAATTTATAGTTATATCCTTCAGTGATGATATTGGTGACACGTAGAAGTTGATGACAAGTTGAGTGATGTTGACGGAATCCAAATTGTTCTGCTGGAATTATGGAATTTTTATCGCAAAAAGAAGTAATATGTTTCACTAAGAGTTTTTCGTAAAGTTTTCCTACACAGCTAAGCAGACTGATGGGCCGATAATTTTGAGGAAATTTCCTATCTTGGCCAGGTTTAGGGAACATGATGATATTTGCTTTTTTCCAGATAGGAGGGAAGTAGTGATATTTAGTACAGCTGTTGTAGATTTTTGCAAGATGAGTAATGGCATTAAGGGGGAGACACATTAAGGCTTTATTTGGAATGTTGTCAGGTCCAGAAGATTTCCGAATGTTGAGATTCTTGATTAAGTTAATTATGTCAGATGGAGAAAAAAAAAAAAAATATTGTTATGATAATTTTGATGATCAGCTAGAAAGGAAGTTACTGTATCTTCAACATGCTCAATTTGTGAGTAATCGCAAGGTTCAGTGTTTTCTTGAAAGGAGAGTTCAAGGTTTTCAGCAAAAGAGTTCGCTTTATCAGAAGATGAGAATATAAGACCTGAGGATCCAACCAGTGGAGGAATTTTGGGATATTTTTTGGTAAAATGTTTGTTAATTTTGAAGAGAGAATTATCTTCTGGATTTAGGCCTAATAAAAATTCATTCCATCTGTCATTTTTTAATTTGTGAATCATTTGCTTTATTTCTTTTTGAAGCTTGTTGACGGATTGCTTGAACGGAGGAAACCTGGTATCTTGCCATAATTTTCGAATTCTGTTTTTTTCCGTAATTTTAGAGGTGATTTCAGTCGGAAGTTTTTGGTGTGGTGTACTGAGTTCTTTAGATTTGCTAGCAAGGTTGATAGCAGAAGTAACAGCATAGTTAAATTTATCAATTATTTTGTCAATATCTTGAATATTGGAGATGACTGGATTACCAGGAATGCTTTGGGAGAGAATTTTAGTAAAAATATTCCAATTGGTAGTTGTGATTATGCTATTGAGGAAGGGAGTAAATGAATTATGAGAGATTTCAACTATCACAGGGTTATGATCGCTGGAAAGATCGTTGATAGAAGAAGCAGGTCCGGCGTTTAAATTTTTAAGAAGTGCGATGTCAAGAGTACTATTGCAAGGATTGTGAAGGCAGAAATATGTGGGATCATTAGAGCAATAACATTGAATGCATTAAGATTTGTCCAATCGAAGAGAATAGAACCATTTATGTTGCTGCGTCCATTATTCCATGCAGGATGCTTGGAATTGAAGTCACCAAGTAGAAGTACTTGTTGATTGGAGTTCGCTATTGTATCAAGTTCTTGTGTGAGGAATATACCAATTGAGGGCGATAAATGCTAGCAACAGTAATTTTTAGGTTATTCTTGAGATTAATAACGATAGCAGAGTTTTCAAAGCTGGTTGTAGTAAAATGAATTTGATGATGATTAATATTTTTATGAATGCAGATAGCCGTGCCTCCTCCTCTGTGAGTAAGACGATCGGAGCGATATATGATATAATTTGGAATTTTGAAGGAATCGCCTGGCCGAAGATGTGTTTCTTGGAGAGCAATTACATGAGGTTTATTTTCAGATATAAAATTTTGTAATTCATTAATTTTTCCTTTCAGACTATTGGAGTTCCAAGTCACGCATAAGATAGAATTATTGGTCGATCTATTGAATGTTATTGACTGGTTGATTTTGAAGAGCAGTTATTAAAACAGAAAGATTTGAAAGTACCCCAACTAATTGTTGCAGAATGAGTGGAATTGGAGGCGTTTCCGTGGAAGCCTGCAGAGTATTGGAGGAAGTAGAGGTCTGGGTAGGAAGGGTTGGAAAGTCATCTGAAGAAGGAGGAAGAGTTGGAAAAGCCTTCTGATGAGCGGAAAGAGACAATTGGGTGGAGTTCTCAGGCTTCATTTGTTGTGCTTGTTTTTTAAGTCTCTCCGTCCAAGCGTTGACCTTCGGGGGAGGAGCAGGAGTGAAATTAGCAGGGTTTTTAGGACAACCCGAGAAATTTGCAGTATGCTCTCCAGAGCAAAGGGCGCATTTGGGAGCTTCATCTGGCCTTTTGGTGCATTCTTTGGTGGCATGAGGTCCAGCACATTTGAGGCATCGAGGGTCTCTTGTACAGAATTTGCTATGATGATAGAATTCTTGACATTTATAGCATTGGCTGGGTCCTGATTTTCTTCTGAGTGGTTCAACTTTGACCCTAAAGTAATATAAGGTGGATAGGTCGAAAATTCTTTTGTTTTGTTCATTTTTTGATAGAACTATTAGGTACAGAGGTAGATTGCCGGTACCAGCACGATTACGAAGTGGAGTTATGAATTCAGGATGAAAAATGAGAATTTGGAGTTCCTGCATGATGACATCAATTGGGAGATCTGAAGGCAGTCCGCGAATTACAACTTTAAGTTGCTTTTCTTGGGGCAATTCAAATGTATGACTTTTAAGTTTCAGGTGATCAATTTGCTTCCTTATGGATCTGTAGTCATCAGGTGTGGTTGGAAAAACTTTTAATTTGCCTCCAGAAAGGCGTCCTTCAATCTTTGAATTTGTAATCTGGTTGAAGTTCTTAAGAATTTCAGTAGAATTTTGTATGTTGTCAATTATAATTGAAGGAAC
Organism: Caerostris darwini; assembly: GCA_021605075.1. Classification (NCBI taxonomy): domain Eukaryota; kingdom Metazoa; phylum Arthropoda; class Arachnida; order Araneae; family Araneidae; genus Caerostris; species Caerostris darwini. The sequence goes on from BPLQ01014910.1 coordinate 241,416, forward strand.
ATATTTAGTAGTATGGGGTGCAGGACAAGAAGAAGCAATATTGTGGTCATTAGTGAGATCAGTGTCCATACTGTTTTCGTCCAGATGTAATTTATCAACATTTTTTGAAATGTCTTTAATTTTAGCAGGAGGTATGTTGTCTGCATTACTAGGACCAAGACTTTCATCGGGGTTAAGGCAAGCAAATTTGGAAGATAACTTGATAACAGTGGGATCACTGGTATTAGGCCGTTTAGCTAAATTTTTTTCTTTGCTTTTGTGTGACCTTAAGTTTTTCTTTTTAGTAGGAGTAGTTACCCAGTTGTTTGAATCATTGAGTTTCAGCAAGATGAGACTCATTTGCTTCCTTAAGTTTTTATTGGTAATATTAGAAAGCGTAAGTTGTATAAAAAGATCTAAATTAGGTATTTGAGGTTAAATTTTTAAGCAATTTTCAATGTTGTTCAGATGATCATTGAGGTTTTCGCACTCAATGAATGATGAAAAATTGTTAATGCTAATATTAAGTTGATCAATTTCTTGAATAAAATTAAACGCTGTCGGGTTAGTATTAACGTCAATCAATTGATGAATATTGGTTGATTGGTCAGCAGGAGAGAGAGACATGGTTGTGCTGTTTGAGGAGAGCGAAACTCCTTCGACAACAGCCATAATAGAAAATATAAACAAAGCCAAATATTTAAAAAAACTACTGACTAAAACAGAAAATAAATATGCACTTTACTGAGTGAAGGCAGTGAGAAACGCTCGTAGCTAAAAAAAGCCCGAACAATTCTGTGCCTACACAGTAAAACACAGAAGAAAAAAAAAAGAATTCTAGAATTTAGCTAAAAGTTCTAAAAAAGAATCCTAGAATTTAGGTACTCATTTTATACAACAAAATAATAACATAGAACCAAAGAAATCAAATAGAGAAAGGTAATAAAGAAATTATGACAGAATAAGAGGGGGAAAAAATCACATACCAATGAGGAGAAACATTAGAAAACAAACAGATTTGAGTAAAGAAAAAGTAAAAGCAATAACTTATATATACCTTATATTACCTTATATTATTATATTATATATATAACTTATATATATGTAACATATTACTACCAATTACTACATATTACCAAAATATATCAAGGTTCAATGTGTAACTCTATAATGTTACTTCAAAAAAAACAAAACTTTCAAGAAAAAAAAAGTATTAGTTGAGAAAATATGACCTCTGACGCCGAAAATGTGATCAGACTCTAGATGTAGTGCAACAAGAAAAGACATATATATATTTATCGTATTATTGCTTGAGGCATAAATAAAGAGAAGTGAAGTGAACTAACAAAGCTTTTAGCATTTTCGGTTATGTTTTGTTAAGCTTTTGCGAAATAACAGGTTATGAGTGCTATTTAACGCGATAGTAACGGCTTCCATTCATAAAATACAACTTATAACGAATGCAATTTTTACACATAATAGTAGAATTTATTTTCGATTAATGTGTAAGTTTCGTCTTTGTCTTACATTTATAGTAGCGTTAAAATTTATTGATGCTTTTATAAATATTTTTTTTTTATTTAAAGTTTGACATTAGATGAATGATGATTTATCGTTATCATTAGCTAAATTTTTTTTTTTTTTTTTTTGGAAATATAAATAAAATAAAAAATTTTTTTTTCTCTTTAAGTAGTAATAATATATTTATTAAACTGTGTGTAGGCTATGAATAAATTAGTTTATTAGAAATTAGTAAGAATTAAAAAATCTTCTTTTGACGCTATGTCAAGTGAATTCTATAAATTTTAACAATAACGAGTTTGTTGATCACTTTCAAAAAGTTCAATTATATGTAAGTAATGAAATTTTATAATTATTAAACAATAAAATATTTTAGGACTGAAATTAGCAAAAAGAAAAGAAAAAAAGGAATAAATTATTTTTAAGAGAAAACTAAACACTAATAACTTTCTAAGAGTTTTAAATTCTCAATGACGAATAATTAAGAAAGTATTATTCTAAATTTTATAATTAAGATAACTGCTTGTAACTAATTATATAAAAAGTATATTTTTATATAACAAATACTTTACCAACAATTTTTAAATTTATGTTAATATTATGTAAAATTAATATATTTGTAACTTTGATATTTGAAATACATTGATATATATTAAATATATTGTTACAGAACTGGCAAACTACTCTTTATATACAGAAAAAGTGAATGCACTTCATGTAATTATTTACAAAATTATATTTACCGGCCAAAAAACTAAGTTAATTATATATAATATATACTAAGTTTCTTATTACGTTATATTGAGATTAAAAGTGTACTCAACATTTTATTTTTTTAACTAAAACATTTTTTTATTATTAAAACATTTTGTTTTTATAACTTTTATTGCACAGTAGTAATTTTTTAATTCTAACTCTTGTATGAAATGTTAGTTTTTCCTAAAATTTACTTATTTTATATGTGTATTTGATAATAAAAACTTGGATAATAATATAATACAAATAAAATCGGATGAAAACTTATCCCCTCCCCCTTCATAATTTTTCCTATTCCACAATTCTAATAGTAATTTATATAAACTAAGTTAATTATATTAGTATTTTATTACTGTTTATTTTACGTAATCTTTTTAGAAGTAATTCTTTCATATCAATTATTTTTGCAATTTTTTGTCTATATATATTGATACAAAAAATTATTTTTATGTGAATGTTATCAAATTTTTATCCACTCTGTAGTTTACATTGAATTAAACTTACTAAAGCACAACTATACAATACTTAAAACAGTAAAATCTATTGCAATTAGATTAATATAGATGAAAAAATTATAATTATTTCATATTTTAAATTATAAATTTAAATGTAAAACAAATAAATAACAATAAACTGCATTTCATTAACTAATAGCATTATAATAAAAAAATATTAAGATGTAGTGTTATATATCTAGAATTATGGAATCAAAGTTAAAAGCTGCTTTGGAGCTGTCTTTTGTAAAATCAAAAGGAGCAAAAAGGTGGTGGTTGTATTTCTGAGGGAAGAGTGTTTGAGACTGAAAATGGAGATATTTTTGTAAAAGTCAATAAAGAAGCTAATGTGAGTAATTTTATACAATTTTAAAAATGATATACAAATATTTTAAATCTTACAAGATATATAAAAGTATATTGTTATTTTTGGAAACAAAATTTTAAATTTATAATTCAGAAATGTTATAAAATAAATGTATTTTATTCTAATTATGTATATATAAATTTTATATGTATTATATACAAAACAAAATATGTTTCTTTCTAGAGTTTTGATTTAAATGCATATTCTAACATAATTTAAATATATTAATAATAAGATACACACATATATTTGTTTTTTAATTAGAAAAAATTGTTAAGTTCTCATTTAAACAAAAATGTACAAATTTTACACAAAATTTAAGAAGAAAAATAAAAATTTTATTCTTTAATCTTAAATATTCAATCACAGTTTTATGTAACTTCTCTCTTTTGAATAAAACTAAAGATTTTAATTTAATTTTAAGTGAAATATCACAAATCTTTTCTATAAACTTTTCCAAATGCGATTAGGATTGTTGTAAATCATTATTATATAATTCCTTTGAGTTAATTATCTATCAATTACTGTCACTTTAATAAAATTAATTTTCATTGAAATTTTATTTCTATATATATATTTTCCTACATAAAAAAAAAAATAATAAATATTAATTTTGGGGAGAAAATATTCCATGTTCTCAAAATAAAAATTTATCTCAAATAAAAATAAAAATCTACAGCTACAGATTTTTTCAGCACTTCTTTATACTGGGTTGTTCCATATGAAATGAACTTTTTAGTATTAATGATGTTTTATAAAATATATATTTACCACATTTTATGAAATATATATTAAGTTAAATGAGAATTTTATGTTATATTTTATTGATTATTATGTGCTCTGTCTAATTGTATAACCTGTTGCATGTACTTTTCGGAATTTTTAAAAAATCGTAAATAAATAGAAACATGGAATCCCATAAAATATGGATGCATATTAAAACTATAGTACAAATACATATGAAAGCTAAACTCGTGTCTAAATGAAGCTTACATCTAAAGAAAACAGTAACGACAGTTTAGAAAAATCAAAAGGGAGTTACCCTTTACAGCTTTCTAAGAATTTGTTGAATAATTAATGCATAGTATTACTGTCAACAATTAATATTGTGTATCAGAAATTATTGTCACCAAGGCCAGCCTTCGTGAATCAAAAAGTGTTTTCCTTCTCCATGATAATGCAAAACTACAAGTTTCATAAATCAAATTCCAAAACCTGGGCGAGTTGAAATTTGGGATTCTACCTCATTCACCAGTTTTGTCTTCTACTGATTACCAATGCTTTTAAACATTTAGAATCATTTTTTAAAGGATAAATGCTTTAGCTGCCTTTCAACTATCCAATTAAATGTAGCATCTAACTTTTATTTTCCCACTTATAAAATTACAAATTTGAAATAAATTCTTGTCTTCCATTTTATAATTAAAATAAAAAATGATTTTTTTATATACATTATATAAGAATTTTGATAACAAATATGATCTATCATCTTGTATGAACATATTTAAAAATCTAAGAAGTTGTATCCGTGACAAACCAAGTGCTTACATTTGACAATTTATATAATGATAGTAATTATGATTTCTCAATGCCTTTTTGTTGCATTTCTAATGTTTCATAATTATTTATAAAATATATTAAATTATTATATTTTTTAATGCAAGGATGAATAAAATTGCTTTATTTGATATTTAAAATAATGCTTTTTTTTTTTTTATTGTCTTAGGCTGAAGTTATGTTTGAAGGAGAATTAGAGGGCTTGAAAACAATACAAAAAACTAAAACAGTGCGAGTACCTGCTCCATTGAAAGTAAGTTTTAACTATTAGGTTGGCAACTAAGTGATTGCAGATTTTGTTAATAGTCTTAGCACATTTTTTTTTGTTAATGTGCTCAAATCACCTAATCTATATTGTTTACTTGCTGTTTGGACTTCTGCTTTTAATTTAAGTAAAAAAATTGTATCGATTAGTTATTTAGTTTCGTTTTTATCCCAATTGAAAAATAAACGAATTAGTTACCGTTTATTTTACATATGTTTTATTGCATTATGTCCAAAAGGCAAGAACACATCGCAAGCACACAAGATGTTATGTGCCATATATTGAAATGAAGCCTTGAAAGAAAACCAATTTGTGCAAATTTTCATTCTGATGATTTTTCACTGAAAAATGTGCAACTATCTAGCCATCCAGTTGAAGTTGATGAGACCCATACCAAGGCCATTATCGATGCAGATTGTCATAGCACAACACATGAGATTGCAGAAAAGCTCAATGTATCGCGTACATGCATTCAAAAAAATTAAAACAGCTTGGCTATGTCAAGAAACTCGATTTATGGATACCTCATCAGCTTAAGAAAATTCATTTGATGCAACGCGTTAACATCTGCGATTCGCTTCTGAAATTGATCCATTTCTGAAATGACTGTTAACTGGCAAGGAAAAGTGGATAGTTTATAACAATATTAATTGGAAAATATTTTAGGTGATGTGAGATGAACCAACCCAGATGACACATACATACAAAAAGATTCTGCTAACAGTTTGGTGGGGTTATAAATTAATTCTGCTCTTAGAACATTTGCAAAGAAACCAAATGATTAATTCGAATGTGCATGTTCAACAAATCGCCAAACTGAGCGATGTAATTTAAGAAAAGATGTCAGAATTGGCAAATCATAAGGGTATTGTTTTCCAGCATGAGCCATGCAAAGCCCCATACATCATTGGTCATTCACCAAAACTAGGTTGGGATGTGTTGTCACACCCACCACATAGCACTGACCTTTCACCTTCAGGTTACCATTTATTTCATTCCATACAGAACGCCTTTTAATGGTAAGAGTTTTAATGATGCTGCTGATGTAAAATCACATTTAATTAATTTTTTGCTGCCAAAAATCAGAAGTTTTATGAACGTGGAATTACGATACTGCGTGAAAGGTGGCAAAAGGTCATTGACAAAAATAGACAATACCTAATTGAATAAACTTATATTTTTAAGTAAAATTTTGAATTTTCCTTCTTATTTAAAATTCACAGTCACTTAGTTGCCAACTCAATATGTGCATTTATACTTATGAACTTTATTTGATAAAATTATTTAGATGAAAAAAAAAAAATGCTATTTATAAATTTTTTGATATCTGTTTCTTAGTATTGGTTATAAAATTCTTGTGAATAAAATTAAAGCCATTCAGCATTATTATTTCACAAATTAAATACTATTCATAAAATCAAGTCAGGTAGAATTATCCTATTTTTAAAAATTTATCTTCTCTATTTTAAAAATGAAAAATAATAAATTAAATAAATATTCAAATTAAATAATTGTCTCAAACTGTTCTTTCATTTTTTTAATTCATTTAGAACAAGAGAGAGAAATTTTTAAAGCTCTATGTAAAAAGATAATTTTTTAATGGTTTTAATAATTTTTTTAATTTTAGTAAAGGAATCGACAGACTAAATTGTAGAAAAAAAAATCTGTATTCATTCCTAAAATCTTTATATTTTCTATAATGAAAAGGAAGTTCAATATGTACAAAAGAAAATTTTTAATTGATTTTTAAGAAAATTTTAAAATTGTCTTGTATCTTATGATAAATATGCAAGTAATAAAAAAATATCTTCAAGTGTATATTGTCATTCAATTCTGCTAATATTATATGTATATTAAATTAAATCATTGCAATGATAAAGCTAGGAAGAGGATGAATTTCATCATATTGAATTCTGTAATTAGAAGAAAATAAATTTTTTTCCAATAGGTGTTATAGCTTCATACATTGGATTTCAAAATCAATTGGTGGCAGAAAACAAAACTTCTTCATAGCTTAGAGTTTTTCACAATTCAAAAAAGAATTCTTCTTTGGATTTTCCATTGCTTAGACTGATTGCTAAGCATTTCATCCATAAGAAATAAATGTACAATTCCCTGATTGTAAATTAGTTTGAGTACTTCATAATTTGTTCCAAAAGTGTTTTTGATAATGCAATAAAGACTGGTTAAAATTATTATGCATTTTTTAGAAATATAGTCGTATGTGGCCTTTCCAGCTCATTTTACAGGCAAGGACAATTTCTACATATTTATACTCATAGACAAAATTAATAGTCAAAATGTTTTCTGATCACTTTAACATTGCTTTTGAATGGGTTGAGAAAAAGATTATAACATCCAGAACTTTGAAATACAAAGTCCCACAAATTGTGTGTGAATGAAAGGATGCCAAATTAAGTGCTTTCCCTAAAATACCAAATGAATGTCTTCAAGAAAAACGATTTGATGTCAAGCAGAAAGAGTGGTTATAAGATTGTTTAGATATTTCAGATAATAGGCCCTGTAAACAAAATCTGAGGAGCAATTTTTTTCTAAGACACATATTTTTTTTGAAGATACTGTCAGTTCAGCAGTTTTTTCTTTAAAAAAAATCATCAAAAGATTGAAGATATTCTGATGGATTCCATCTTCAAGAAATTTTTAAATTCCTCTGTTTCTAGGATAATTTAATAATAATTTTTAATTTCAAATTTTATTAATATTTTGCATTTATGAATTATTCACAACCATGCATACTTTTTGTCCCTTAATTTTTTTTAATTTCCAAAAATTGCTGAATTTTTTTCAAATATTTTATATGCCCCTTTTTATTTATTATTTTGTTAAATATCCAAAATAATTTTATTATCCAATTTAAATTATTTTTTTTATCCAAATTTAAAATAATTTTATTTTGAATAAAAAGTTACAAATTTAGCTGCAATGAGTGAATTGAAGGACTGAAGTAATTTTTTATTTTAAATTTATTACTTGAGCTGAGTTTTGTTAGTGCATTTTTTCCCAACAGAAAATCTACCATTATGTTATATCTAGAAATAATAAAATTCTCAAAAGTAAGATTGGTTAAACAATATTTATGAAATTTATCCATTATTTACGTATATATAATTACTCATTCTTCTTAATCATGACTTACTGCTTTATATGTGCTTTATTTTGTATTTTTTGAAAAATTTATACATATAATTTTAGAACTAAAAAGCACTACTTTTGCTTATACAAATCAAAGTAAACATATAGCATTTTTTTTTCTTACTCAATTGAAACTCATATAATATTTGATAACACTTGGATAACATTGTCTAACATATTATATGCATCAATTATAACATTAACATTACCATATGAGTGTTAATATTAACACATCAACACATATAACATTTATTAACTTGTTTATATCAATAAATTAGTTTGATAATTTTAAATGAATCTTCTATGTTTTACAACAATGCATTTAAAATGATTCATATTTCAATTAAATAACATAATTTAAAAATAGCATGTCAAAACAGAGTTTAGAGAAAAATTTAATAATCATATTCTTATAAGAAATCCATTAAAATTGATACATTATTTCCATTAAAAATATTCTAAGTTGCAAACAGGAGAAAGAAAAATTGTTAGCCTTTGAAAAATACAAAATATATTAATAAATACATCCATTACTGAAATATATCCAATTCTGTAATGGATTTATTTATTGATATACATTAAATAAAAAAATAATTTTTAACATTGTATTCTAATTCTAATTTTCTTCTTTAAAATTAATGTTTATATCAATAAATTAGTTTCGTATTTAATTTCAAATATCATACAAAATGATTGAGTGTAATTTAATTTCAATACAGATCATACAATTGCTGAATAGTATATGCTTTGAAATCGAAAGATGAACTTTTAATGTAAAAATATGTTGCTAAAAATCACTTAGAAGTAGAAAAAGCTGCTACAAAAGTGTTATTTGTCTTATTACAAAAATCATTTTTCATGCCTGTTTATTTTTATTATCATTTTTCAATCTATTTTCCTTTGTATTGTATGTAATGATTTTCATAACTTGGCTCACTTTTGAAAGCCTCATATTATACTAATGTGATACAAGGTCTGTAGTTAACAAAATCATAAAGCTAGGAATGAGGGCATCATCACATACAGTGAAAATTGTACTACTGTTATTTAAATATATATATGTATGCGTATTGAATGTATTCTTTTTCAATGATTAGGTTATAAACCTCAAACCATATGGCACAGTTCTTGTAATGGAATACATTGATATGAAGGGGTTATCTAAGTATCCTGAACAATTAGGAGAGCAACTTGCTAAGTATGTTTTCAAAAAGTCCTTTTATTTTAAAAAAATGTGTTTAAAAATATAAATGAAATGTAAATTAATTTTTATTTTTAGAATGCATCTTTTCAATTCAAATTTAGAATCGTCTGATAATTCAGTGCACAAATCAGATGAAGAGAAACTGGTACATGTAGATAAATTTGGATTTCACACAACTACATGTTGTGGTTATATTGCACAAGTTAACACTTGGAAGGATGATTGGGTGGTTTGTATTTTTTTTACATTTATTTATAAGAAATTAATTAATTTTTCTGTAATATGAATATTTTTCAAAAAATATAAAATACAATAACACCTTGTTTGATTGTTTATAAAAAAATAAAAAACCTAGTATTACCAATGATATCTAGGTTCCAATATTAGTTAAAATCTTAACAGTGGTAATTTGAAATATTAAAATGGATTTGAAAATATGGTTAGTTAAGTAAACTAACAAAATTATTAATAGAAAATTACTCTCACTTGCAGTACATTAATTTTTACTTACATTAACATGAAATATCTGTGAAAGTTCACTGAAGTGAGAACCTACTGTAAAGTATTGTTTAAAAATATCCAAAAAAGTTTGTTAAAAGTACAGTTAGCATTAAAATCTTATTTCATTTTTTTGTAAGTGCAAAATTATAAAAGCAATAATGCACACAAATAAACATAGAAATTTTAATTATGTTTATTACATGGATTCTGCTGCAAAAATTCTATTGATATTTCAAAAATCAATTACTGAATGCATAAATATTGTGGCAAAGGCAAAAACTAATTTAACATTATTTGTGCTTATGTATGCCATCAAATAAAATTTGAAATTATTTAAAAAAAAAAAAAAAAAAAAAAAAAAAAAAAAGCAAAAGAATATGTTTTGGAAAAAAAAAAAAAATCACCCAGCTATTAAAATTTTCAATGCTCAATTATATTTTGTAGGAATTTTATGCACAACAAAAATTGGATCATCAAATAAATATGATAACATCAAATTATGGAGATAGAGAACTAACAGAGCTTTGGTCAGAATTGGTTTTAAAGATTCCTAGTTTCTTTGAAGATTTAAAAATAAAGCCAGCATTATTACATGGCGACTTGTGGAGTGGTAATGTAGCTGAAACAAGTGAAGGACCAGGTATGTAAATGAAATGTTCATTTTCAATATTCTTGTTATTTAAATTATAATAGGGTGACTACAAAAACCGTGAAAAAAATTTTCCCTTACTTTCTTGACTAACTGCTACCAATTATATAAGTTTCCTTCCTACTCGCAATCATTGAATGTGTACAATATATGTTATTAAAAACACTTTTACCAGTTTTTTTTTTTTTTTTGTACTTAATATGAAAAAAATAATATATTTTTATGAAATTCAATTAAAATAAAAAGGAATATCCTAAAAAAAATTTAATAAATATATTAAGAGTAAACACCTGAATTATTACAAGATAACCACTCTTACTAAAATAAATTATTTTTATTAATATTATAAAAGTGAGATTTACATGATTTATTTTGACAAACATGAAGTGGTGAACAGCAATTCTTCCTGAATATGCTTTTCAAAGGCAACACTATAACACTGAATTTTATTTATTTTTTTTTTTTCCTCTATGTGCACATATAATGGAAGCCCAATTTAAGATACAAATTAATAATTAAAACACACAACAAATTAAAGGATGCATTCAACTCGGATACTAAAGGAGACTTGGTTAAATAATTTAAGTTTAATTATGTTAAAATATATATAAACTTGTGTCTGTAAAAAATACTCTTACTAAAATAAATTATTTTTATTAATATTATAAAGTGAGATTTACATGATTTATTTTGACAAACATGAAGTGGTGAACAGCAATTCTTCCTGAATATGCTTTTCAAAGGCAACACTATAACACTGAATTTTTTTTTTTTTTTTTTTTCCTCTATGTGCACATATAATGGAAGCCCAATTTAAGATACGAATTAATAATTAAAACACACAACAAATTAAAGGATGCATTCAACTCGGATACTAAAGGAGACTTGGTTAAATAATTTAAGTTTAATTATGTTAAAATATATATAAACTTGTGTCTGTAAAAAATGCAACATCATGAAGTCATCATTTTCCAAAATTCCCTTAATTTTTCAGGTTGAGTGGCCACCTGCATTTGCATTGCCAATCAGATCATTGATGTGCTCTTTAATAGTGGCATAACTGGCGAAAGGAATATATATTTTCGTTTGCAAATTTTCCAACCATCCGATGGCACAAAAATTTTTGGGAAATTCTTTTGAGTAAATCTATAATGTATAAAGAACTCTTTTAATTGGAGAATGATTTGATGAGAGCTCTATTATGTATTAGATTTTCCAACTGATGCATTTTGCCTGTCTTGAAAACCAGATACATAGAATGCAATAAGATATGCAATCAATAAGAAAGCATGTTGAAGATATTTGGATCTTCATGACCTTTAATGCATGTCAATTCTTTAAAGAATTTTAAATTAACATTGTGATTGTCAATTGATGCCTAGAAAATATTTTCTAGGTTCAATTGTTTCTTGAAATGTTGTAAATGAATCTTCACAGCTGAATTCAGATATCTTGTTTTTTATATCAAGTCTTAATTGTTATTTTTGAGAAATTTAATTCAGAGATATTTCAAATCCAATCACATTGTGCACACGTAAAAGCAATTCTTTTAAGAAAAGGAATAAAATGGTGTACTTCCTAACTTGTTACTTTTTGCAATTTCGCTATTCTTGAACATTTAAGAAAATAATTGTTTCTTTCTCAGATGATCAGTGGATGAAAATTTCCAACTTATCTCTTTTTTTAAAAGATTTCTTTTAATTACTGAAGAAGAAACAATTGCAGGGCGAGACAGCAAGATACAATTTACATATAATTATCCTGTGTTCTTCCAGATTCTGGTAAAACACTTTTTATTTGGATTATCAGCATGCTGACTTGTGGGGGAAAAAAAAAACTTTCTTCCTTTGTGTCCAAAGGTACCTTGATGGCCCATTTTACATATTCAGCTTATTGTTCTTTTTGCATCTCTAGGTACTTTTGGGACCCAACTGAAATCATCTACATTGTTGCAAGAATACTTCGCCATCTTTCATTAAAGGATAATTTCCTGCTACAAGAATACGAATGTAAAAGAAGTGATGACAAGAAATTGACTATTCAGTCTTTTTTCTATCAAACACTTATCTCATAGTTTAATTGGGAGAAATGTATTTAACCTTGAAACTAAAAAAAGAGTATGTCATGAAGAAATGTTACTTGTGAGGTTCCGAAAGTAATAAATATTGATAAGATCTGAATAAACGAGAGTGAATTCCAATCTTTCTGTAAGTTACATTAGGGTTGTTGTTAGCTATATTCATAAGCTTATTGCTGTTTTATTTTTAAAGAAGTCACCATGCCCCTGATTGCTGTTGCTATGTTCGTTAACCTGGCATCATTAAGTTTTGATGTAGAGAAATAGAGCGAAATTTCCTCCAATTTTTCAGATAAAAATTCCCTATATATAAAGAAAGTGGGTTTTTATCAAGCTTTTCTTTACATCATGTTAATATATTTTAAAAAATGCAAGACTAAATATTTAAATTCAAAGACAGCCTTTCAGCAAAAGAACACTTTTAAATTATTGCTGAAGCTACCAATTTAACATTTTAATTATGTATTCATGACCACAGGATATTTTGAAATTAAGTTCTCCAACTTTTTTATTCATCTCGTCAATATTTTAAATATATAAATCACAATTAAAGGCCAAGATTTGAAATCTATTTCAATTCTAATTAGTATTAACATTATCCTTTGTTTAAATAAAGAAAAATGACACATTAATGAATGTTCAGAGTCTTGGAACTCCAGAAAATAATCATTTTGGAAGACATTTATTTCACTTGATAACTATGATGGTATGTGTTTAATACTTAATGCCAGTACTAAGACATAATTTAATTGTTCAAATAATTAAAATATTAGTGTAGCATAATTTTTTTTTCCCCCATTTCAGTTATATTTGACCCTGCTGTATTTTATGGACATTCAGAATTTGAGCTCGCCATAGCTGACATGTTTGGAGGATTTCCAAGATCATTTTATAATGCTTACCACAATGTTCTCCCTAAAGAACACAATTTCGAGAAACGAAAAGATCTATATAAATTATTTCATTGTTTGAATCATTGGTAAGTACTAAAGAGAGACTATATATTTTAATAATGAGAAATATTTTATTTCTTAAAATTATAATATGTTTCAATTTTCAGGAATCATTTTGGAGGAGGATATCGAAGTTCTTCTTTATCTATTATAAAGAGACTTTTGAAAACTACATGATAGTTTACATTACACAACAATAAGATTTAAAAATGTATATATTAGAAAAATCAAAAATTTATTATTTTTTGTTGTTGCTCAAAACATGTGTATGTTTTGTGGATGTAAATTAATAATTATGACTTATTTTGTGCCAATTATTTTAGAGCCTCATAAATAATACACACAAATAAAAACTTTTGCAACTTCATTTTTTAAGTTTTCTAACAACAAATATACATAAAATAACAGAACTGAAAATCACAGAAAAATTGCTGCACTTATTTTAACAACCAGAATTTACACAAAAGTATCTAAAATTCATCCCCCTTTCTTGTTTCTTCTTTTGCAGCTTATAGTTGAAATCTCAAAAATTGTTACGATTCATAGAAGTTGTAAATAAAAGCTGTTTCTTTTTTCCCTTTTTCTTTTTCTTAGAACTTTGGTTATCTAAAAAGAATACAGGAATTATTACAATACAATTTAAAAAGTCTATTTTTTTTGAAGAGGCATTTTACCTAAAATGTGTAAACAACTTAAGTGTTTTGTAGATTTATTTTTTATATAAGAGATTTTACTTTTAATGGGAAATTAGAAAAAGACAATTTGAGAGTGGGTTATCAATAAGATTATTTTTTTATTTCATGAAATATCTCTTATACTATTTCTAAAATTTACATTAGCTCTTTAAGTTTTAATTGCCTAAAAACACATACCAAGATTTCATACACCTCTAACTACATAATGAAATTGACATATCTTGTTTATAAATAGCAATCAGATAATATTTTCACTCAAAAATTTTGTATATTTGAAAGAAGCTATATGTTATTTAACATGCAGATGAGAGGAAGTCACCCTTTTTCTTTTAGTTGTTAATAACCAGCTCCTTTAATCTTTTGGACATGTCAGTAATGAACCAAATGCAGAAATTAAATATAATTAAAATAATAAAAACAGCTTTTGTGAAAGCTATGAAGTTAGTTATGATCTTGCATATTATATTCATAAAACATAGAACAATGTATTTTACAAGTAAGAAAATAAAAATTTTAGATTAACTATGGAAAAAACTGACACTGCTATAAGAATTTTTAAAAAATGCCATATATGTTTATTAATTACTTTCTAACTTTAGGAATTAAAAATATTTCAAGTGAAAAGCTTTTATACTAGTAGAAAACTATGGAAATTTTTTTATTTAAGTAAATATGCATATATACTTATTCAGTAATATGCACAAATAATAATAGTCTTACATTTTTTTCTGTTATCAAAAAGAATTGTTAATCAATAATGCTTTGATGGAAAAGGTTAAAGTTTAAATGGATTAGTATACAAGGTGGCTGAGGAAACTGAAAACAATTTCCCTGACTTAAGGTCTATTAATTATATTAGTTCCATGGCTTTCTCCCTATTCAGAATCTGTATGTGTACAATATGCATTATTAAAAACACTTTTACCTGTTGAAATATGAAAAAATCTATTTATGAAATTTGATTTTAAAAAAACCCAAATGAACATCTTAAAAAAAAAAAAAATCTATTAAAACAGTAATGGCAAGCGCCAGTTCTCCCTGAATATGTTTTTTAAAGATGACATACTATTGAATTTTGCTTCCCTACCCCTCTAAATACAAACATAAAGGAAACCCAGTTTAAGAGCAGAATTAATAATTAAATACTTTCTAATAATTGAACATACAATTAACAAATTAAAGTATATGATCAACATAAATGCTACAGAATGCTAGATTAAATAATTTAAGGCTTAATATTCTAAATAAATGGTGAAGGGCAGAATTAGTAATTAAACACACAAATAACAAATTAAAAAAATGCATTCAAAGCAGATACTAAAGGATACTTGATTAAATAATTTAGGCTTAATTCACTTAAAATATATATTACTTTTCAGAAGTTAAATACATAATTAACAAATAGTGATCAATGCAGATGTTAAAGCATTGTGAAATGTGGCTTAAGGAATGAATTTAATCTTAATATACAATAAATAAAATATTAAAAAACATCAAAATTCTTATTCTAAATTAGCTAAAAATAATAGCATGCATACAAGTAATAGCAAACACATACACTAGGTCAGACATGTTTAAAAATGAGAATCATCAACTGGACAGTTTGTCATAAATGCTTAATTGCGGATAGTGCGCGTGCTCACTCTTGTAGTGATCCTACTAAAGCACTGGACATACGTATACTTGGATCGAAATGCTGTCGTTTATAATTTTTGCCGATTTTGGATGTTTCTACAAAATTTCCCAGCTATTCCAAATCAATATAAAATTGCCTGACTTTTCCCAGTCTGTTGCTACTCTGGTATAAGCTTTTATAGAAGTGTATACATTTACAATGCTTATATTCTTTTTCTACTTTAAATCTAATCTGTAATAAATTATTTCAGCATGCATATTTCTAGCATTTAATAATCTCTAAAATAACCTGATTTTAATAATACCAATTTTAAAAAATTGTGAGGCATTATTTTGCAATATTATTAAATGCAGATACAGTTATATTGTGGCAATGTTAACTGGAAAGTCTGTGTTCACCACTTATATCTTTCCTTCCTTACAAATTACTTAAAATTTTTGAGATACAACAGAAAACTGTCATTTAAGGTTGGCATCTCTTAAAACGCAATATGAAAAAAGTAGTGATAATAAATTATGGTGCTTGATGATTAATTGACTTAAAATCTCACACAACTAATTTATTTAGAAGGAATAATACTTGCCAGAAGTTTGTGTAGTTGCAGCATCCAAAGCTGCTTGAAATGCATCACCAAAAGATAGACGATATTCTGGAGCTGGAGTACATTCTCCCCCATCTGAATCCACAGTAGAATGAGACTGCGGTGATGAAGCAATGTTTGATTTCACCAGATCTTTTGATACTTGTGTAAAACTCTTAGGTCCATCTTTCAGCATCTGTTAATATATAAATATGCTTTCATATATTAGTTATGAACACTAATATATTGGTTATTTAAAATTGTTACAGCTAGTGATGAAAAGATAATGTATAAATATTGGATTTACTTGAGCAAAGGAAGTGAGAGGGACACAATATGATTCAGAAATAGCAATACCAGAACAGTCAGAACCCACATCACAATTATCATGTATGTCAGAAATATCTTGACCTGAAATAAATGTTTTCAATACAATTCAATGTAAAAATTTTTTTAATCTTCTATGTAACTTTTGACATTTACCTTTCTTTTTTTCATTTAAATTAATAAAATCTCAAAACGTAAATGAAAAATACATAAACACTAAAGCTCAAAAATCAAAACAATTTCAAGACAGTCTTATAAAAATCTACAAATTTAACAGTTTCCAATATTTGGCCATGAAAAATTATTCAAAAATGATTTCCCACTAATAATAAAATAAACATTTTTGTAATTATTTATGCAACTTTCTTACAAATTAATAAATAATAACTAATATATAAATATTTTTAATTCTTTCCTCTAAATTATATCAAAATTTGTTTATTACATACATGCAAATGCCTATATTATTTTGACTACCGTTAAAATAAGAAAAATATATTAATTATTTTAAGGATTATAACAAAAAGATGACAAATTAAGGATATGATTGCTTTTTGGTGTATGTACATTTCAAAATTTCAATAAACTGGTGCATGCATGTTTTTAGTAAATTTTTTTTTTTTTTTTTTTTTTTTTCATTTTAACTAGTATATTTTGTTAAATTTGCAAATAGGGTTCTAGAATTTTAGTTTTAAGTTAAATTAAGTTCTTAATTTTTTTATTTTCCTAAAGAAAAATGCTAATTCTTTTTTTGTTGCATGAATCAATTTATTTTTTAAAAAAAATTCTGGCTGACATAATCCACTTATTTCATCATACTAGAACTAAAAATACGACTGTGGTCTTAATTATTTTCAGCAAACATTTCTCTAAATTAATACATGCAAAATTTTATAATCCATAACTTTTTTTATTTTGTATAATAAAAATTTACACAAAAAAGTATTTTTTTAGCAGGATTGGTAAAAAAAAAAAGCTTGTTAGGTGCAAATTTATAATGTACAAAAACATTTGCATAATGAAAATCTTAACTTTAGAAAAAGTTCACCAACACATAAAAACTTACTTGTTACGGAAGTGTCACCATTTGTACCACTTTTAGGAGGAGAGAGAGATAAGAAATCTTCAGGATTATATGAAGGAAATTGATCAACACTGTTTAAATTGTATGTAGCCTTTGGATCTAAAAACAAATTCAGATAAAACTTTATTTTAGTTTGCGAAAAATAAAAATTGATTTTAATCTAAGTTACTGGATACATCTAACAAAATTGAAATTATTTTTAATAGGTGCTTATTAAATTTAAGTCAAAAATTCATTTTCTTTTTTTGTGAATTTTAGTACAGTGCAATTAACATGAAAAAAAAGCATATATATATATATGAAATACTAAATTTCAAAAATAACAAATCAAGATTTCATGACAAGTGAAGCATAAACAATTTAAAGTGCATAAATGTAAATTATTATATTAGCTAACACAATATTGAGTATTGACTTCAGAATTTAGATATTAAAAAAAAAAAAGCCTATCTTGAAAAAAGTTTGCTTACATTTTCCAAGTTTTTTGTTTTCCTGTTCCTCTATCATTTTTTCTCGTCTCTTTTCATCTCGAGCTTTCTTAATACGCTGTACTTTCCTTTTTTTGATATCGCCTGTACGGGGAAAAAAAAAAAGTATTTTAATAAAAAAATAAGCATTTGTAAAATATTAAAAAAAATATGTATATATAAATTAAATCGAACTTTAAAAATATTTTTTATTACATATTTATCAAAATAAAGATAATTCTATTTTGCTAATATATTAAATATTACAATACAAATGCAGTATGCATCAGCTTAACAAAATGTCTACTATATATTTATTTAAACTGTAAATTATTACAGTACTTTGAAGAAGAGAAATTGAACAATTAAAATATATTTTCCAACAACAAAAAGTGATGAAGATTACAAATGCTAATGTAATGAAATTGCATATATATCTGAAAAAGTATGAAAATACCAAAGGAATGCATCAGTATACATAAAAATCCACATAGCTTTATTTCTGCAATTCAAAAACTATACAAGAAATAGGTGTCAAGATTTTTTTTTTTCTAAGTAATCATTTATGCAGCAATTTTTTTTAAATTATAGAATTTATTTGTGGTTCTCAGACTTATTAACCAACACGTAACACAGTAAAAAAAAATATGCTTATATTTTGGTTCAAATTTCAATTTTAAATTATCTTAAGAAATGAACAGGAAATTATACTAATTTAATTCATTTTACATATATATAGGACATACAATAATTAAAAAATATTTACTTTCAAATTGTTGCACTGTTAATTCCGATACCATACGGCTGAAATCAAGCTCCACAACTTGAAATTCGCAAGTCAAAGGTAGATGTTGCAGATATCTTAATCTGCTGCGTAAATTCTGATGAAAAAAATCATATTGATGAAAAATTCATTTGCATTTAACTCTTATATATAGTCTATGTTTTTGCAATTTTTCTTACTATACAGCTTAAACAAAATATAATATACATAAAATTACCAAGTTTGAATTTGTGAATAAATTCAAGTATTAATGTAATTTATCACAATTCAGATATTACTTTCCTAGAAAATGCTCATATTACAAAAGAATTAA
Source organism: Caerostris darwini (assembly GCA_021605075.1). Classification (NCBI taxonomy): domain Eukaryota; kingdom Metazoa; phylum Arthropoda; class Arachnida; order Araneae; family Araneidae; genus Caerostris; species Caerostris darwini. Next base: position 260,778 of record BPLQ01014910.1, read on the forward strand.
AATATTATCAAAAGTATTATAAAATATTATTTTTATTTTATTACTTAAAGAAACTTAAGCACTTGTTTATAATTGAATCCTATTACTTGATATTTTGTTGATGGCATCAATTGCAGTTAAATATCTTAACATCAAGGTAATAAATAACAAATGAAACTATCTTCAAATTTATTTCTTGAAATATTTGCAATATCTTTACCATTTCCGATAGTACATCATTGACAACTAGTTGTGCTAAAATAAAGCTTCATATAGCATCCATTTTAATATATGTGATGATCAGATGGAATTGTGTTTCCACTTGTCAATAATTTTTACAATATTAATTAAGCATTCAATCATATCAATGTTTCTTTATTTCTAAATGAAACAAGACATGAAAACAATGCTCGAAAATATGGTAGGACTGCAACAGAACTGTTTAACAGAGAATATTGAGACAGGGTTAAACCAATGACCATGCCAGAAAATATTAAGTGGTCAGTTTCAGATAAAATGAAGAAGTAGCAAATATGTTTATTAAAATAATAAGTGCATGTTTCCATCATCAAAATTAATTTTATTAAACAAGGACAATTTATTTTTGGAAAAATAACTTCATTTTTAAAAATTTTTTTTTTCTGTAGCATTTGGAATTGTTTTAATTTCCATTAAAGATTTAAATGAAGAAAGTTTAATTTTAATATTAAATATTATCTACAGGAAATACACACAAAATAAGCACATCACCATTCCCTTCAAAATCTAAGAAAGCAATAATGAATTGATTTATTTCTAGTATTTCAAAAGGGCTTTTATAATAATTTGAAACTTATAAATCAAACATATACATTTATTATGAAAAAGCAATTATCTTTTTCTTAAATAAAATTATAATAAAAATTCAGCATTTTACATGAAGCTATGAAACAAACTTCTCTTAAATTTATAATTTTAAAATTGTCTCATTTATTAAACTAAGACTAAAAAATGATATACTTACTTCTGTCATAGTAATACTTTCTATTTCAACAACTTTGGCAGTTATGATAGGAGGAGCAAATTCAAGTGAACCATATTCTTTAAGAAGCATTCGCACATTTACTTTGTGAAGATAAATATGTTGCCCATCTTCAGCTAAATATAGATTAAATAAAATGAAAAGAAATTTAAAATGATCTGTTAAATATTGTATATTTATATATACACACACACACACTAACTTCATTTACCTTGGTAGAAAAAGCATACACCTTTACTGTCAGAATCAGTTGAATTATTCTGCATTAAACTTTTAGAAGTGAAACTTCCAACTTTTGAAGAGTTTTCATTTATTTCTATAAAAAAAATTGCATTAAAAAGATTAAGATATATATCAATGGCTTCAAAAGACAATTTTAAAAATATCTTAAGATAATAAAGTAAAACCAAATTTAATAGATATATAGATATTAAAAAAGTATTTGTTAATTTTCTTTTTAAAAAACAGCCATTTATTTTATTTAATTTTGAAACTATATACATTTACAATCCATGAAATAAGGAAATATTAAAATCAAAAGTTAAACATTAAAACAAACTAAAAATTTATTTAAGGAAGAATTACATATCAAAAATGTTGCATAAATGCACGGGCTATAATTAAACTTTTCCTATAAACAGTATCCTACAGCGAAAACAGGTGGACAAATTGAAACCATACTTATTATATACAGTATACATGAGATGTGCTCAAAAAATTTCGAAAAGAAAAAAAAATCAGTTAAAAATATCTATTAGGTGGGGCTTATCTTGGAAAACATTAAATTCAATAAAATAAACAACAATACAGAATAAATAAATCTGAACAATTCAAAACAACATTTACAAGTAATAAGATGCAAAAAGAGAAAAGCTGTTGTTATTAAGAGGGAAATCTCTGAATATGCATGCAAAGAGGAAGTGCTATGCAAAGCAGGTTGTGGTATAAAACATTTGCAGGAGTATTCATGTTTAATTGTGTTGTTTCTGGCTGTCTTGATGACAATATCTTAAATTGAACGTGTAAAACAAAAACTAAGGGAATGCTTCTGCTGAAGTTTGTGAATTTCATTGCAAAAATAAACATGGCAGGGATCATGGACTCCTTAGGGTCAACTAAGGAGTCCATGATTGCAAGATTTGTAGACAACAGAAAAATAGGAGTTCAACTTGGAAGAGGCTGTACACCAGTCATAACGATAGTTGACAGGTAGATGTAGTCAAGACAGCTATTGTCACACAGTCACAGACATCTATGGAGGCAGTAGAGAACATACAGTATCTCAAAAAACAGGCTTTCTTAAAAACCGCCCAGAACATAATGCATTTTTTCCTACACAACCAACAGATGTTTGATAACCACAACAGATGTTTGTACCACAACCAAAAGATGTTTGATAAGGACAAATAACAACAGTTCATATTTTCAACATTCTGTTGATTTCCATGGAATGACGAGGCTCCTTTCTACTGAATGGGGCAGTCGACACAGAATTGTCACATTTCAGCTAAGAAAAATTTATAGATGCACAAAAATTCCACTTTATTCATGAAAGTAGTCTGGTGTTGATTAATAGTGACATTCCTCCTCAAGTCCTTTTTCTTTGAGGAAATAGCAGCATGATTCTCATAAATGCTCTGTTACGGAATGTTGGAAACTATGATATGCTGCATACTGCTTGTGCTGTGACAAGCAGTGCCTCACATTTTTTTCAAAATTACTTGAGCACATTTCACGTATAGTTTTTACACCCTAATGTGGTTGCGAACTGTTAACTCATTTTGGCTGTAATATGCTGTTTATCGGAGAAGTTTAATTACTTGACCACTATATACTTATGTTAATTATAACCACTCTGTATATACATTTCTCTCATATACGCACAATGTCTAAATGAAGCTATAGAATTTTAATACTAGTTACATTAACAATATATATATATATATATATAAAGTTTTTAATTTACATTACTACTAGTACTATAAATATAAATGTAAATATATATGAAACAAAATAACAGCTTAATATTTTACAATTAAGGCAGTAAAGTACTATTTAATTGAAACAATTTCAAAAAATTATATTGTCTATCTTACCAAAGTTAAGAGATTCATCATTGGAGTCAGCAGAACTGACAGAAGTAAGATGCTTTCGTGTGACACCCACCAACTAAATATTAAAAAGAAAATCCATAATTCTTATTAATATCAGTAAAGTATATATGTAAATTGAAATTTTTTTACATGATGCAAAAAAATAAATAAATAAATAAAAGTTGAAATAAAATTTAGTATATAATTTAAAAAGAAATAAAACAAAAATAAGTAAGTAAATGCTAATTAGCAATAGGAAATGAATTAAATTAATTTTTTAAAGCTTAATATTTGATTTTAAAATTGCATTCTTACCTTTTCAGTCATTGCTTTATTTATTTCATTATCAAGAACTTGATTCAAATTATGTTCTCTTTCATCTAAAAGCTTTAGAGGAGCAAAATAAATAAATAAATTTAAATTTAAAATACTTATATAAATTTAAATAAGTAAAATTTTTTTTTACAAAAAATTAAAAAGAAACTTAAAAAATCAACATTATTTTGAGTTATTCTAACTATTTTTAATGATTATTTTATTATTAATTTTTTTTTATAGATTTTTTTACAATTTTCTTTTAAATGTTTTTGTAAACCTTATAGAGTTCAACTGTTCTGAAATATACTTCGGTTTCTAATAAACTAAAACACTTGCACTGTAGCCCATTACAAACTATCAATAAAAGCGAGGTAAAACTACTGAAATGTTCTATCAATAAGAATTTTCAAAACATTTGGAATTCCTTGCTTCCTCAAAATTTTATATAAGTCTCATTTAGCAATAGTTTTTAACTCAATCTGTGTATGGTAGTTTGGCAACAATCAAATTTACAATTTTATACGGCAACTGATTGTAATGACTGTTAAGTATTGTTTTTGTTAAATTTCACAATTTTCATTCATACACAAAGGTAGTACTAATAGAATTGATTCTGAATAATATAGTCAAAAAAGTTAAAATGACGTACAAATTTAAAGTGAAAATATGCTGAAAATTTATACATTTTTACTTGTTTCAAAATTAAGATTTATTTTAGAAATAATGTATTAAAAATTTGACACTTTTCTCTTTTGATAACAAACATTAACTAGTCAACTTTAAATAAATATGCATTCAATAAATAAACAGCTTCCTGGTGTTCTTATCATAGATTAAAATATGCTTTTTATAAGAAGTTCATTAGATAGAATAACAACTTATCTAGTTAAAAATATGTTCTAAAAATTTTTAGAACATACTTGAATCAGTTATCTTACTTTAATGGCAGATTCAATAAAGCAAGCCTCTGGTGTGTCTTTGTCATTTTCATATGCTTGATTTAACTCCAAACGCTCCCTGTTTATTATGAGCTGTACTTCTTTTGGACATGCTAATAAGAGCTTTTGATATCGAGTCACAGAATCAACTGTAATAAAATTTGTTATCTTTAACTATTTAGTTAAAATGTCATAACTTAATATTCTCCTACAGCAACATTTTTAATAGATCTATTTTTTATTACATATCTGAAATTTTAATATATTTTAATCAAAATATATGGAAATATTGTCTAATTGTCAAGTCAGTGCACAAATAATACATTTAATAAGTTAGAGTTTTAATGCATTTGCTGTATTCAAAACATCTTCTAAATATATTTACATGCAATAATGTTTTGTCTGCCATGTATATTTAGTCCAAATGCTCTAGAAGCTAAAAAAAAAAAAATTTAAATTTTGGAACTGTATATAACACTTTATTGAAAGACATTTTCCATGCTAATACCTAATTCTAACTAAAGTCATATTGATTATGTGTCTTGTATCTAAAAAATTTATTATAAGTATTACATTCCACACCTTTCATTTTATTTGCATTTAGTTATGCAGTTTTTTTAAAGGGATTTAAGAATTTGTTAGTGTAGCTCAGCTAAATCTGGCCATAAAACTATTAAATACTTATGTTACTTATCCAAACACATATCTTGAATTTTCACAATAAATATAAAAAGTAGAAAATTGAGAAGAGAAATCATGATTATATAAATTCTTAATAAAATTAATTTAACTCTGTATTACAATAATAAAAAAATTATATATTATTTTATAAATAAAAAAACTACATATACCTTCAAAACATTACACATGGAAGAAGTAATTTTCTGTTCAGTAACTGGAACTGAAAGTAAGGAACCTTTCTCTCTCCTCATGAGACACATTGTTATATCATCACCAACAGCAATGGATCTCTAATCATCAACGATGCACTGAAACAAAAAAATTAAAAATATAGCATACATAATAATATTTTTAGATCTGTTTAACTAAAATAATAATAAATTAAAAATAATTAAATCAAAACAAATACATAATTTTAAGACATGTTTTTCAGTACCAATAAAAAAAACAAGATGTTACTTTTTGTAAGAATTATTTTTAATTTATATATAAGTAAAATTAGCTTAGTTTAGCTCTTATAGATATTTACTGCAAATGATTCAAAAACTCAAAAATAAATATGTTATATACACTAAACTTTAATACTAATTTTATGAGCTTAAATATTCTACTGCCATTCCTTCAGCATTTATTTTTAAAAAAAATAATCATAATAATTTTTTTTAATTTATTTATTCTAAAGGTAATTTTTATTCTAAATGTTTTAATTATACAACATTTCTATATATCAGAGTACTTTTCACAATAAAGAACATGAGAAATATAGAATTAAAACGAAAGAGATTTACGTGAAGGGAACATTTAAATACAAGATAGCAACAAATTTGTTTCAATTAAAAACCATATTAACCCTATTATAATTTCTTTTTAAAAAGTACATACAAGATTTACGTTAAAGAAAACTCAAATTAAATATATATAATTTCTAAGATTGTTTATTATTTTAAAATTATTGTAGAAATATTATGCTCTACAGAAAGTAAAATTAATAAACCTTTTCAATTCAGTTTTGTGAACAGCTTCAAAACAGATGGGACATTTTTGCCATGACTTATCAGTTAAAGCCAAATAATGCAAGATACATGGCCAGCAGTAGATATGCCCACAACGAGTAATTTTTGCAGCAACTGGCACAAAAAGGCATATCGGACAGGATGGCACTTCATGGCAAGGCAAGCGCTGTAAAAAATTTATAATACAACATAAGGATATTCAATAAGATTTTCATAAATGCACTTTCATTTTGAAATATTAATGTACAACAAGGGTACATTTGTATTCCAACAAATCTTACTATAAAATTTAAGTAATATATATTAAATTTATTTCTATTATTTTTTTAAGTACTACAACTTTTAAAAGCTACATTTTTTCCCCATTAAACAATTCTGGCCTGCAATTTTCCGAAAAAAACATTGTGCATTTTATATACAGATTTTTTATTATAATAAGTATAAGAATAAAAGAAATGGGAAAGGGAAGATTTTAATTCCAAAATAGATGCCTGCTGGATATTGGGGCAGAGGGGGTGGATTTTTTTATTAAATTTTATTTATGATTTGGAATTTTGTGACCAAATTTGATATTCTTTAATAAATCTTTAAGCATTTGTTCAAAATGCTTTACATTCAATGGTTTAATCAAAATATAATTTTTTAAAGTAAATAAAAATTTAAAAAATTTACATGAATAGAATATCCAATAAAAAAAATTACTTACAATTTCTTCAATCAGTGACCATTCAACAAGGATGTCAGGGTTTTTTTGATGAACAGAATAGTTTCCATTATCTCTTGCAACAAATTGACAACTACAAAAAATAATCATTAGAAGAAATTAATAGTTTAATACAGTTTATTATATACATTATTAAATTAGAAAAATACAACTTATATCATATTCAAATTAAAAATACGTTTAAAAGTAAGGAACACAAAAGGCACTTTTAAGAATTTACATATATTCTAAGCCACTATTAAAACTAGAAATATACTAATTTTTAATTAGTATGCAGATTATTCAGATATCCAGCACTAAAATTCTTTTGAAGCAGATTTTATTTTAACTTTGATTTTATAGGCATTTATATCTTCAAATTATACACAATCCTATTTAAAAAAAATATATAAAAGAAATGATAACTAACTTGGCCTGCAAGAAAAGTTCTTTATTATATTTAGGTAACTTGGTTCTATTTTGAATTCTTCTTCTTCCATTTCCATCCCAGTTATCAGGAGGAGCCAAAGAAAAGTTGAGTAAATAGTTTAAATTAGTTTTTTTACATCCCTGTTTAGTAGTCGAATCCCCCACAGCTCCTTCGGTCATCTGAAAAATCAAATTCAAAACAGTCAGACTTCTGCTATATTATTATACGAACTCAATCTATACAAGCAATGTTTTCATAACAAAGTATTTTTTACAACTTCAAAGTTGTAATATTAACATTAACTTAAAACATTCTGGCACTCTAAATTTATTTACAAAAAATAATAGTACCAAATTAACAAGTACTAAAGTATTATAAAATAGCTTAAGAGAAACAAAAGAAAATTGTACAGTTTAATCATAAAGATGCTATATTAGCAAAAAAATTAAATCTTTTTTATTCAGAATAAAATAATTTCAACAAGATATTTTGTTGATCCAAAAATATTTTGAGAAACCTCAGTGCTGAGAAGAATCAACACTCACTTGATTTGTTTATAATAAATATTATCTTTGCTAATAGTTATTGATAAATTGGTTGATGTTATAAAATTTAATAACATTTAATTTTAACTTTAATTGCTAGAATCTTTGAAAAATAATAATTTTTATATGAAAGAAAAAGCCAAGAGTTGGTTTTTTAAACAGAATCTTCAAAAATGCTCAATTCTCAACTCCTCACCTTATTAGAATAACAAATTAAATATTTTAAGAATTACATAAATAAAAAATTATAGAATTGTGAATTTTTAACCATTTTTTTTTTTTTTTTCATGGCCTCTCTAACGAATAATGCAGATGCTATGGATTTAAGCTGAAAAAATTTAGGCTTAATACACAAATTAATATTAAATATAATAACAGTTTTCATAAATTCTATAAATTAATAAAAACTTACTTTTCTATTTTGGTTATAATGAAAGTAAATAAAAAGGATAATCCAAAATTCCAAATAAAAATACACAATTTGGATAAGAACATACATTGGTCAAAAACACATTTAAAAATAAGAAATCATACACAATAAGAAATCATAATCAATCACACATAAAAACATCGTTGCTGTGCATGCTACTCAAATTGATGAACCCTTGCTACTTTTTCACAAAACTGTAGTTTGATAACAGGGAACCTTGGATCAGAGAATTCCTAATTTTATTTTTATATAAAAATATAAAGACTGGTATTTTGACAAAATATAAAATGTTTCTTAAATATATCAATAAAATATTATTAGCAAAAGTCCTGGTTTGCCCCCAAACATCAAAAAACAAAAATTGTCAGAATAATAAGAATGTTACATATTTTAAATAAATTCTTAAAAATACAAGTAATCAAAAGAGTTATATTACCTCACGCCTATATCTTTCACAAACAGTTCCAGTTTTATTTCTAGGTCTTTTATCAAAAAGCTCCCTGTTTCTCTGGGGGTTATTTGATTTTTTTCTTGTTTCAGGGCGTGGTGATATATTGTCCTTTGCTCTTGGCAAACGAAAGTATTTATTTGGAACATCTACAAGAAAAGTATATATATACACCATATATTTATATAACATATAAACTTGAAATTATTAAAAAACAAATTTTCTGGAGTAATTACTCAAATATATAATTTATGAAACATAACATTTATAAAATATTTTATAAAAATGACATTTATGAAATAATTAAACAAAACACTATAAATCAACAACTTATTAAATATATAGTATTTTTAAAATCTAAATATGATCAATTAAATTAAATATTTTATATCTTACTTACTAAAAGGATATTGTCATAACATTTTAATCTGAAATAAGAGTAAGAGTAGGCTTAAGATAATATCTCAGAATTTGACCACACAAATTAATAGATTTTTTTTAAAAATATCATGGATTACAAGTGATATAAAAAATATAATGATTTTTAGGGTAGCCACTCTACAATCAAAGTAAAATTCCCTGACTTTTCTTGGTGAAACTAAAAAAAATTCCAGGCCATTCGTATAAAACTCGGACACCATATAGACTATTTTAAAAACCCGACGAATAAAAAAAATTTACATCAATGATTAATATGTAAGTTTAGTTTTTAACAGATTTTAAATATTTAAATATAATTTTTTGATATTTTCAAATTATGAACAAAAGGTGAATAACGGATAACTAACAATTATAGATAAATTATAGCAACAGAATTGTCTGAAATAAAATAGGATGTATGTATAATAAATAATAATAAAATGTATGGGAAGGAATTACTAATCAGCAAAAGCCTTTTTAAAGCAGGCAAAAAAGCCAAAGAATCTCACTATTTTCAATAGAAAAAAAAAACATCAATTAAAAAAAAATTGGTAATAGATGAAGAAAACCCCATATCAAATATTTTTTGAGTTTTTAAAATCTATTGTTAAGACATCAGTTATTTTTCAATATATATGGAACCAAAAGCTGTACACAGTATTATCGAATTTCTTTTATGGTTACAAATTTTATTTTTAATTTTGTAAAGCAACAGTAATTCAAATTCACTGCTTCCTTACCAAAAACTTCTAAATATTTACGAATTATTTTTTTTTTTTTTTTTTTTGCATAGTTAATGTGAGGTACAGCTGAAATTTTCCTGACTTTTATTAATCAATTGAAAATTGTACCATACACTCTTGAAAATCTAGATTTCAGGTGACACTGATAAAAATCTTTTTTTTGACACAAATGAAAACTTTTTTTGCTGGATGATATCTTCACAATATGGACACTGTCCTTAAAAGTTTAGGGGAAATCAGAGATCTTCAATCCCACTACCCTTTATTTTTAATGACTTTGGCAAGTTCCCCCCCCTTTATGTTTCAAGCTGTTTTACAGTTTTATAATAACTTCTTATCTATAATCCATAGATTTACTTTAAAAGCTTCTAAACTTTGTGCAAATATAGGTTAGGGAAACATTTTTACAGTTTTATACATTTTATAAAAACAATAAAAACTAGTAATAAAGACATGACACTCAAAGAAGAAAAAAAAAGCAGAATTCAAAGGTTAAATGTATATGCTCATGTTGCTCTGTTACTCATGACAATCAGCTGTGTAAAAAATCCTATACTACCCTTTAAAAATTCCATTCCCATCTATTACCTAAAAGTTAATATTTTTTTTCAAAGATACATTAATAGCATTTCAGTTTATAGAAAGCTTTCCACATTATTAAAATGTTATGTTAATTAAAAAAGTTGCAATAATGGAATGAGTTTTAATTCGCTCCCAAAGCAAGAAAATGAATATCGCCAACCGAGAACTTAGATAAAAGGCTATTGAAGATTTCGGAGAAAAGTTGCTATTACTAAATCTAGTATCTAGTCTTAAAAAACATTTCACAGCCAAAGGTATGGGTTAAATTGGAACAATTGCAGTTATTAGATAGCTTTAATTTAAAAAACGGAATAGATTCGTTACAAAATTATACAACATATCACTTTTCCTTTTTAAATGTTTCAGAAAAAAAATTGATGCGAATATTTTCACATTTGATGATTCATATTCATTTCGTGAGAAATGATGCTTATATATCTTTAAATATTTTACCATGTATTTCACGATCATATTTATTAGAAAGAATATTTTTATATCACGGTAAATATTTAAATATATCGCAAAAAAATTAGTTGGTCTCCACAACTTTCAAAAAATTAAGGGCGAATAGAATTTTCTGTCATCCTTAGTTAAGTTCCCCTTCGCATACTTTTATTGGCCTTAAATATTTTTAAGAATCAAATATTATTTTGTTTTCATTTAATATTGTTTTACGCTCAATTAATCCAACAGCAAATTGAAATTACCTTGTTTATTTTTTGAATCACAACTGTTGGATTTAGATGAAGAACTTTTTGCATTTCCCTTCTCCATCACGCCTACTTCTAATATGTTTGCTTCCAGGGTGGATGGCAGTATTTAAAAAAGCAGAAAGAACTCCTGTAGGAGCTGAACAGCAGACTTGAGAATTCATGATAAATATAATTTCAATATGCCATATTCCAGCTATAGAGTTTCGAAAAACCAAACTTCGTTCAGAATAAAATATTTAAAAATTATATAAAACTTGCAACAAAACACAATTAAATTCCTCGAAAGGATTTGTCTTGAAGCTCCTTTAAATTTTTATAGAACTTATTGAAAGACTTTTAAATTTAAAATGGTAGATATTTACTGCTTAAAAAAAGGAATAAAGTATTCGAAATGCCGCTTCGTGCGACTGAAGAACAATTTAACCTTCGTCGCAATATGGCGACGAAAATGAAGTTGCAATACAAACAAATCGTTATTGCCAAAAAAGACAATATAACATTTTCTACAAAACTTATTTTTATTTCTTAATCTTTCTTCTTTTTTCATTATTCACTTATTATCTAGATAATTTTTAAAATATTCTAAAAATGTTGTTACATTATTTATAAAATTTTTAATTTATTAATAAAAACAAAAAAAGAGAAAAAACATTGACTAAATTTTTGATTTGCGATTGGCAGTACACAAATTGGTTCGCCGGATTGGTTAAATAAGTCGTATTATTTTATATCAATAATATCCCGCCGGTGGTACACGTGCGTGTTTGTACAGTCTCATTATTGGTACACACAAAAAAAAATTTTATATCTGATTTCATTTTCATATTTATGTAAAACCTATGTGATTTCTAAGTATGAAGTAATTTTTTTTAAGGATAAAAAATGTCACAGGCATTTCTAATAAAAATATTTAACAAGGGAATACGAGAATTAAATTTTAAATTGTTTCATTGTGAAGTGATAGTAAATTCAATTTATCCTAGTATGACTGCTATAAGTACCAGAATAAATAAAATGCAGTTTTAGTAACCCTTTTTATATTTGTATATGATTGAATACGATTGATCAATTATGATGAATAGAAAAAGAGAAAATATCATAAACATTTTATATATATATATATATATATTTATGAAAGCAAAGCTTTTAAAATAAAAAGGAATTGCTTAGAGAAGGCGGGAAAAAAAAGAAAACCATTTAAATAATGTGTGGGCAAGTTGTTAAGATATTGAGTAAATAGAATAGAAATGAAACAATATTCTTTTTTGATGCTTTCAATTTTGACAAAAAGTCTTATTAGTATTGTTTACATATAAAATTTATAAGATTATCTAAATAATTTCGACTTGCATGGAGGTAGTTAAAATAAGCAATGGTGCCTTTTCTTTTGCTTAGATGTTTTTATTTTTAATAATAATATTCTGATTTTTATAAAATGCAAGTTATTAATAATTTGTAATATGCAAATTATTAAAAATGAAATACAATTAATTAGAGGGTAAATTAATCTAAAATTGAAATGATGAACTTCAACTTATTAATTTTGTTTTGCTATAGATTTTCATTTTAATAAAACCATCTAGTAAACTTTATACTTTTTCTTTATAATATTTTCAAATGCCAATGATTATTTTTTTTCCAAATAATAATGGTTATCTGATAAATATTTCCTGTGCATTAAATAAAAGAGTATTATTAAAATTTTATTCAAGCTTATCTAATTATAATTGCTCATTAATTATATGAACTTTATTTTTTAAAATATATTAATAAATCATTTTTCTCTTATTTTTATGGTGGTTTATGATTTCTTTATCTCATTGTGTATTAAATATGTAGTTAACTTTTGTATTTTAAAATTACTCTTATAAATTTAAGAAGTGTTTATTGTTAGTAGTATTTTTAAATCCTCTGAAGGGAATTAATAAATTTATTCTAAACTATTATGTAATTTCAGTCATGGCCGAAGCATACTTATGGACTTTTGGAATAATTATTCCATTTTCATGCCTTATTGCATATATCATACAAAAGATATTCCAAGTGAAATATATACAAAAGGTATTTGTCTTTTTTAATTACTGTTAACTTTATTTATTGTTAACAGTTAAATAAATAATAAATTTGTTTATCATTTCAGCCTGCTGTTCTAGTCAATAAAAAAATAATTGCAGAAAGAAGTTGCAATATTATTTTTGGAACGCAAACAGGAAATGCAAAAGTAATATATATATATATATTTTTTTCCCTACTCTTCTTTCTTTATTCTACTTTTCTCATTTGAAAAATATCTGAAAAGTTTGTTTCATAGTAAACCTGCAATTTTTTCTGTTAAACATGTTTATATTTTTAATTAAATAAACTGACAATTGCACATTGATTCTTTGATTCTTACTCATTTGCAATAGTTTCAAAAAATGTCTAATTATTCAGGGATGGCCCACATGCACTAAAGTGGTTTGGGTGTTACAACTATTAAATGATGCTTATAAAAGTTGAAAAAGGAAAAATAAACTTTTGAAAAAAAAATTGAAAGGAAGGAAATTAAATGAAAAATTTTAACTTTTTTTTATTTATTTTTGCTACATTAGCAGTAAACCAGTGAAAATTAGTGTATTATTACTAGATTCTTAGCAATCATATATTTCTAAATTTAGTTTCCTTCGTCAAAAAAATAACAGTTAATTAGTAGAAAATACCTTTATTTTTGCCATTAATCATACAAAATATACTATACATTAATAATGAAATATACATAGAAAAATATTTGCATAAGACTCATAATAAAATATGAAATAACTTATTCACAATTTCTGTCACTCATTGTGTAATTTATATATTCATAGTTTGTATTAGGGAAAGAAGTGAGTGATATTGTTAATGAATAATTTGAGAGATGTAAAACATCATGATGATGATGCTACATGATCAAAATGTCCCTGGTTGAAAGGGAAAAAAAACTTGAAAATTTAGGTTAATTTTAACTTTGTTCACAAATCATTGAGTTTTTTTTTTTTTTTTTTTTTTTTTCTTTTTTTTTTTCTCATAAGTGTAGAGCATGTTTTATACATTAAAAAAATGCATAAACTAAGACACCTATTGATGTAAAAATGGAATACAAATTGAACGACTTCTACTTTCACTGTTAAAAGAATTTTCCCGCTAGAATAAAAATAGAACGTAGTAAGCGTTCGAAGTAGAATAAACATGTCGTAATTGTGAAAATTGATTATCGTCTTTTATTTTGCCGTCTGGATTTTAATAACACTACGCAACCTTTACAATACCGCCACATACTTGGTGACCCGTGAATTGTTTGCAAACAGTGAATTATTTACAAAATGACTGAAATCTAATGAATCGGCGAAAAAAAGATGAAGTAGCGCGGGTAAGTGTCAAAATACCTCCTTTTTGGGCTGAAAAACCAGAAATATGGTTCTTTCAAGTTGAAGCACAATTTTCAATTTGTGGAATAACAGCCGAGGATACAAAATTCAACTACTTAGTTTCGCAATTAGAACCGAAATTTGTTGAAAGTTTGTGGGACATTATAAGTGATGATAATAGAACAAAATATACCGCTGCTAAAGAACGTTTGCTGAATACATTTAAAGAAAGCGAAAATAAGCGTCTTCAGAGACTGCTGACAGGACTTGATTTGGGAGATCTTAAACCCAGTCAACTTTTACAAAAAATGAGAAACCTGGCTACTGATGGAATAACTGATAAGGTACTAACAACATTATTTCTACAAAAAATGCCTGATTCTGTGCGGAATATTTTACTAGTTAGTGATGAAGGAATTGAAAAACTGGCATTAATGGCGGATCGTATTCTTGAAATGCAACCAAAACAAGAACTTTACCGCGTAAGCAATGTTTCATCAGGATCAGATGCCATGACTGAGTTACAACAACAAATTACATCTTTGGAAAATAAACTTGAAAAACTGAGTGTCACAAGGAACTCTCGTTCCCAAACAACAAATAGCGGTCGATACTCTTCTTCTCATCGAAGTAAGTCTCGCAATCGCTATTATAATACTTCTGGCAAATACTGTTATTACCATTTTCGTTTTCGAGAAAAATGTTTTCCTGATAAATGCAAAGCTCCATGTGCATGGAAAAATAATCCTTCGGAAAACCAGAATCAGCAACAGAATTAACGGCAGACTCTGCTGCTGACAATACAACATATTGCCGTCAATACCGTCTATTTGTCAACGACAAAAAAACGGGTTTACGCTTTTTGGTTGATAGTGGAGCGGACGTAAGTCTTATTCCTTATACTTCTAAACACAAATTTATTAGTGACTATAAATTATATGCTGCAAATAATACTGCAATCGATACTTTTGGTACAGAAATTTTAAATCTTGATCTAGGTTTACGCCGAGAATTTCAATTCCCATTTATTGTGGCCAAAATTAGTAAACCTATACTAGGTGCAGATTTTTTAAATAAGTTCAATTTATTAATTGATATAAAGCATAAAAGATTAATTGATGGTGTAACTAACCTTGCAGTTTATGGTGACATTGCACCCATCTCTATTAATGAAAGTGTAAATACAACGAGCAGCTTATGTAAATATTCTGATTTATTTTCTATGTATCCCAATATAACAAAACCAAATTTTCTTGTTTCAAATGTTAAACATAATGTAAAACATCATATTGTAACTAAAGGACAACCTATAAATTGTAAAGCAAGACAATTAGATCCAAAACGGTTGGAAATAGCTAAAAGAGAATTTAAATATATGCTAGACAATAACATCATTAGTCCATCTAGCTCAGAATGGGCAAGTCCATTACATATAGTAACAAAGAAAGATGGTTCTTTTCGTCCATGTGGTGATTATAGAAGATTGAATGATTTAACTATACCTGATCGATATAACATACCTCGAATCCAGGATTTTCAACATATTTTAACTAATAAAACTATATTTTCTAAAATTGACATTACTAAAGCATATTATCACATTCCTGTAGCAGATGAAGATAAGGCAAAAACTGCCATCATCACACCTTTTGGACTTTATCAATTCAATGTGATGAGTTTTGGTCTCAAAAATGCCCCTGCAACATTTCAAAGGTTTATAAATGAAGTTCTTTATGGTCTAGACTTTGTGTTTCCATACTTAGATGATGATGTGTTGATCGCCTCTTCTTGCGAGGAAGAACATCGTTCACATCTTAAAATAGTTTTCCAGCGTTTAGATAAATATGGTCTACGGATTAATATTAGCAAATCAGTTTTGGGAGTACCTGTAATAGATTTTTTAGGCTATCAAATATCTGCGGAAGGTTCACAACCTCAACCTCAAAAAATCAAAGCTATCATAGAATATCCATTGCCAGAAACTATGCACGAATTACGTTCCTTCTTAGGAATGATCAATTTTTATCGTAATTATATAAATAATGCCGCAAAAACTCAAGCCCCTCTACATGAACTTTTGAAAGGATCTACAAAAAAGATCGACGCAAAATACCATGGACCGATGAAACTAGACAAAGTTTTGAAAAATGCAAACAAGATGTTGCTCAAATAGCGTTAATGGCATATCCCAACTCGGATTACCCTCTGGCACTTCTCACAGATGCATCTGATTGGGCTATTGGATCAGTTATTCAACAAAAAGAACCAAATGGATGGAAGCCAATTGCATTTTTTCTAAAAAACTTAATGATGCTCAGAAAAATTACAGCGTTTATGACCGTGAACTTTTGGGTATATATTTATCCATTAAACATTTTAAGCATTTACTTGAAGGTCGAGATTTTGATATTTATACTGATCATAAACCGTTAATATTTGCTTTTAAGCAAAACAATGATAAAGCCTCCCCCAGACAACTCAGACATCTACAATATATCTCACAATTCTCTACTAACCTATACCATATCAGTGGTCGAAACAATGTGGTAGCAGACAGACTGTCTAGAATTGAGGACATCGATTCACCTATTGTCGATTATGACTTGATAGCTGATGCACAAATTAATGATGATGAACTGCAACAATTGAAATTACATTCCAAATCATTACATTTTAAAGAACACCAATTGCCATCAGGAAAGCTCTTGTATTGTGATACCTCTACTTCCAGTATCAGACCATTCATACCAAAAAATTTTCGAATGACAATATTTAATACAATTCACAGTTTAGCTCATTCTGGAATTCGAACTACTGTAAAAGAAATAACTAAAAGATTCATTTGGCCAAATATGAAAAAAGATGTTAAACAGTGGACTCAAACTTGCATCAACTGTCAGAAAAATAAAATAACTAAACATACAAAATCAGAATATTCACAATTTCAAGCACCAGATGAGAGATTTAGTGTCGTTCATATAGATTTAATTGGACCTTATTCACCTTCTAATGGATACACATACTGCTTGACGTGTATTGATCGGTTTACCTCTTGGATGGAAGTGGTACCGTTATCAAATATCACTGCAGAAAGTATAGCAAAAGCTTTTTATGAGCATTGGATTACCCGATTTGGTGTACCTACTTGTGTTATTACTGACAGAGGCACTCAATTTATTTCAGAACTATTTCGAAGTTTAGCTGCGCTATGTGGTGTTAAAGTAAACCATACGTCTTCTTACCATCCTCAGAGTAATGGAAAAGTTGAACGTCTTCACCGTACCTTGAAAACAGCTATTAGATGTCATAACAACGTTCGTTGGACGGACACATTACCAACGGTTCTTATGGGTTTGCGAGCTGCTCTACATGAGGACTCTAAGTATACAATAGCTGAAATGGTTTATGGAAAAACTATTAAATTACCAGGCGAATTCTTTGAAGAATCCAGATTGCCAATATCTGATGATAATTTCGTAAGTAATCTCCGAAAACAGATGGCTGACTTAAAACCATACCAATCCAAAAACAAATGTAAACAAAAGATATTCATTCCAAAAGATTTGTACACATGCTCACATGTATTTCTGCGAATTGACAGAGTTAAAAAACCTTTAGAACCCCCATATGAAGGACCCTATTTGGTATTGCAAAGATCCCCGAAAAACTTTCTTCTATCAATTAAAAATAAACAAGTTAATATTTCAGTGGATAGATTAAAACCGGCATATGTGTTACAACCTAATGAACTTCTGAATCCAACATCATCAAATGATCATACATCTGTGCCGAGTGAACAAACATTTATACCAAGTCAGCAAGTTGCACAACCAAATACAACAACACGTTGTGGAAGACAAGTAAAACTTCCTGTTCGTTTCAATGACATTATTGACTTTTCTTCAAACTTATAATTCATCCATGTCCATTTTAAAAATTAATTTGATTTATGTATGTAAATGTTTATATTTAATTGTATTTGTAATTATTTTGTGCAATTTAAATTTGTATCAATGTGTATTTGTTCGCTATTATTTGTATTGATATATTAATTCGTCTACCATTTTCAAAGTAACGTAACTTTGTTACTGGTAGGGGAGTGATGTAGCGACACCTATTGATGTAAAATGGAATACAAATTGAACGACTTCTACTTTCACTGTTAAAAAAGGGAATTTTCCCGCTAGAATAAAAATAGAACGTAGTAAGCGTTCGAAGTAGAATAAACATGTCGTAATTGTGAAAATTGCCGTCTGCCACAGATCTAAATTTTAATAACAACAGTGAGACTGATATGCTTGTTTAAATTAGTATAATGAATAATTTTATTCAATTCCTTATATGAATATACTATTTTTAAAATCTGGAAATAAATTATAAATAAATATCATTTTTAACAATTTGTATTTATTTAATTGTACATACAATTAAATTTGGAATTATATAATTAATATATTTATGTGTTCCTGTTTTGTATCAAATTAATTTAAATGACATATTAATTATGTGTGTGATGTGGTTACAAATTTTTACAATTAAATTCAAAGTTATAATGATTAATTTACATTGGTAATTTATTTTTGCATTTTAAATGTTTTTTTATAAAAGAACTTTAAAATAATTTAATTATTGCTTTAAACTGGTTGATCATAAATCTTGTACATTATATTTTTTTCCTTGTATGTCATTATTATTTATATCAAAGCAATTTTTCATAACATCTTTGCTTTATTCTGTGTGAATTAAATATTTGAAATTGCTTATTTTTGGTAATCCTAATTGGCCATAACATGATACAATAAAGTATTTGTTTTTTGGTTTTTTTACTTTACTAGGCAACCGAAGAAAAATTGTGCATTTTTCTAGTATCAACATATGTTGATGGTCTTCCACCTGATGATTGCACCTGGTTTTGCAAATGGTTAAAAGAAGCTTCATGTGATTTCAGAGTTTCTTGTACTACGTTAAAAGGTTTAAAATATGCAGTGTTTGGTTTGGGCAATTCTAGCTATGGAGAAAATTTTAATAAGGTATGATATTTTTTTAAACTAATTTTTGTCAAAAGTTTGATTGTAAAAAATCCACAGATTGTATGTGGCAGTGTAATCTAGGACAAAAAATTTTAATACATAATTCAAGGATTATAAACAAGTAATTATAAAATCTCCCATTACAAATTATAAAATTGGAAGAGGCTAGATTAATTATTAGCTGATTATAAAAAAAAATATCTAAATTTGCTCTGTTTGATTAAAATATTTTAAAGCTAATAAAAATATTATATATATATTCTGTAAAATTTCTCTTATTAGCAATTAACTGATATATTAATAAGGCAGGGTATTTTAATATTTATGATTGATAAAAAACTGATATCTAAATATTTTTATAAAAACTGAAATTTTCATTTCGAGGATTTTAAAGATATATTGACCAACAAAAAAATGTATTAATATAGGTAGCTGTTGAAATTAATGCGGAGTTTTCTAAATTGGGTGCTTCTTCAATTCTTAATTTAGTAAAAGCAGATGAAAATGACTCCGATTTTGGTAACTATTTTTACATTATCATAATGAGGTTTTATACTATGTATTTTGGCATTTAAATATTTTTTGCTTTAAAATTTAATTGTGATGATTTTAAAAGAAAAAGTCTTTTATCATTTTACTTTTTCTTATTTTCTATATCTATCCCAAAATATTTCATGCACACGCATATTTATATATATTAATAATTATATTATATAATATAAATATATTTATTTATATTATGAACAAAGCAAAAAAATTTATGTATTTTTATTACTAGTTAATTGTAAAATACAGAATAAAATTTTTGGATGTGTAATAAATTAAGACTAATTTTAAAATGCTTTTATTTTGTCTTTAGTGTTAAATTAATAAGTAAATTGTCACTCGTATTTATTTTATGTATAGTTTTAATCAGGTGGTTTAAAGGTTTAATATTTTTTTTAAATGTGATTTTCAAAATTTTGATTGAAAAATTTCAAAAATAATTAAATAATGAATTATGATTAGCATTTATCTTTTAATTGATTATTATTATTATTATTATTTTTTTTTTGTCTTTTAATTATCAGGTTTGGAGGGAAGTTTTGTGAAGTGGAGAAATGATCTGATGGATATACTAAATAAAGAAAAGGGTATCAATAAAGAAAGTTCAGGAGATGTATGTTCAGTTTCTAATTTTATTATATGTTTTAATTGCAAAAATAAAAAATAATAATTTTTAAAATTCTGTTAGAATAAAATTACATATGAGAGCAGCAGTGAAGAAGAAGAAAATGAAAATATAATGGATCTCGAAGACTTAGGAAATGTTTATAGAGCAGCTAAATCTGAGGTAAGAATAATATATAAATTTAACTGAAAAGCATTTTATTTCAATATATATAGGCAATTTTATTTAACTATTTTTGCATGACAAGTGTCTCCTTGAAGATTTTTTTTTATATCAAATTAAAAAAATAGACTATACACAACAAATTAATTCATTGATCATGACATGTAAGTTAATAGTTTTTATTGTGTAAATCATTATCCAGAAGTTATTGTAAACCTTTAATAAAACTTCCTGAAAATTTGCCATAGTATTAAAATCTATCATTGTTATAACTCAATTAAAATTATCACATTTTTTTATAATTTGATGTTAACAGAATAGCATGTAGTAGATTTAACGAAATATGCTTAATGCTATACATAAATTTTCTTAATGAATAAATATTAATAAATGTAAAATTTTCTGGGGAAAAGACTTTCTAGTTTGTTTTATAATGCAATTTCAAAACTTAATTGTCTTTACATACTCGTAATATGAATTTGGCAGATACTATTTTATTAAAAATATTTCCACCTTCACTTATGAAAGTAAGTTTTGTACTTAACACATTTCTTACATAACAAGAAGAATTTGATAGTATTAATAATTTATTGTATCTTTATTAAGGGAAAAGTTATAAATGCAAACTTTGTTACTCTTTGTATAAAAAGAGTACATTTCTCTTTAATAATTTATTTATTGTTTAGGTAAAAGAAAAGCAGGAACCTAAAGAAATGATAACACCTCTTTTGCGTAAATCACTCACCAAACAAGGTTACAAGCTTTTGGGAAGTCATTCAGGTGTAAAGATGTGTCGCTGGACAAAATCCATGCTACGTGGTCGAGGTGGATGCTATAAACACACATTTTATGGCATTGAAAGTCATAGATGTATGGAAACTACACCAAGTCTTGCTTGTGCTAATAAATGCGTATTTTGCTGGAGGTATAAATTATGCTTTTATATTTAAAGTTTACATAAGTTAGATGGATTACCAATTCTCATAAACTTCCCCAGATTCTTTGTTAAATCTTTAATACTGACTATATAATTTATTTACTGAAGAAGATTCTGTTTATTGTAAATGGATTTTTAAATATGAAAAGATAAAATAATGTAATATTAAATCAAATGTAATGAAAATGAAGTAGAAAATATATATTATTGCTAAATTTGATGTTGAATTTTTTTATAAAATGCGCTCCTCAATAGTGCAATTTTGCAAAGAATATTTATCATTAAAAATAACCTTACTAATAATTGTAGAGGTAATTTAGCATATAAAACATAAGCAGTTACCAACTTGAAAAATTTACAACAAAATGTAACTGTCTTTTTACATAAGCAATATAAAAGATTAAGAAGGTCAGTCTAACATTTCTTCATGGAAAATAATCTGCTTTAAATTATTTAAGATATCACAGATTAGGACTAATTTTACATAAAAAAATGTTTCTTGTCAGTAAAAAATTTCCTAATCCTAGTGTTTCTGACAATTTTACAAATAATTCTAATTTTGTTTATAAAACAATACTATTTGCTGTATTACCAGTTATAATCGTAATTAGTTTGGAAAGAAATTTTTTTAACTCCTTTTCTCAATTTTTTTTTAAAAATAGAATTGTATTCTTAAGTTTATTTTCATTTTAGACACCATACTAATCCTGTTGGTACTGAATGGAAATGGAAAATGGATGGTCCTGAAGAAATTGTTGAACTAGCTTTAAAAAATCATTGTAATATGATAAATGAATTTAAAGGTTATATATTAATTTTGATAATTCTGAAAAATATTTAGTTATAAAGCTATATATTCATTTGTGATTTTCTAGATATTTTGCCTTTAAGGTTTTTTTGTTTGAAATTATTTATTCATATTTATATTATGAAATATATATATATTTATTATATCAATATGTATTATTCAATACTGGACTGATGTAAATTTAGAAAAATATTCAATTATAAAATTAAAATTTAGTTTACTAATTGTTTGCTTGTCTTAAAAATATTTAGTCATATTAATATTTACTGTTCTATTAGATACATTTAATGCCATTGTGCCAAATTACAATGTATAAATCTACTGAAGATTATGTGAACATTAGTATATTTATTAATTTCGGGTTATCAAATGTTATAATAAATAAATTTTAAAATATGTAGGTCTTTAATTATATTTTTCAAAGTTCATGCATATCTTAATTTTATAGAGAAATTCATCATTTCATGATTGAATTTACAAAAATTGTTTGTTCGCCTTCATAACATGTTGAATATTCAGTTTTGAATACTATGCATGATATATATCATTATTTCTATTAAATTTTTAAGCAGTTCGGTACTTTTAATAACAGTTGAATAATTTTTTTAAACTTCTGCAGGTGTTCCTGGTGTGCAGCCTGATAAATTTGTTGAAGGAATGGAACCAAAACATTGTGCTTTATCATTAGTTGGGGAGCCCATTATGTATCCAGAAATCAATACACTGATCAAACTTCTTCATACTAAAGGAATATCTACTTTTCTTGTCACTAACGCTCAATTCCCTGAAGCTATTAGAAAATTAGAGCCTGTTACACAATTATATGTTTCTGTGGATGCTAGTAATGAACAAAGTCTGAAAAAAATTGATCGCCCTCTCTTCAGAGACTTCTGGCAGAGATTTCTTGATAGTCTGGAAGCTTTAGCTTCAAAAGTGTGTATTTTTTGTTTTCTTTGCAAGGATTTTTTATTTAATTTTTTTATCAAAGAGTTTACAAATAAAATTAATTAAAATATACTTATATATTGCTAAAATTTTAATCAATTTTATAAAATTTCTAATTAAAATTAATTTGCAAATGTTCAGAATAACTATGTTTTCTATGAAGATTCTTCCTTTTTAAAAGAGGGAAAAGTTGTTTTTACTTGTTACATTGGAAAATTTATTTTAAATTGAACTTCAGTTTCCGTAATCTCAGTTTTTAAATAATTTAAAAAAATAATTTTTTTTTCCTCAAACTATATTTCTAGAAACCATGTTTATAATTTTTATTTTATCTTTTAATTTCTATTAAAGTTTAAATAAGCAAAACTTAACCACAATATTCTTTTTCATTTAATTGTTTCATTGTGAGCATGCATTTTATTATTTAAGGGTCAGCGAACTGTATATAGGTTGACTTTGGTTAAAGCTTGGAATACTGACGAATTAGAAGGCTATGCTAAATTGGTTCAGATAGGAAAGCCAGATTTTATTGAAATTAAGGTTTGTTCAATTTCTTTTAAGTAAAAATATGAATATTTCTTTGAATTTGTGTTAAATAATGTATAAATTCTACTCCTAATGTTTTTTTATTAATAAATGTGTTTTTAAGGGTGTCACATACTGTGGTACGTCATCTGCTAGTACATTAACTATGGAAAATATACCATGGCATGAAGAAGTTTTTGCATTTAGTTCTAAATTAACAGAATATTTATCTGATTATGAACTAGCATCAGAACATGAACATTCAAATTGCATTCTAATTGCAAATAAAAAGGTAAAATATTTATTTTATGCTTAAAATTTTTGTGATATATTTTTTTATGTTTCATTATTACTGCTAATATTTTACAGAAATGATTTTATTATTTAATTGTTCCAAGTTCCAAATGTTCTCTCTCTCTCTCTCGCTGTCATTGTTATTGCTTTTAAAACTGTGTTTAGCTGAATAGCTCAGGTTAGGCCTTTTAGAAATCTTCATAATTCCACATGGCAATGCAGAATGTGAAAATGATTTTTTCATTGGTAAAAACAATAATTAATCGTAAGCAAAGCAGATCTTGTTATGCAGCAGAATTCTGCAAGCAATTTTTGTTAATAACATAACATAATTTCTAGAAAGAAAACACTTTATCAGTAGTTTTTATTTTAAACAAGTACATTAAATGCTGTTGTGCAAAATAAAAGTATGCTATTTATAAACATATGTTGGTTTAATT
Source organism: Caerostris darwini (assembly GCA_021605075.1). NCBI lineage: Eukaryota > Metazoa > Arthropoda > Arachnida > Araneae > Araneidae > Caerostris > Caerostris darwini. Next base: position 285,533 of record BPLQ01014910.1, read on the forward strand.
GTATATTTCGTGGTGCACTTATTAAGTTCTTTTAAGTAAGTTAAAGACAAAGAATTCTTTTTTAGAATTAATTTTAAAAACATTACATTTTAGCCTATCATTAATAATAACTCCTCTGTGCTTGTGCGTCAAGATGTAATTTTTTTGTTCAGTGGCTTTATATTAAGTAGCATACACTGATACTTAGCCTTGTTTTTCCTTTGTAGAAAACTATATTGTTCTTTATAATACCAAATCATTTAAAAATGAACAAATTTTTTATAACTAACAATTTTTGCCTGTTTTATCTAAAATATTCACTGAATATTATATTATATATTTTTAATGAATATTTATAATCATAAAAATAAAATATGTATTTTTAGTTTAAAGTGGATGGTAAATGGTGCACTTGGATCGATTATGACAAGTTTCACACTTTAATGAAAAACTTCAAGGAAACTGAAGGAAGAGAGACATTCACTAGTTTAGATTATATGTACCCAACTCCTGATTGGGCTGTTTTAGGTGCTAAAGAGAGAGGATTTGATCCTAAGGAAACTCGTTTTTTTAGAAAGAATAAGAAAGATATATCTGGTTGTTAATTGCAAAATAGAAATTTGAGTGTGCTTGTGTTTGGTGTTTTAATTTAACGAAATGCAGAGCTTCATCATGTAAAAATCACATTTATGCTCATTAAAATCATAATTTTTGTATTTATCTGTGTTCAGACTTCTTAAATTAGAATTTTACTTACTCTGTAAAAAGTACAATTAATTAAAAATTAATCAATATGCATAATATTATTATTCTAAATTTCAATTTTCTTATGATATTTCATTGAAACATAAACTAATGCCTGTCATTAAATTTTGGCACCTTAAAAAAAAAAAAAAAAAAAAAATATTCTGCCTCTCCCATCATCTTTCATTATTAAACTAAATGCCTTAGTAAATTGAAATTTTATTCAGTTCCTTTCTTATAAAAGCAATATATGAATAACTTCCTCCAAACTGAATGCTCAAAATTAATTAATATATAAAGAGAAATTAAAGTTCTTGTTATACTTTTAAATAATTAATGTCATAGTAATGGATAGCTTTGATATATTTTAATCAAGTTTGCAAATGGGATGTTTGGTATTTTTTAAATCTTTTCATGCATCCCACAGCCTGAGATTCGATTCGAATTCGATTATATTTCATTGTTATTATTCAAATAAATACTATAGCATAAGAATTAAAATTTTAAAAATTTATGATAAATAATGAAAATTCTTATTAATTTTTGTACTTAAACATTTTATGATAATCTAAAAGCACTTCTAAAATATTAAAAACCTATCAAGAATTTAGTTACAGCAACAACAAAAAAAAAAAAAAAGAATGCAATTATCCAAAATTATTATAGAATTGGTGAAAACTGACATCTGTAATTTTACTTTCAAAGATACATGAATGTATTTTATTTAAACATTTAATTTCAAAAAGTTAATCAAATTTTATATGTTTAATTTAAGAAAAAAATTTAAAATATCATTCTGTGTTTAACAAGGTATAATGTTTCTTAAGAAAACATTAAAATACATAAAAGATGTATAGTTTTCGAATTAATAATTGTATTTTCAAAAATCTTATTTGATCAAAAGCAAAACAATTTAGAAACATTATATTTAAATAATTAAAACATGTTAAATAACTAAAAAATATTTATCCTTCACTTCTTTCTTGCTTTTACTGCAACATTTTTTTTTTTTTAATTGGTCTTTTTCTTTTTTAATCTATGAATTTCTCTTTGTTTATATTCATAGATTTGATTTTTTTTTGTTTTGAACTAGTTTTCTAGTTTTACTATGAAACATAATATTTCTTGCAGGAATATCAGGGTATTTTTATGGGTTTCTCTAGGTTGTTCTTGCTTAATAAAAATAGATCATAATATAATGTATAAACAAGAAAACAAATATTATAGACTGGAGTAAAATTTTACTAATTTATTTAAAAAATAACTTTCCTTTGTTGTATCCAATTTAAAATCATTTTTAAATGCAATTAAGAAAAATACAAAAACCTTATTGATTTTATCAAGTATTTAAAGTTACTTCTGATCCAAAACCCAGTTATCAGCAAGCTCACTTTTGTATTTCATAATTAAAAATTATTTCCTTTGTTTTCTGAGAAGTTTTATGAATTAAATATCTCAAAACACATCAAATTAATGTAAAGGTGACATAAATGTAAACAACTAGTCCAAAGTTGGTAATTCCTTTTTTCAGGCTTTCACCACATTTCTAGAGCCACTTTGCAATTTGGTCAGACTTCGGGCCTTGGCTATTACATAAATAAAGGTTAAATAAAAAAATTGTTAAAAATATTTCTTATATTAGGATATGGCTCTCTGAACTTAAAATGAGGATTTTTTTTTTTTAAATCACAAAATGAAATTTTCCTCTCGCATATTACATTACCTAGAACTGAGTTGTCTGTAGCAACTTGGTTATTTTTTCTTTTATAATAAACATGAAGAAATCCAGTCATGCCAATGTTTACTTTTTTTTAATACAGTTTTGTTTGTAAAACTATACACTTCATGATTTGGAAAATTAGACTTCAAAAAATTTTGGAACCATTTGCAACCTGAGTTTGTAGATATCTATCACTTGATATACAAAATAATATTAGTAAATTGATGTAAGTCCTATCAGCGAAATAACTAATGATGGGGAAAATATATTTTTGAGTAACATCAGTGAAGTTAGGTGCTAGATACTTAAAAGTATTTAATATATATCCTGAAGATAAAAAATGTTTAATAACAGGAAGAAATGATTTTCCCAACAGTAAAATAAACATTATTTTTCAACCTCTTAAAATTTATATTTTAGCATATGTTTGCTGATTTTCAAGCTAATCATGTTAAAAAAAAAAAACACAGTTTTTTTTGTTGTCTATTCTGATACATTCTGTTTTTAATGTTTTATTTAAAAAGAGAAGTCTTCTATGATTGGAATTTTATCATTATGCACAGGCTAGGTGACTTAATATAGTCTGAAATTATATAATATGAACAATGTCACCTAATAAAAATCATGACAATTATTTTACAAGTTTTTTAATCTAAAAATTGTGGGTTTTTTTTAAATAAAAGCTAAGTGCTTGTAATTTTAAAACTGAATCTATTAAAAAAAATTTATTAGCTGCTTTTACACTGTTATTACATATAATATAGGCAGTACAGAGCAATGTATTCAAAAAAGATTTCTTATGATAAAAGAAATACAAGCATCTTCAGATGAAATTAAAATTAAAAAAAAAAAAAAATTATTCAAGAGTCATACTAATTATTAATACTGCAATAAGTTATACATGGTATCCACAGGTAACTTTGATTTCAACCGTTAATAGTATGGAAACCGAATCCTGGAGATTTGCTGTATCTTGAATATCAACAGAACAAGTTTATTTTGCTGCATTTTTAATATGCCAAAACGCAGAAACTTTGCTAATGATATCCTGGACCAGATCGGCAACGCCCACAATTACATAGAGAATGTGATATTCAGTGACGAATGAACATTCCCCACATCTGGAACGGTTAATCATCACAATGTTCGTATCTGGCGTTCAGAATAACGTTGTTAGGGAACATGTCATGGACAGTGAGAAAGTGTATGTGTGGTGTGTTCTGATACTTGACAGAATAGCCAGGTCATTTTTTTTTTTTTTCAAAAAAAAAAAAAAACAGTAAATGGTTCCCTATATCTTGACATGCTTGAACAGTTTGTTTTTCTACGGCTACTCTCTTTGCAGCCAAATGTGATATTCCAGCAGGATGGTGCCCCACCGCACAGGAGTTCAGATGTTCGTCGTTCCTTAGACGAAACATTTCCGCAGCTATGGATCGGAGAAGATGGACCTACTGCCTGACCACAGCGATCTCCAGAACTTCCTCTGGGGCTATGTCAAAAATATAGCCTACTCTACGTGGTACTATGGTGCATGCTTGTGATCTCCTCTACAGAATTACGAAAGGCATCAATTCAGTCCAACCTGACGTGCTGCACAACACACGGACTAAAATTGTGTATCGACTCAACATTGTGAGAGCTACAAACGGAGCCCGAAGTACATATATAGACAAAAATAAGCGTCTAAAGAAATAAAATTGCTGTGCTGCTATTCATGATACCACAAATCTCTAGGACTCATAGTTTCCGTACAATCAACATTTTAAAATGTTAATTGTAGTAATAATAGCTAATAACTATAGCAATTGTTCTATATTTATTACAATTTGTGGGCGTTTGTCCCGGTTTGGAATCTCTATTGCAATAGCCTTCCTCCATGAGATGGAAAAAACATGTTCCAACCAGATCCTATTAAACAGTTTTAATATACTCATTAATAACTTTTCACTGAGATTTTTCAGCATGTCATAATTAATTTCGTCCGGTCAAGGAGACGACGAATTAGATTGTTTAAGAGCATTTTTTGATTTTTTTAACATGAAAATCCTGGTAGTAGCTAAAAAAAGATGTTGAGACTAAATTCAAGTAGTTTTTGTTCCGTAGCTCTTATGTTGACTAAAGTGCGAAAACGAGTTTTCATGAGATACATCAGAAAATGATGGTCCCAAGGGATCTGCGATTGCCATTATAGTTGCCGGAAATCTTTTTTATATTAAATCCAAATAATTTTTGTAGAAACTTTTCTTTGTATAGAGTTGATACAGTTTTGCCACGACTGTCTTTGGGATTTCTTCTAGATTTTTCAGTCCTAGCTTTAAATGAAATAAAATTTTCATTTGTAGGATATCTTCTAAATTTGTCTCAAGATTTTATTGCCTTACGTAACTTACTACATGCTTCATTCCACCATGCTATCAATTTTGGGAATATTTCTGCTGTTGTTGGTATCAATGATTCGGTCGTTTTTAAAATTGCCGATGTTACATTTTCTATAGCCTTGTGAGACCATTTTTGGTGTTATACAACAATTTCTCTAAACAAACTCAATTTGCCTTTAACACAATATATCTCCAAGGTTTAGAAGGAAATATACAATTTGGAAGATCAATAGATAAAATAAGTGGAAAATTGATCACTGTTATGTAAACCAGTGTTACAACACAGATCATGACTATTGATAAAATTTTCAATCAGTGATCCTGTTAGATATATGACTGCCAAAAATGGGATTATGCCTCTTAACAGGTGTGCTGAAAAGTCCGTAGGCCGACACATAGACGGTGCTACTAGTATCAAATCCATAGGATTTTTAGTTAGCCCTAACCTTCAAAAGACACGTGTATAAATTTGACAGCTGTTGCACTATTAGTATGTGAGTTATAGCATGTTTAGTGTTCATCACGTGCAGTCCACAAAATAATTTCTGATAACCATAAAATGAAGTTGATTGAGATAGCTGAGACCCTACAGATATCAAAGGAACGTGTTGGACACATCGTGAATGAACATTTGGATATGCGAAAGCTCTGTTCAAAGTGGGTGCCGCGCGAGCTCACAATCGACCAAAAACAACAACGAATTGAGGATTCTGAGCAGTGTTTGGAACTGTTCAATAGCAATAAACAAGAATTTTTGCGTCGATATGGGACAATGGATAAAACATGGCTCCATCATTTCACACCGGAGTTCAATTGACAGTCAGCCGAGTGAACTGCACGTGATGAACACTAAAAATACTATAACTCACATACAAATAGGGCAACAGCTGCCAAATTTATACACGTGTCTTTTGAAAGTTAGGGCTAACTAAAAATCATATGGATTTAATACTACTAGCGCCATCTATGTGTCAGCCTACGAACTTCTCAGCCTACCTAATAATAAAGATGGTGAAGGTTTGTAAAATCTAATCATTTAAATCCTCATTATCGAAATGAATATCATCTTTTGGAGGCAGATTAATTGAACGGCTTGTTATCAGACATATTACACTCATGTCCATAAATTAAGGATAATGAAGTTCAGGCAAAGAAAGAGACAGAGGCAAAACAAATTTGACTTATTTGTAAAATCTATTTATTAAACAAAAGGTAAAGAGCAAAAAAGATGCTATATGTTTGACATAATTAATAAAGATTGCGATTTTTACTCCCTGGAGCAAATTTCAAAAAAGAACCTATTTACAAAAAACAGTATAACATGGTTAGTATGATGATTAATATGTAGTATGTCTCCCGGACGATGCAATACAGGCCTTACAACGCCTAGGCATGCTGAGTATCAAATTATCAATCTGATCTTGGGGAATATTACACCCCTCATCAAGCAATTCCCTCCGAAGTTCCGGTTGACAGGTGGGAGGGGGTTGACGGGCTGCAATTCGTCGGCTAAGCATATCCCACACATGCTCTATTGGATTCAAGTCCGGTGAGTATGCTGGCCAATCCATACGGGTGATATCCTCGTGGTGGTAACGGGTACCTGGCGCTCTCCATATGAAAGTCCGGCGAAAATCAGACTGCAAACTAAACCTGGACTCGTCGGAAAACATCACACAAGACCACTGTTGCGGTGTTCACAATGCATGCTCTCTACTCCAGGTTAATCGCAGGCGACAGTGAGTTGCGGTAAGTGGAACACATCTGACAGGCCTACGAGCATATAGACCAATGTGCCCTTAGCGTCTGTACACGGTCTGCCTTGAAACTGTTGTACCGGTAGCTGAAGAGAACTGACGAGACAGGTCTGATGCTGTGCTCCGTCTGTTTCTTTTGGCAGTAACTGCTAAATACCGGTCCTCATTCGGCGTTGTAACTCGGGGGTGACCTGTGCTGTAACATCTACTCACATTACCATCATCTTGGAATCGTTGCCAAAGCCTGGAGATGACACTCTGGGCGATTCCAAGTTCCTCAGATACTTCCAGCTGGGTACGTCCACATTCCAGTCGTCCGATAATTCTACCACGTAAAAAATCATCCAAATTCTTCCTTTGTGCCATAACTATGCGGTTATTGCACTGAAAGGCTTTTAAAGCGCTTGTGAACAATTTTACTTCTTTGCCACCATTCCTTATATACCCCTCTCTTACACTCTCGTCATTGTGACGTACTATCCGCGCCCTCTGGTGGTTTCCTGTAATTTGCATATTCTTCTTCAAGATGTGTGTGATAATTCTACAGGTGAAATTTTTATTTTAGAGTTCAATTTCTGTGTGATTCTGAATTATCCTTAATTTATGGATATGAGTGTAATTTAATTTGAAGGGCCACCATTTGAATTCTTATGTTTAGAGCTACAGGCGAAAATGGAATTCTTTTCCTAGCCAATACAGTAACACCACCTGAAGTTCGAACCGCTCTTGGAAAGAAACGCCTTTTTATTTTTACGGCCTGAATTTCTTTCCCCAATTTACATTTTGGGCTGAATTTGGAAAACGGCGGATGTTTTTTTTTTTTTTTTCCTCCTTTTTGCAGTTTCTGTAACATGAAATTCCTTCCTAGCAGTTCTCAATCGGATGTTCATTGCTAGAACACCTTCTGCATGCTTTCCCCCCTTACAAACTTCTGTTGAGAGTCCAAACTTTTGACATTTAAAGCATCTCATCGGATGTGGAATTTATGGCCATACATGAGCATTTAAATATGCTAATTTAATATTTTTTGAAATCTCCGCTGTAGTAAAAGTTAAACCAGATATTTCGTGAGTATGATTTCATCCCCCTTTAATTCGTTTTACTGAGATAATATTTGGGCCATAAGAGCTTTTTGATGTCGTCATCAGTCATTGAGAAGGTCCATTTCGGAAATAACTCCTCTACTACTGTTCAAACTCCAATGGGAAGTTGTGCTTATATTAATACCTTCAATTTATGTAAGTTTAATAATATTTCTCACTTGTTCTTTATTGAAGACTTCTGTAAGTATTTATCCACTGGCAGTTCTCTTTACCTCTCCAACCATTCCTAGGATGACTTTATGAAAGAATATTACAGAAATATTTTTCAACCATAGTCTTCACTTTTCATGATAAAATTTTTTTTTAAATCTTCGTTTATCTAGTATTGGGCGCCAGTCGGTTTTGTAGTTCATTGGTAAATTTTGATGTATAAATAGATTATCCCTATGAGGAAGAAGCGTCTGTGTTTTTTTGGTGGACAGAGGGAGGAATCAAGAGCCTACCAAACTACAACCTCCCACTGCAACTCCTATAATTTCTCTAACACGAGCTCGACAGTCTGCTTCCAAGTGGGAATGTGGGCTAATAGCGATGCAGTATGGAGTCCGCTAAAGGGGATAAAGCGATAAAAACAACTGAACAGTTCCCACAAACTGCCCAGTAAGCAAGGAAATTCATGGCCTGACAGAACGTCAGTTATGGACAATACATACAATGCTGAAGCAATTTATGGTATTCTAGTTTCTGTTGTCACTCAGAACTTGTTCCAGTGAAATCAAAAATAATAATTAATCATGGATAGACACATGGTTTGGGGATAAAAGCATAAAAGCCAATTTTAATCTTAGCTATGGTATAAAAATTGAGAAATTTCAAGAAGTCGGCTATGCTTAGCTGGGCATAACGGAATGGTCTTCACATCTAGGGTGACCCTACTAGGAGCTAGGCTCTGTACGATCCCCTTTTTATTTTTAAATAGTTAAATGTCATAGTAACGGATGTTTTTGCAAACTTCTGTTGAGCATCCAAACATTTGGCATTTGAAACTTCCCAAAAGACATTTAAAACAAAATAATTTAGTGATAAATTTGTACTACATGGCTAAAAAACCAGGAATTTAGGAAATAAAAATAGAAAATTCTTACAAATAATATTAAAATGATTGAAAGTGAATTGTTTTTATTCATAAATGTTTTGAGATGCATCTTGAAGATTAATAGATATTGTATATTGAAATCATAGAATTTTTTGGTTCAAAGAAAATTTAGTATTTTTTTTTCCCATAACCTTTAAACATTTATGCTCATTACAATGTTTAAAATAAACATGTTTTTTTTTTAAGTGTTAGTAATATATTTTAGTAGAGTTCAGCAAGCACTGCTTATAGACTTAAAAAAAAAAAAAGAAAGAAAGAAAAGAAACATTTAACTAACAATCAGATATAATTGTGGACACCACTAAAACATTATAAAATTTGGGGAGGGTGGGAGAGTCTTATACCCATAACCTTTACAGCATAAAATTTGAAAGCAAGCATCAATAGTTACATATTTAATTCACATTTTTATAAAAATTATGTTTTTTGGAACACAATCAATCTTGCTATCAGTTCTAAAATGGATAGTAGAAAACATTTAAATTTACTGTTTTGAATACATGAAGGGAGTAAAAGTAGTTACAAAATACCTTTTCTCAAAAATATATTGTGCATGATCTTTATAAATCGTAATTAAATTTTCAAACTATGAAATTAATATAAGATCAATTTACTTTATATGTTACAATATTTCTTTCTCTGCAGTCAGTTTGCATACTGTTTCTTTCATTTGGATTTTTATTTATTTGTGAGGGATACTTAGTTTTTCAAATTTAGTCTAATATAAATTAACTACAATATATATTTGAAACGAAGCTTTACAAAAGCCATTTATTTACAAATCTCTACACATAATTGTTTATCTCTTCTTTTGTTTCCTTCTCTCTTCTTTTCCTGTCCTTTTCCCCTTAAATCCTTGCTTGGAAGATTTATTTTTCTTTGATTTCATTGAAAGTTTTTCTTTTCGCAAATCCTTCTTCATACGATGATCTACAACTTTGAAACGTCCTTTAACACCAGATGGCCGATTCACTCGTTTGCCCATACCTTTTTTCGCAACTACATATGTCACTTTGTGATCTTGTTTAGGAACAGCTCTTTTGTATATACTATAAAAGAAAAAAAATTTTAAATCATCATATATGACTGAAATATTTTGTTGGTTTTTAGAAATTCTTTCACAAAACATGTTACAATAATACTTAAATAAAATATTTATTTCAAATGAATCACATAATCAAATATTTTATTGGAACAGATCATGCACTTAAATGTGTTATATTAAATAAGAATGAGTATTTAGAAATGAGAAAAAAAAAATTAACTGCTTACTCTTTAAGTTGATCAGCTTTCTCTGATAAACTCATATCAGAATGATCTGTAACTTTTTCGGCACGTTTATTAGCCTTTTCCAAGCGTCTTACAGCCTGAGAAGTTTTTGATTATATTTCATTGTTATTCAAATAAATGGGATAACATATCAAATACAGTTTTAAATTATTTATTGCAATTATATTAAACAAACCTATCACAAATTTAGAAGCAATGCAATTATTCAGAATTAATTACATATATAAAACTGGCAAAAACTAATAGTTGCAATTTTGTTTTTATCTTGTTGGATACAACATATTTTATCCTTTGAACATTTGACTTCAATGAATTAATAAAATTTTACATCTTTAATTCAAGAATGTTATAATTATTTAAATATTATTCAGTTTTTAAAAAAATTATGAAGTTGACATAATGCTCTTAACTGTCATAAGAAAACATTAAAATACATAAAAATGGGTAAAATATATATATATTTTTTTAAAGTTAATAATTATGATATCAACAAAAAAAATTAATTTGAATAATTAAAATATGATTAGATTACTAAAAAATATTTACCCTTCTCTTCTTCCTTGCTTTTGCTTCCACGATTTTTTTTATTGGCCTGGCATTAATTTCTCTAATTTTTCTCTTATATTCTGCAATTAAATCCTATAACAGAAACAAGTACTGAAATTTAATACAACAAAAAATTAAATTTAGTACAAATATAAAACATTTTGTAAAATGTTAAAAGTGAGAGAGAAAAAAAAAAAATTTCTGTTTACTTACAGGTGTCACAGGAAGCTGTTTCCTGTAATGCTTCTTTTCATCTCGGGCAAACCAATCTGGCACAGACTCATCATTAGAAGCATATCTAAAAAATAAGATACCTTATGTGCATATATTTTCTAATTTCATTATAATGCTCATTAGTAACTTATGCAAACACAATATTTTTTTCTTATGCTGTAAAATTAGTTTAATTTATAAGACTATAGCATAAGTGTTGTAAATTTAATTATATTAATGATAATGTGGAGGTTTTTGGCAAAAAAAGGTAGTACCTATGAGTAGGTAGTAAGGTAAGGTTAAGTAATAAGGTAGGTAGTTAGTTTCTACCTAAATTGGGTACATAGAAAGAAAAAAAAAATCCTATAAATTTTATTTCAGTGGGTTTTAAAGAATATTGCATTTTTTTACTATAACAACCTAGACAAAATTGCACTATATAGTACTTGAGGACAACCTCAGTTGATTGAATTATTAATACTAGAAAAGTTGCACTATACTTCAGACAATGCAGATTTACAGCAAAAAAAGTGTGTTGAATAACATATTAAAAAAATTATTAACATTATTCAACTGTTTATTTAAAAATTAATGAATTTCTCAGCTTTTATTTTGATACAACTTTAATTTTGCTCAAATTTTAAATAATAATGATTAAAATAGTCTACCTGTATGTTTGTCTTTTACATTTAGAATTATAATGCTAAATAGCAAAAAAATATAGCCATAGTACTAAATTGTCTCATATTTTCCCTTTAACTACATGCACTTCTTTTTAAATGTTCATTAATTATACTCACCTGAATGTTTTTCAATTTTCCTTTCTTTATAAAATAACTGATTTTATGACTAATTAGATTTTAATCAGATAATAAAGAAAACCTTCAAGATCTGCAAAAGTCATTGCATTGAATGTTTTGCAGCCTTGAAATTAACATCCAGGTAAGCTAAACTGTTCATCACAGTATCAAATATAACTCATGTTTCCATCACAGGTATAATTTGAATGCAATATGAATTTCATCTAAAATGCATGTTACCAACTTAAAAAAAACAACCTTTAAAAGCTGGTTGAAAAAAGATCATATCTTTATGAATGAAATGAGATCCAAATAGTTGTCAAAATAATGTATGAGGCTGAAGAACTATCCAATTTAAACATAAAAACAATCTCAACATTTTTGAATGACATGGGGTTTGTTTTGTTTAATTTTGTTCCGATAATGAAATAGATTCAAATTATTAACATAACAGGAAAACATTTAAAAGTGACAACAGCAAAAATAACTTTATTTTTTTATTCTTGATCTTATTAAAAAAATGTTTAGGTCTTAAAATTTTCAATGTACAACGAATATATAAGTACCTATTGTAACCATTTTCAATTATGTCTCTTTTGAATTTCTTTGACTGTACAAGAAGAGAACCTAATGCCAAACCTTCAGGATTTAATTTAATTTTTCTCTTCTTCTCTTTCTTAGCTAAAAATGAAAATTATATTTAAAATACATGTTGAATAATATAAGAATTATGAAAAGAAAACATAATTTAAAAAAATATTTGAATAACCTTTAATGATTGAAAATAATAAAAAATGATCATCTTTTGCATCAAAATATATTTAAAATGTAAACATAATAAATACCAATTTAATTTGAAAAGTAATTATATAAGTTACAGAATAATAGGAAAATTCTATACAAGCATTCTCATTTTTCTTACACAATTAATAAAAAGAAAAGAAAATTCCATTATGAAATAATATATTTAGCACACATAAAGTTTGATTAATCAAACTTTTAACAAATCTTTAATATTAGTTCTCATACTAAAAATATAAAATTTAATTTATACAGATTTAGTTAGTAGCTTTTTAATTAAAAAAAATTGCTTTTTAGAATTAATTACCTGCTTTATTAGAATCTGTTTTTGATAAGTCATTCTTAGAACCTTCTAAAAAATAATATTTAATACATTACAAAAAATATATGTATACAAAATTTTTTTTAATACATAGTCAATTTTTTTGCAAAATTTATGAGTCAAAAGTAAAAAAACCAAATTGTTATTAATTAATTTTAGAAATATATTTCAAGATTTTATATGGTATGTTTCTACATTTTATTGAAGAAACCCTCTTTGGCTCAAATATATAAAACTTTCATATAATTAAAATATTATTTCAGTACCATTAAAACATTATTATTTACAGAGCAAAGTTTTGATCTAACAGCCTCTAGATTATTTGTCCCAACACTTTTAGTATACAGCCTGTTTCAAGAATGAAAGAACTCATTTATTGTTATCACAGTAATATTATCTTTTAAAAAAATATAAAAAATTTGCTCTAATATATATATTAAAAGTTTCATAGCACAAAAATAAATTGCTTAAATTTTCATAACGTATGCCTACTCTTTCAAATTCTAATTACATTTTTTCCTCTATTTTTTATTATTCCCGAATTTAACTTTTTATTTATATACAGTTTTATTTGTATGTATAAATATAATGCTATTAAATTATATAATGTTTATTACCTTCATGCTCTTGTTCCATGGGTTCATTTTCTTTCTCATCTTTAATTTAAAAAAAAAAAAAATTATAAACATCGAAAATTTGTCTATTTAAATTTTTTTTTAAAATTAAAATATTGAAGTAAATAAAAACTAAACCTTTTCCTGCATTTTGTTTCTTTTCAAATTCTTCAGCCAGTAAATCTAATTCAAGATCACTATCTTCATTTTCTTCAGCAAAATCATCTTTGTCAAACCATCTATCTACAGTATCCTTTACTCTATCAGGTCTTTCAACCAAATCAACTACTAGAGGATTCTTTTTTCCTTCCAAAATGGTTTCAGTAATTTCCTTTTCATCTTCTTGCTCTGAGTCACTAAAAGCATTTTAGTTAGTTTATAAATAACAAAACTATAAAAGTTAAAAAAACATCAAGTTTTAAAAATTCATCATAAGAACTAGATATTTTTCATTTCCAAGATGATAACATAACAATGTCATTTTTTAATAATATCCTTGATATAGAGGAATAATAAAAAGTATATGCACATGTTTCAAAACAAAAAAGATTCAAATAAAAGAAAAGCCCATTAATTTATTAGCTACAATATAATTTTTTTACCATTTTTTATTTCTAATTTCTATGCAAGAATTACCAATAAATGCATTGAATGATGGACTATAAAGCCGTAAGAAATAAAACAGACATGAAATATTTGAAAACAAATTTAAATCCATTTTACAAAGTTGATTTTTAAATGCAGAGAAAAATTTCATTTTATACACTACCTTTCAAATTCTAGATCACTACTTAAGCCTTCATCACTAGAATATATACTTTCTTCCTTTTCAGGTTCTGCCTCAACTCGTGAATCATCTCGAACATGTCGGTTATAACTTACAAAAGTGCTTTTATAGCCTGGCAACAGAATGTCATCAATATCAGGTTGTGGCGGTTCTAGATTAAATTCTAGGCTGGTCTCATCTTCTACATACTTTAGATCCTGAGGAAAGTAATGAAAATATAAAAATAAATTTTTATTTTCTTACAAAATTTATAAAAAATTACTGTCAAAATCAAATATAATTTCAAAAGAACTATGACAGATTTCACAAAATGAAACATCAATTCATTAATTCAGGAAATTACAGTATTAATTTCCTGTTTATCATTTGCAGTGGCCTATAAACTATATTTGTAATTATTGGCAATGAATAAAAATCATAATAATTTACAGTGATTTTTTTTATTTATTATTCTGACATTCTTATACCCCATGACATCTATTTTAGTACCCATTATTGAAAGCTAAACTAGTACACTCTTTTCCTCACTTTAAGAACTTTATTGATACCACAATTAAAAATATAAATAAAAAGAAGTATCAATTTTTAGATATTCTTTAAAATACAAGCAGTAAAAATAAACAAAAGCAACCTCTAAGATTGTAAGAATCAATTTTTTTTTTTTTTTTAAGATTAAAAACAGGAAAACCTATATTCACATTCTGAATACAACAAATCTAATTATTCTTTACTTTTCATCTTCATATTACTAAAAAACAAAGAATAATAGTATCAGTTTATTTTGTCTGGGAGCCTGATGGCCGAATGGCTGGCGCTCTGGCGTTCGGTACCACAGGTATCGGGTTCAAATCCCGGCTTGCCCATGGGTGTTTGTTAGTGGTTTGGAATCCACTTTAAGCCGTAGGTCCCGGTCCTAACAGGATCGTAGAGTGCTGCGGGGACACTGTTACTCCATGTCCGTGACTTACCATCAAGTTACACGTGCCCCTGGGTAATGCAAAGTGAGTAACATCGGTGCAGCCTTTATGGCGAAAGATCACGGTATATTTGCCAGCTGCATTAGAAGAAAAAAATGTTTATTTTGTCTTTAAAAAAAAAAACCCATTTTATTCTGTTATTTTGTCTTATGACTATTTTACAACCCTTGAATATTTGGCATCTGAAGAACATCACAATCATCTACAACCTGAAATTGTTTTTCTAATTAATAATCCCACGAGGTCACTAATAATGAGGAAATTTTGCAGATATTGTTTTAAATATGCTGTTGATATTATTAAAAATGCCTTTTCTTATTAAATTTTTTTTTTTTGAAAAACATTTCAATTTTCTCCAAATATTGTAAATCAACATATTAGAATTAGTTTCATTCATCTTAATTTTATATAAATATATTTGCAAGAATTTTTTACCCACCATGAAAACTTTTTATCTTACAAATTATCATGGGTGTAAATTTTGTGCCACTAGCAACATAGCACAAGAAAATTGTGATGGATCGCTTTTCATGTTTGGTGGTACTCCACTATAATTAGAATGCTAATAAATGTCTAAGAACTTAAAATATATTCAAATTGTTAATATGTTAAAAACACATATCATATGATATAGTGCATAATAAACTCATAAAAACTCTCTGCATGAACTTATAAAAACTCTTTCACAAATATGTAAAATCTCAAACTTACATTTTAACATTGAAGTAAATAACTATTAAAATATTTTTTGCAGAGTTGTTTTTTAATTATTAAATGGCATATTACTCTGCCCAAAAGGTAAGACCAATTTTTTTTTTTTTCAAAAAATCTTAATTTACTCTTCCAAATTCATTTCATCACCTTCAAAGTAATCTCCTCCAGACACAATGCACTTATACCAACGCTTTTTCCAATCCTCTATGCATGCTAAAAAGTCATTGACAGGGATGGCCTTTAAAGCGCATGGTAATTCACGTTGAATGTCATCAACCGACTCAAAAAGGTGTCCCAGAAGTGGTCTTTTGAGTTTAGGGAACAGCCAGAAATCGCACGGTGTGAAACACTATGGGTTTCACTTCTGGCTAAAAAGTCACGAAGAATCAATGTAGTTTGAGCTGGCGCATTCCGTGTTTTCAGTGCCAATTGAGATTTGATGCGTTTGAGGCTCAAAATGGAATTGAGCAAAAATTAGAATGGAATTTTGATTCTTTTCAAATTCCAACATCATTAGCAAGGTCTCTGATTGTAAATCGATGGTTTGCAAGCACTAAATATTTAATTTTTTGGATGTGAGATTCGTCGGTTGAGGTTGATGGTCGATCAGAGGGCTCTTTGTCTTCAGCGTGTTCTCTGCCTTCTTTTGAACTGTTTATACCACTCCTAAGCATTTCTATATCGGAAAGAAATGCTTAGGAGTGGTATAACAGCATTTCTTTCCGATATAGAAATGCTCACTGAATGCTTTCTGCAACATTCTGTACATTTTCACAAACAAAATTTAATGCAAGTTGTTTACTCAATTAATTCAGACGTTTCAAAAATCATCGGAATCAGTTTTAGCGTCCCACAAAGCCAAGCAAACACTAATGAATATTTTGACATCAAATTTCACACAGATGTCAAGAACAGTGCCAGCAACCTAAAAATTTTTTTAAAAAATTGAAATTCCACAAGCCCCGGGAATTTTAAATCGAAAATTGGTCTTACTTTTTGGATACAGTAGTACTATTTATATCACATACATGCATAAGCTTTGAAATATAACAATAGTGTAATTCAGATTTTTTAAAATAAAAAAATTTATATTACTAATTTAAAATATTAAAATAACTTATTTTTAACTAACTAAAAATTTAAAATATTAATGTAAACTTATTTAACATTTTATTAATAAATATTAAATAAATTATTTAACCTTATCATAAAATAAATAATCTAATTCATTGATTTTAGAATTTGTAATATATTACAAATATTAAAAATATAAAAGTACAAATTTCTAGAATTGTACTTTTAAATAATTACAACTAAGAAAGTAACATATATATGAAAATAAATTAAATAGGTACATCATATCAATGCTAAAAATTATTTCAAAAATTAATTTACAAAAATAATTACATAATTTTTTTTTAAAGCAAAAAGGATTTACTAACTTTTTTATTCTTAATTTGAGAAAGTCTAAATAATTCTCTATCCTCATCAATTATAGGTTCATCATCTTTTATAATCATTTTCAAGTTTAATCTTTCATGCAGTTTTTTTCGTTCTTTCAAAATCTTTTTCTTCTTTTTCTTAGCCTCTTGCAATTTTGAAAGTTCCATCTCTTCAGCTTCCTTTGTTACATCATCCAGTTCTTCCTCTTCATCAGGAACATCCATTTTTTGTGAGTTGCTGAAATCCAAAATGGAAACTAGTTGATGAATTTTACCATCTTAAATTATTTTTCTTCATTTAATTAATAAGTCTCTTTAAAATTTACATTCAAACAGAATCATAATGAAAAAGATTTCAATAAATCCATTAATTCCCAAAACAAAATAATTTTTCAATTAATATTTAATAATATGTTTTCTTTCCATATTTTATTTTGAGCTTTTTGTAATTTATTTGATAATGCACTTTTTTTTTTTTTTTTTTTTCCAGATTTGAACATAACAACTAAACCAGATTTGAATAAAACTACTAAAATTGTTATAAAAAAATTAATTGAAATTCAGCAAAAAAAAAAAAAAAAAAAAAAAAACCTTACTTTTTTTCTTCCTTTTTTGCTGCTTCTTCTAGAATACTCCTCAGTTGTTTCCTCCAATTTAAAAGCAATCTGTAGTGAAAAGAAAATTATGAATTAATTTTAATTGTTATAAAATAAATAATGCAAAATATATTTAACTTAATATAAATTTATTTATATATTAATATAAATAAATAAAAATAATGATACTTAATTCTATAATAATTTTTATTTAATATGTCAATTTTGATTAAAATTTAGATATGAATTAAAATTAGATACATAAGATAAACATTTTCTGGTGTTAATCTTTCTAATTATTTTATGTTAATTCATACAAATAAATAAGGTAAAGAATTAAAAAAAATATCAATGTCGTGTTAAGCTATATATGTGATGAAATTAGTAATAAATTAGTTATTAGTAATAAAAAACACATTTACTTCAAATCAGCTTTTCCTAAAACTTTAACATCTTTACAACACTGCTTGATTTCATCAGTGGTTAATTTATGATTTTCAATATCTTCATCATTAAAAACAATCTAAAAGAATGTATTACACATATCAGTTTTTTTTTTATTTTTTATCTCTAGACATCTAAGTTATTTGTCACAAAATTTAAAGCCAAATTCAAAAGTTGTAAAAAAATAAAGTTCTTTCTTTTGCTAAAAAAAAAATACTTTAACAGTAATATATACACATATATATATTCATACACATGTTAACTTTTGTAATATTTATACACTAAATAATGAATTATTTTTTAATTAATAACTGTTTAAACAGAATTATATTCTTTTATTCATAATTACTCTTTTAATGTTCCATTAACCATTAAAAGCATAAACGGCTAACAAATTTATATGAAAAATGTAATGCAATGTTGACTAAAAATGGAATGTTCATATAATACCTATTAAAACTGCACATATATTTATATATTAACATAAATCCCCAAAATACAGTTTCAATAACTTATAATATAACAAAAATGTTTGATATTTAAAAAAAAAAAATTTTGCTCAACATCCAACTTGACCTTAATAATAATAATGATAAAAACATAGCAATTAGAATTTTGAAAATTTTGTTACAGAGAAAAAAATACAATTATAATTCTATAATTTAAATTTAGTTTTGAGTTAAGAAATTTAAAAACTATCGAAAATGCAGGTCTGCAATGATCACAAATGTTAATTGGGCAGCATGAGATGAAATATTACGATGCTACAGAATTAAATTTGTAAACAATTTAGGTTACTTTGTTTTTAATGTAGGACTAAGATGGTTCCTCAACCAATCAAAATAAAAGTCACTAAAAAGTACATCTTTTTAGGCATGTAATGTTTTAACATGCTATCTTTCTGCCCCCCAAAAATAAACATAATTTCTGTGGGTGGTTATACCTAAAACCCTTTTGGTTTCATGAAGAAGAATGATGAATATTCTATGCTCGTCCTCTTTTCAAAGTGTGATAATATATCTGTATTTCATCTCCAGTAATAAACAAATTATATTTTCAATATGCCATACAAGTTCTTAAAAAATCTCCACCAACACATTGCTGTTTTAGCACTTCTGTTAGCTGCTATGGTAATTAATTTAAAGATGCTTTTTGAAACTCGAGCACATCATGAATAATGTTTTTTGTTGAATCATATCTAAGTCCACATTTGTATCAATTTCATTTAACATTGCCCAGAAATTTTCCTTTATATTATTTCAATAGCAGCTACACTTCTTTTGTGATAAAAATTTCAAAAAAATTGTCAACATTTTTTTTTTTTTTTTTTTTTTTTTTGACAAAGCAATGATTTTAAAACAATAATTTTTTCCTACTATAAATAATTGTTTACATCAGAATTAAAACGATATATTTGATTAAATATTCTTACGTGAAAAATAATTTGTTTTTCACGTCAGAATAAATAAATTAACTGATTTGTACATTAAAGAATTTTTGATGAATTGAGGGTTCAAATAATACTAATTAATAACAATCGCAGATAATACTAATAGCAACAATAACAATAGCTGATATAAGCTTAATAAGTATGCTTGGAAATTTTTTTGGAACAATTGCAAATAATATTGATTGTTATAATAAGTTTTAAATTTGGTATTCAAAAAGAAAAAATAAAGAAACAATATTTTCTTGAAATAAAATAATAACTGACACAAATGTTATTATGTACGACAAAATAAAATACTTTTGATAGAATCTCTATTTTTACAAAATTACTCAAATATGTAAAATATATATATATCCACAAATAATAACTCTCAACACAGAAAATTTTTTCTCCGATGAGTAAATATGTCTAAATCTTTTCTTTTTAAATTATAATTTCGCTTTTTCACAATCTAAATCAAAGGGGAAAAGGAGTAGTAAATCAAAGTAATACTAAAAGAAAAAAAATTAAATAGTTCATAGAAATAAACATTAATTAAGTATATACATACCTCATTGCATTTACCAAGTCTCTCCAAATGATTTTCACAAAATATAAAATCAGAAACATTAAGAGTGCTGTACATAGATGCATCATCATCATATCCTTCTGCTTTTGGTTTCTTATGAGTTATCTCCAAAATATTTGATTTAGTTTCCTCTTTAGATTTGACATCTTTAAACAAATGTCCAGCATCTAAAAACTTCGGATCAATTCGATCAGGAGCAAGATAGCCTTGACACACTACGAATATTTCAGCAGATTCATTTCGAGATGCCTGAGGTTTAGTAACATGTACCTAATTTCATGTAAAAAAAAGTTACAAAATTTCAGCACAAATATTCATTTGTTTAATTTTTTTTTTAAATATGTAATTTTAAAAATGGGTACAAAATATACAAAAAACACAACTTCAAGTTGATAGTTTTTAGTTTTCAAATTACAGACATGAGTTCCAGTTCCATCAAATGAGCTAGTAAATTTCTAAAAAAGGTTCTGGAAATTCTTAAGCCAAAACACTTATAAGATTCTAATTATATTTAGTGCATTAATTCTTTAATTTCCTCATCAATCAAAGAATTTTTTTATTCTAGAGCTTCCGCCTTTATTCTTGTCATTAATTCAATATACTTGGAGTGAGAATTATGTAACTTTTTGATATTTAAAATGCTTCCAGCGGCTTGTACTCCACCAAAAATTTATCTCAGCTCTACAAAGCTTTCTTCAGATTGATTCTCCACCATGCATTCTGAATTCATAGAAGAACCTTTTTCAACAGAGGCCTTTCCATGAGAAAGCGTTAAATCAATTGAATAAACTATTGCAAATCAGGAACTTCTAAGTTACTAATATTGCTTGATGTGTAGTCATGTAATCTGTTTTCATTTTGTTTATATAATAGCATACTGGCTTGCACTGAAGGAGTATCAAAAGCTTCTTTATAATTTTCATATATCTTATCTCCTTTAATGCCAGATATCAAATTGTTTGATACTAAAAATTGAATACACAGGGGTAATCGTTTGAGAGCTGCTTTGATGTTATATACAACAGCTGAGCCAGGTGATATGCCTTAGATTAATAGGAAATTTAACAGTGTGCTCTAATATTTTTAAGCAAATTCTTTTAAATGCACTCACATAAACCTTATGAATTAAATTTAGTTCAAAAGATTCATATTCTTTTACCTTTTTTAATTAATCTTTGACTACAAAGCTTAAATTTAAACTTTTGAAGAGTAATAAATTTTCTTTCTCCATTATATCATTTTTTTTTTTTTTTTTTTTTTTTTTGTTAATTTGAGTCATTGTCTTCCAAACGATAAATATGATAAAAACTTTTGCATAACTCCCTGTAATAGGGACCAAAGACAGTACAGAATTAGAGCCATAGGGTTATCATTTTAAAAATCAGAAATAATTCAATTGTTGAAGCTAGAGATAAAAAAAAGCTATTTTTATACTTAAGAGTTTATCTTTGATGCACTTTAAAATTAGAAGGAAATTCTTAGAATTAATATACCACTTTCTGTCTTTACGAGATGACTCGACAAACTAAGCAACGTGTAGTATAATTTACAAATCTCATTCAGCTACTGCCAAATTTAGGAGCCATACAAAAGAACAAAATTTTTTGCAGCCAGTTTAATGTGAGAAAAACACTCTTTTTACCAGAACAACCTGGAATAAATAATATAAGCTTCAAAAAAAAATTTTTATTTACTACCCGTTTCCTTGATCCTCTTCCCCACTTAAAAATTTTTTAACATTGACCCCATTCCTAGATAACTGTAATATTTTTTTTCAGATAAATAGATAGGGATGTTAAAAAATCCTTGAAATGTTCTTGCAAATCTTAAGTATGCTGCTGTTCTTGCAAATCTTAAATAACTTAAGTATGCTGTAAAAATACAGATTTCAAGTATCTTGCAATGAATTGATTTATTTATTAAAGAATCTAATCATTATGCCCTTATGTTGCTTATGCGAAATTTTGTTTAGGTATTCAACAAATGCTATCGCTAAATACTGAATATTTTTATATTCTTCATAAAGCAGGTTAGAAAAATATAGAGCAAATCCATTAAAGCTGAAATAAGCAATTTCTGTCCGTTGCAGAGTCATAGTTTTACAAATACTGTTGCCTGGTAACATGATTTTTAAAAGAGGTATAGTTCTTGAACTTAATTTAAATGATCAGTATTCTGTTATACAGTGCAGAGTCAATAGAATTTCAAATTCAGAGATTTTTTCAGATTTTAAAAATTTTTGCAAGGATTGATTTGCAACTTTTGAAATGTATGCACTATTATTCAGTAATGTAACTTGCTCAAGTGGCTTAAAAATTGATTTCATTCTGATTGATTCGTTTTTGTTTATAATAGCTTTTTAATGTTTTTTTTTATTTCATATCCCTGGTGAGGGCTTGTTTGTCCAAATTACTTAAAGGGAGCACAATATTGTAATAAGTATACATCACAGAAAATTTATTGGTCTTTACTTCTTTGAAACCATTGACAGTATTCAATAGCTTCAATTCATGCTTTTTAAAATGTTGTTCTTCTGGATGGACAACACAAATTAATATTTTAAGCCTAAAAGATTGAAAAATCACCACTTAACATTATCCAATTTAGGAATTGCAAATATTTTACTACGTTAATTTGCAAATTATAGTTCAATTTCCAATAAATGTAAGAGAAAAACTTTCATAGTGAAAAATGTATAGGAAATCGGTGCTACCATGGATGCTTTAATAAAAAAAGCAGAATTTGAAACAATCAAAATTTGCTGTGTTAAAACATAAATTATACATATCTAAAATACATTGGCAATAAGAAATTCATAAAAAAGACAACAGACTACAAGTTATCAGTTTTATACACAAATTAAACTGTTCCTTATTCCAAAATTGATGAATTAAAATTTAGAAGGTTAAAGCTATCTATCCAGAATGACGATTTAGGCTCATCCTATTTCATGTATAAAGAAAGCAGAATACATTATAGAAAAAAAAAAAAAAAAAAAAAAAACCCCAAATATCTGTAATTGTAGCCAGGAACTTTAAAATATTGTATTTTAAAAAATGTAACACTACAACCAACCAATTGACAAGGCCATCTTCTACCTTCTACCCTGCCAGATTATATATTTTTTATACATAAACAATTATTATATGTAGTGACAAAAGTGGATTTTCATAATTTGAATACATTTTCTCCTTTTGTCTCTAGAATTTTTGCAGTTTTGTTTCTCCAATTTTTTTTTTTTTTACCTGTCTTCCTCAAATATTCCCTGATCTTTTATCAAATTTCCCGACTCTTTGCGATTTCCATATAATGACCCCCCTGTATAATATTTAATATGAAAAATAAAATATAAAAGGAAAAAAGCTTAAATTTCAAATTTTTAGAGAAAAATTTAGCATTGCGTTAATTCTAGAAATTGGAAGGAAAATTATACAAATACTAATTTGTTTGATAATGATATAATAGTAAAAAAAAAAAAAAAAAAAAAGAGGAAGAAATAGAAATTAAAATACTTACTTGCTTAAACAATTTTTTAAACGCCCAAATAAGAGATAAATAATCTTTAGATCTAAACACTTTCGTAATAAACCATCCTCCTTTCATAAGCATTTCTGTTGCCAATTTTAATGCACTCAAAGTAAGACCATCTAACAGAAAAAAATACATAAAGATTTTAAGTCAGTTTGTTTTCAAAATATATTCAACAAATTGAACATGATTAGCCCACTGTGTCTACCAGCATATGGATATCTTTAATGGCTAATAGGTTGTACCAATTATACACTGCCCAACACAGCAGTACAACACCATGAAAGAGTAGATTGAATGCGATGAAAATTGATACACAGAGAATACATATGTAGATAAGTGATATTACTTACCAGAAGTTAATTTTATATAACAATAAAATATACAGAGTAATCAATAGGAAAAGTTGAAATCAGTAGAAATTATAAGCTGAATGGTGTTTAACAATAGTGAGGAGATTGGCTCTATCTTCCTCGTGCCGTCATTCTCCCGTTGACTATCAAATATACTTCTGTGGTAATACAAGCAACAACCATATGAGCTACAGATTCAATTATCATATGGATAGTCCATAACCCTCCTTCAATTCAGGCTGGGGCAGAGTACACAAATAAAAGACAATCTCGTCAGATATCCTCCTGAGAGATCAACAGACACTGCAGGCCAAGAAAGTAACTGGATATGGTGCAAATCTTACCTGCTGATGAATGCCATGTCCTACTGGAAATGTCATTTTGCAACCACTGAATGCAAGGTAGTACAACCACCTACAGCACCCCATCAATGAGTCTCTGATGCTCACCAGGGGTGACCTGCTATTGTGTACCCAAATAATTATGCCAGAATGATAAGCTGAATGGTGTTTAACAATAGTGTTAAGATTGGCTCTATCATCCTGATGGCTCCAAGGCTCTATCCTCCCGTTGATTATCATATAAATAGAACCAACACTTTCATTGAACACCACATAGTGCTATTTAATTGTCAAAGTAACTTGCTCTCGACATCATCACAATCTTTCACATCGGATGGTTGACATCAATGGCAGTTTTTGCAAAGTATAGCTAATGTACAAGCCACTTCAAAAATCATGAAAAATTGTTCTGCCAGACATTGGTGCATCCAAAGTTCCTGTATATTCAGCAGAATGATGGGAATAGTTGATTGTAGACCATCATCGTATCCCTTAGTATGGGTTAATTCATGCATTCTACAGAATGCCTAGGTGGATTTGGTCTTTTGTGACTAGTAGTAGGCAATTAGTTAGTCAATCCAAATTCTTTACACAGTGAACACAACTACATGTGTTTTAGCAGAGATAAGACAGTAAGATCAACCTACTGTTTGTAAGCATCTAATTTTATCTTTTATAAAATTGTCTGATTGCTAGAATTGCCTGTCACATGACAAACGTCCAGTCATTTCTTAATCCCCAAGTGTCCCCTGAAATGTAGAATTTCTCGAAATTCTAGATAACAAAGACAACCAAGTGTAGCAAAGGTCGGTTCATATGCTAATTCTTTTCCTTTTATAAAATGTGATCAACTTGCATTTATGATCATTTACACAACTTGTTCAGCTGCTTGTTTCCCAAAATTTACATATTTATACAGCTGAAACCTTTATGACATTACAGTTTTTAATGATGGGCAGTGTAGATAAGGTATTCAAGTTAAAGATTTAAAATAGACTTTTATGACAAAGTATTTTTTTCTTTTATTCACAATTTAAAATCCAATATGCCTAATGAAAAATATGAACACTTTAATAAAATACATTTAATAAGTATCCACAAAAAAAAATAGTAAAATATTTTTTTGCTATAATTACATGCACAAACATATTATACATGCATATATATATATATATATGCAGATAATTTACAAATGAAATAATTTATCAATAAACACAATCTAAGAATTTAGATACACAATAATAAGAAGTAGAAAAATGAAGATATAATATTTCAAAATATGAAAAAACTATTAAATATATAGAGAGCTATAAAAATTTTTCAAAATATTTATATTTAATACTTATATTTATTTTAGAGCTTTAAAAATTCCTATCTTAAATTATAAATACATTAGCACTTAATTTCACTTGCTCAGATTTCCTTCGTAAACGTGTATTCGTTTATTTATTGTTTTTATTAATTATTATATTAAATTTTAAGGAAATACATACTTTGAGTGAAAGCATCTTGTATCCAATTTTTACCAACATTGGGAGCCCCATCATTAAGAACAACATCTGCTTTCCAGGTTTTCAGTTGTCTTCTAAGTGACTAAAAACAGGACATATATTTTTAATAAAATACTTATTTTTTTATATTTTATTTTTTTTAAAATAAATCTTATTTTACCTGTCTGCATTTATCAGTTGTAATATCTTCTTGTAATGTGATGACATTTGGTATTGGCTTAATAGGAACCAAGTCTACTCCTATAAGTAGATACATATAAAAGGAAATTTAACACAAAATTATTAGTTCAGAAAATAATTTGGTTATTTTTAGAAGCAATAAACCATATAACAATGCAGGTGAATAAAATTAACACAATGTATTTTCATTCAACTTTTGATTTTCTTAATAAAAATAAAGTTTAGCAAAGAATTCTTTAACACACCTTTTAATGTAACAAATATTCATCATTAAAAATGAAAATTGACATTAATTTATTCTTCATAGGAAACAAATATGTCAAGAATTTATTCCATTTAAAAAATTCTAAATGCAATATGAAAGTCTCAGAAATAGAGAATTTAATAGAGAGGTAAGATATACTATTACAAAAGTCCATTTCACTCTTAGTTTTATGATTCCATATAAGTGAATTTAATAATTTTTCTTAAATATTATTTTTTTAAAAATGCATTTTCAAACAAATTCATATCGACAGTTTTCGTTTTATTATAAGCACATTTGTCAATGAATTTAGATGATTTATGCAAACCATATGTACATTTTAAGACAATTTTATTTTACACCAAATAGAAGATTGGGCTTTATTATTACATGTCCCCCTAAATCTTCCAATTATGTCGATAACTTGGTATTGCTATGTGTATTCTATCAATCAAAAAAAGTCCTCTGTTATCATCTTGATGTCATTTAAAGAATGGGAGAAGGATGATAATTAAGAAGTATTAAATATTCTACATTCATTCTGGAAGCATGTATAATATAATTTTTCAAAATAGATCTTGATCAATAAAATAAAAGAAAAGAAAGGTTTAACAGTTTATAAAAATTAAAATAAACTAAAATTAATTTTATTCAATCCCAATGTTTTCTAAATAAAACTTACTTTAGAAATAATCAATTATAGCCTTTTACATAATGTTTAATAATACAACAATAAAAATTAACAAAATTCCCAATTATTATAAACAATAATAAATCAGCTAAAGAAAAATAATTTATGACAAAAATTATTGAAGAACAATTTATATAATAAAGCAAGCAATTATTAGCAATACAATTATTTTACCAATAATGACACTGGAAACAGGCATAGCCTGCTGGGCGACTTGGAGCCATCCTCCTGGTGCGGCACATAAATCAATCAAAACTCTTGATTTTGGTAAAAATTCAAATTTTCTATTAAGTTGAATTAACTTAAATGAAGCTCTTGATCGATATCCTATAAATAAACATGAAATTAGAAAGGGGAAAAAACCATTAAATACATGCAACATTAACTTTCCTCTTAAATAAAACCCCCTTTTTTTAAATTTGAAAATCCAACTAACTTTTGCTTTTTTATAAATAGATCTTATATTTTCTGAACTAATAATCTGAACAATCAGTAGACAAGAAATAATTAATGATTGACAGAATTTAGAGTCAATTTTGAAATTTAATAAGCCAATACATTAACAAGACATTTTTTCACCTTTTGAAGGCATTTTTGGTTTACAAAAATAGCAGATTCTTAAAATTTACTCCTGAAAATAAAAAATAAAAACTGGTAATGGATATATTAAAAAGCACAGAAGTGAATGAAAACTGACTGAATATAAATTTATTACTGGGTAAGCAATCTTCATGAAGGTGTTAAAGATTATGTAACCCTTATGAATAAATGATTATCTGCAGTTGGCCTCATTGCAGTATGCATTCATGATAAGCTTGCACTAGAGTGGTAAATGTACATACTTGATTCATGAGTTTGAATAACCTGCCATTGCACAATCCAATTTCTTATTATGAGTACTTGATTCAAATTGAGGTGGTTGAAAGGCAACACCTTCAGGGATGGCAGGTAATTCCTTTCAGATGCGAGAGGGCTGCACATTGACATTTCACGCAGCCTCTATGACAGAAGCGTGTATGGGCATTGGTAGAGCAGGAATTTGAGCATAGCGAGAAGTTCCAGCACTCATGCTTGTGTATGATATTTGGCCGGAGGACCTGAATCCATGGCTTGATTCTTCTTGAGTAGTTAATGTTTTTCATGCACCAGGTAATCTGGAGCATCTTCTGGGTTGGCTGTGTGGTCCCCACAATTTGTAAGTTCCTCAAGAGCACGATCAGTCTTTTGGTTGTATAGGCCAGCACACTTCACACATCTCTTCAGGAGTTTGCCTACCTCAGAAAAATGAAAGAAACCTTGGCAATTTCTGTGCCCAGTAACTTTGATATTATATATTGCCTCACTCATTTGATTCTGTTTCACTTGGATACAAAACATGGGCATAGACTCCTTGGTTTTGAATTTAGTCTGGTCATCTCATGAATAAAGAAAACTTCAACTGACTATTCTTCTGTGGTAAATTAATTCTCTGTGTTTGATGACAGACCCCTTATCACCTCTTTGACTCTCTTGTTTCAACATGTAGTTTTATAGTCATGCATTATTGTGGTCAGTCTACAGAAATCATTGTTAGTGGGAACTTGTTGTTTTATAAATTGATCAGTGTATTTGGCTTGGATTCTAGGGACTGTAAACTTTAGCATGTCAAATGTAATGTTAAAGTTCCTTTGAGGCTGAAAAAAAATTGTGGTGGATGGCTCACTCTTGGAGTTTCTTGATTAAGCTTTGAAATTGAACTTAGGTTCCTACCCAAGGAGAACGGATTTGCTGTAAGCACGGCTTGAGCTTTAAGTGGGGACCATGACATTTTCTTTATTAGGTGCTTAGGTGGGAAATGAAAACCCTCATTGATGTTTGATTCTATGAAAGAATCCCCAAATTATATGAAGAAAAAATAATAGCAATATATATAGTGTAGCAACCTTTTTAACTCCTACCCTGCACTGCAACAAATGCCATTTCACAGTGCAATAAATACTGTACCAATTGAAATTATTCATCACCAACTTCAAAAGAACCAATTGGTGCCCAAACAAATTTCTGACCAAGCGGCATCTTGAATGGAGATATCCCCAAGTTGGGGGGGGAGATATTTCATTAAGTTATCTCATAGTTGGCACAAGGTGCAAGCATTTTATTAATTATGCCAACAACAAGTATATTCGGCAAGTATGAATTTATTTGTTGCTAAGAGTAATCTGTTATATATTAATTTAAATTATAAAAAATAATTTAAAATCATAAAAATGCCGCCTGGATCTTGGCGTACGTCAACAGATGCACAATTTCATCTTTGGCAGACAATGTTTTAAAAATCCATGGTCAAAACACAATATGATAATCAACAGCGTTACACAAAATGCCTTTATAATTTAAGAGAAAAAAGCAATACATACCAGTTTCTTTAGCTAACCGATAAAATTTATCCTTCCGCTGTTTTCCAATTTTAGCTTTTTTGGGCATTTTGATTAATTTTATATTACAATATTCTAACCGCGTGTTACTTCGTACGAAAATACACAAACAATCGTTGCCAAAAAAATTATAAGCAATCTATTGCTTATTTCATTACACTTCCCCTAAATTGATATAATTTTTTTAATAAAAATATTTATGATTATGAATAAAAAGATATTTTTTATTTTAAAAACATTGTACTTTATTAGGAATGAATAATTGTTTTTTATCTTTGAATATAAGTGTAATTAATTAAAGAGAAAGTAAATATTAACATTAAGTGTATAGGCAACAACTAAAACTCAGGTCAAAGTTTGAATGTCGTATTTCGAAATTTAATAATTTCTAGTTATTTAATCTTGTTGTTTCTTAAATTATTCTGTGATATTTAAAAAGACAGGTGAATTTTATGTTTTACTCCTCAAAATATCATAAATAAGACGGTTTAAATGTTAAATTAATTTTCTTCATTGTTGTTAATATCATAATTACAAATTTATTTTCATTTTTTTTTATTTGTAGTATGCCTCTCTGTGTATTTTACACCAATGTTCCTGATAAAGATGTTCCTGAAAATTTCGAAACTGATTTGGCAAAAATCATAGCTGAAGTACTTTCTAAACCTCTTGAGGTAGTGTAACTTAAAAATTTATAAAATTAAATTAAGTAATCTGCTGAATTAGTCTAATTAATTTTTTGACACAGTTCTCAATTAGTCATATAAAAGTAAAATCTGATTTATATCTTATTTACATTTGGAGTGCAATTTAGCTTCAAATTTATTTGGGAGGAGAAGATAATATTCAAAACTAATATGTTACACATCGTTCATATTCTAAAATTTGGAAATACCCAGTTAAATTTAGGATTTCAAAATCACCACTTGTAGCTCTCATAAGCTCCTCACTTTATTTTTACTTCTTTTTTCATACTTAATGAATAAAATATATATTTGTAAGAAAGCAGCCTTAGGTAGTTGTTTGGAATTTTTAAATGTGATACCGAAGGAAAAAAAATTTATGGATTATACAGCTACTTATAATTCACACTGCCTTAAATTCACTTCTTGAAATTCAAGTATTATCCATATATTATGAGCAAAAAAAATTATGGGGGATTAAAATTGTAACTTTCAAACTGAGTTTTTAGAACTCTTAGTTTAAGAATTATTTTTTTTTAAATTATTAAAATCTTAGAGCAAGGCAATTATTAATATTGGCATTTCTAACTATATAAGTATTAAGCTGTATAGTATACAGTGAAAAACTAAATTTGACAATTGAGATAACCATGCCAGCTTAATTTATCAATTATCAAACCATTGAAAAATAATTGGAAGCAGATTGTTCATTTGAAAAATAATTAGAAAAACATTATAAACTAAAAAACATAAAAAAATAATAGAGCTGGATATTATTTAATAAGCATGAAAGCTAAAGTTCTTTATTATGGGTGCTGTTAAATCATCAAAAGGTTGTCATTCATATCCATTGTCATTCATAATGTTTTCACAAGGAGAGTTTTTGGGATCATCTTAGCTCCATTATAATAACCTGAACCATAATTATATGGAATTGTCAAATTCAATACTCACTTATTGCTGGTGTTCATCTTTACGTAATTTTAATATTTTGTTATAATTTTGAAATTTTCACCTCTCCTGCATTTTAATATCCATTCATTCATAGTAATTAATTAATCATAATATACCTACAAATTACTTTCTTTGAAAATATTAGTCACATTATAGTAACATCAATATAATTATCCATAAGGATTTATATTTAATCGCTTAGACAAAAATATAATAAATTCAGTTGGTTAATCACTGCTTTGTTTTACATTTATAAAATTTATGTATTTTAAGAATTTGAACAGAAAAACACATTAAACAGAAACTGTAAAAATTTCAAAAAATAAATAAAAAAAATTTTTAAATTCAAAGTATAAATCCAGTTCTACTAGCAAAATAATTTTATAGAGCTAAATTAAAAATGTACTGTATCATGAAAACTAATTTTTATTTCAATAAAAACTTGTTCATAATCTAGGAACTTCTCATTACCTTAATGTATCAATTTTGTTTGGAATAGCAAATTAAAAAAAATAAACACATTTTGGGCATTTAGAAAAAAAAAGGGAAGTAATATGGAAATAAGGAGCTTTTTTTATTCATATTGAAAAGGCTGGAAATAAAAGCTCATTATCCTGAAAAGAAAAGAAAAATATCCTAAAGCTGGTTTGTTTGTAAAATGGGCAGATTTAGGAAAAAGTTTCTCACACTTATAACTGGAATCCATTTACTGATAAGTAATAAATTTTTCACTTTTATTTATTTAATATTCTTTCAAAAAAATTAATTCAATGATAAATGGCATTTTATATTTTAAATTTTTTTTTCAATTTTATAATTATGGTTTCATATAATTTTAATGACTTCTTTATTATGGTATGCATCTGTAACAATAAGCAGTTCCAAGTTACATTATTTTGAAATTGATTTTTTCCCCCTTCATATTATGAAATGATTTTATTATAAAATTTTATAAATACTTAAATAAATTAGGGATTTGTATGGATATTATTCAAGTACAAATATATAATCTTTATCCAATTCCTTTTAAAAAAAATTCACGTTTATGTTTAAATTTCAGTTTTAATATTTTTACCTTTGAAAATATTCACCATTATATTTTACATTTAATAGATTTTTTAATCATCTCCAATGAGGAAATCATGTGTTTAATGCTGATATATAGAACAATAATCACAGTGTCTTTTATTTAGATTTTAAATTGTTGCCTTCACTTAAATTTTACCCTTGTAGATTAATTGAAATATTTTATATTTACTAAAATATAGGGTTTACTATATCTGTTAGCATTCATATCTAAATTGAGTAAAAAAAAATAATAAATTAGAAGGGAATTAATTTTAAGAGAATTTTTTTTATTATTTTATGTAGAACCCATAAGTGATTTTTTTTAGGTGTCTCATACTAATTTTTATATTATGGTTTAAATAATTTATATACCATTTTTTATTTGTCCATAATCTTGATTATATTTTATTTTATAGATATTTTATATATTATTTGAGTAATAAAGAAATGATACTTGATGATAAAACTTTTCTATTATCTTTTATTAATCTTATTACATTTGTTAATTTTGTACTGTAATTTTCTGCATATTTATGAGCAATCTGTTTGTGCACAATTGCTGTCTTTTACTTTCCCTGTCTGTATTTAATTTAGTTTCAAAGTTCTTATTTAAAATAAACTTCAAAAAAATTATTTTATAGTAAAATATTTAAAAATAGCATATTATACATAAAAAATATGATAATGTATGAATGTTTGATTAATAAAATAGTTGTCATATGTATTGCATGGAAATACCAAGCAATTGAAGATAAATTGTAAAAGTTGCACATGAGGATGCAGGAATAAAAGGGAGGGGGGGAGACTTATTGATGAACTTAAATTTTGGAATTTTAAAAAACAATTTTGTTTTTTCCTTAATCTGACAATCTATAACCTATTTAAAGAATGAAAGTTTTGATTAGTATCATAATGAATATATGGACAATTAAAAAAAACCACAACAAATTAGTTTATCATCTTTGGAAGAAAAGTTTTAGTCGACTCTTTTTAGAAACATTTTTCCTGTACTTTGGGGAGAAAAATAAAACAGATTGTATATTTAAGAACAGCGTCCTATAAGCCTCGTCGAGAAATTCTAAGTAGTTTTTTTATATGTGAAATATGGGTAGCAAATTATGATGCTGAATCAATTTATTTAGCATATTGATGTTTTTAATTCTATTAAAATTGACCTTTGAAATACAGATCAGAAATTTTTGAAAGTTAAAAAATAAAGTTTGCCTATTTTAATAAATTAAAATGTTTCCTATTTTGTGTATACCTTCTATCGATTATTATTTGGGGATATACTCAAGTTGATTCCACCAGTTAAGAAGGGGGAGTGGAAAGCAACATATACATAGCTTGGCGAGAAACTGCTGTGGAATAAGTAAATGGTATCTGTAACCTATGGACTCAACTTAGGTATTCTCCATATTATTTAATATATTGAAAGCATCTTTATTATTTTATATTAAAATAAATTTATCAATTTATTGTATTGTATATCTTTATACATATATATCTCTCTCTGTATATATATATATATACATATATATTATAGAAAGTGGTTGTTAATGTACTTCCCAATCAAAGAATGGTTGCTGGTGGATCATCTGAACCTAACTGTTGGATGAATTTGTGGTCTATAAATGTTTTTGATAAAGAAAGAAATCCAGGTTATGCTGCAAAATTATACCCATTCATTACAGAGTCTTTGGGCATAAAAAGTGAAAAGTAAGTTGTAAGTTTTTATTATAATAGAATATAATTGTTAAATAGGAAGTTTACTTAGTACAACATTAGCAACTTTTAAATAAAATCATTATTTCTTTAGAATGAATCTATATTTTATAAAAATATGTGATCATTTAATAAAATTAATTTGTTTAAATGCTAAAAATTTCCATGAAGTATTTTTTCTGCAAACCAAAAAAAAAAAAAAAAAAAAAAAAAAAAAAGTATTTGGTTCGAAGAATAACCTAAATTATTAAATTCTTATTTACAATCAAATGTTAAATACTATATATACTTTTCAGTTCAAGGGGCATGATTTTACTCTAGCAAATGTTAATTAGCCAATATAACATTTATATGTTAAACAAAATGGTCATTAAATTTATATTTAATATAAGAAATGAAAAAATAAGGATTATTCAAAATAAATTTTCCTACCAATCACCTATTTCTGTAGGAAAAAATGTATCCAATTTAGCGTTTTTCTACAAGTGAACAAACTTTCATCGACTTTTGCAACTTTATTTTTTTACTTTCATGGCCGATTTCTAAAAATGGACAAGAAATATGGCATTTACATATATCTTATGCATGTAACTGCTCCAATTAACAGCTATTACAGAATTTATTTCTAACAGGGATTTACATATTCATGTAGACAATAGTTCTAAAACTTGATATAAAGCAAACAGTTATAAAAGAAGATTCAAACAAATTTTCCCTGTGCAGTTTCTTTCTGCGAGATATTTTGTAGCAGCATCATTTTGTTACTTTGGTAGGAAAAAATACAATTTCATTTTGTGTTGATCTGAATAAACCTCTTACTATTTATAAAAATTGTACTAGAGATTCTTCATTATTTGGTAGCTGTAAATCCTGTATTCTTTTTAATTTTTCAAAAAAAAATTGAGATTTAAAAAAAAAAGTTGTAGAAATTTAAGTATTTAGAATGGCGGAAGTAATTTGCATGCATTGCAAAAGTCTCATTTTTTTTCTAATAAGGATATATGTATATGATTTAATAATAACTGTAGACAAACAAAAACACTCCACATTTGGTGATTTGATACACGATTAGTGATTATTTCTCCATCAACCAAAAAGTAATTTTAAATAATATTCATGCTTTTCTAGTTCAGCGATACTAAACAAGTTAGGGAAAAAAAATACATCATTAATATTTGCTCTTTTTTTAAAAAGCCATTTTTTAACCTTTTATTTTTATGTAATATCTTATCTATAATCTTAACATTTAATACATTTTTTAAAAATCCAAAATTTGTTTTCTATTAAAGAAATGAACATTGCATTTAAAGCTTTGAGAAAAAAATGCATTTCTTCTGATTACTGAATTCAAATTAAATAATTTTATTGAAAATGGGTTTTCATTTTTGCTAGCTTAATTAATATGCATAATACTAAAAAAATTGTTTTGATGATCAAATATAGAAACATCTGCCTCATAAAATATATATTTCCTACAGAAATCAGTTATTAAATCTCAATAAGAAACTGTACTTTATTTGACTATCTCAACAATGCTATCAATTTTGTATATGAGCAAAGTTATCTAAACACATCTGTGTATAAATTGATTTTTATAAATATTAAAAACTTTCTCGTCTTTATTATTTAAATATTGTTCTCATTAATGTTGATTTAGACTATGTAATATATTCATAAATATTTTTAAAATAACTTTCTCAATTTTTCATTATATTTGTATTGTATTGTATTATATTTGTATTCAAAACTATCAAAAATAATTAAATGTAGAATTTTTAAATTTATCATTTATAAAATTATTTTTAACTAAATAGGTTTTAGTTTTGAAATTTTGTTTTTTGATTTCATATCTTTATTTTACAGAATTTGTCTTTTGTTTCATGCTATTGAAGCTTATCAAAAAGCCATGCCTTCTTAGCTGACTTCTTAGTTTTCCGAACTTCACCAAATAATGGCCTTTTAAACAAATAATTAATGTTTTAATTCTCCTTACACTGCAAAAGTAATATGTATGGACCATTCCATTTCTAATATTGAATCATTCTTTTTTTCTAAACTTCAAAAATTACAATTCTTTTTTTTTTATTGTAACAAAAAAAAAAATAACCTCACATTTTGAAATATATTTTCTTAATTTAATTCAGTGGTCTTTAAACCATGTCATGGTTCCTTTACAAGTATTAAAATGTTTAATGGAACCCTTTTTAATCAAATCAATTAAATATTTATGAAAACTCCTGGGTCACATATGGAAAATATTTTCGTTTTATTATTCTTTTATTAAATAAATATAAGCAATTACAAAATCAATTCAGTAAAATTGCAATCACAATTCCTCGTCATAAATCATAATCCTTCATCAAAATAAATTATCATATGTTTTTAATAATTGTAAGTATATTTAATATAAAGAATAAAAATGTTGAGAATTTCAAAGTAATTATACCTTAAATATTTAATATTAATTATAAAAAGAGGTATGTATTTTCCCCCTAAAAATAAAAATTATTGCTATTAGTAAATGCATTCCATAATCTGAATCTTGTTTTATTCCTGGATTTTTTTTTAATTCACTGAATAGATATAGAAAATGTATACATTTACAATTTATATATGCAATAAAGAAATGTAGGCAATGTTAGTCATTATGCTTGCCTATTCTGCAAAATATTGCAAGTTTTTTAAAATGTATTAATTCATGAATTTTTATATTTCTATGTGATCATTCGTATTAATTTTATTTATTTGACACATGTAAGACAACTAGAATATTATGAAATAATGTAAACACATTTTTGAATACTTATTTATTGTGTATTAATGAAAGCAATTTTTTGTATGATACATGAATGTTTTTAATAATAAGTATAGCAACGTAGAAATATAGTAATTATGTTTTGAAGAAAGGTGTTTATTTCATGTTTGTAGTTTGAGATTTTCCTCATTCAATAAATATTTTACATGCCACTTGAATGCTACTAGAAGAAAATATTCTATAAAACTTCTTTTTAAAAGTATATTTAAGAAACAAACTCTTTAACTTTTCTCTCTTAATTCTTCATTCATTATCACACTTATTAACCAAATTTTGTCATTGTGTATATTATATGAATTTATTACTAATGAAGGAATATTTATGCTTAATATTTTATCTTGTTGACTTTAGCTAGTAAATATGTGCAATAATATAATCTTGTTATATATTTTTTGAAAATAAAGTTACAGCTATATTAAAAAAAGTGACTATTTTTTTTTTTTTTCCTTTAAAGAAAATTTAAAAAAAAAAAAAAAAAATGAACATATGCTCAGTAATTCTCAGATTTCATCAATAGAAAATCTAGTTCAAATCTGTAGTTGATGCATTTTTCATTTAAAACAAATTTCAAAAATTCCACCTTGTTATAATAAAAAATAAAATAATTTATTCAGTTATTTGTAATTTCACAAAATAATTTAATAAATTAATTCTCAGAACAATTGCACTCATACAAAGAAAGGCAATCCTTAACTATTCAGTTTTTGATAAATTTAAATAAGAAAAACATTTTTTTAATTCTTATTACTTGGATGTTATATTAGCAGTCATAGCACTTTGAGATTATTATTTCTCTAATTTACTTGTATCTTTTGGAGAGACAGTCCAATGTAGTTTTAAAACTTTAATTCCATTATGTGTAGTTAGATTCATTGCTACATCAGATTGGAAAAAAGAAAGCTATCTGGCCATAGTTTACCATTGTTGTATTGATTGCATAATTCTTTTTAATGAATGTGATGTGTTCCAAAGTATTTTTTGGAGTCAATTTTTCTTTTCATACAGTGAGATTGAATAAAAATTTTAATTTGATGTTATAACTAAATTAGCGGCATTTTCAAAATGCATAATATTTTAGAAATGATTCTTAGCATCGATCTTCATTAAAAAACATCAAAATATTTCTTTCAATTGAATTATTTTTAATCACATGTAATTTCTATTTTTTTTATTACAAAAAATTGTATTTGATTAACTGGCAATTTTATTTTATCTACTTCTAAGTGTTTTGTTAATCGATTTTGGGTATAAGTCCGATGGGAAAGTAAGTTTGTCGTAGATGTTGTTTTGTTTGTTAGGGTATGGTCAAAACGAGTCCCAAAAATACAAATTTATTTTTTACATGCACACAAGTGCAGCATTAATACCACAATGAACAAAAAACTTATTTAATATATATGTAGCATATTTAACGACATACACTAAAAGATGAATGGAAGGATTCCACTAAATGCTCTCGGGATGAGAGATTGTTAATTTGCGCTAGTAGCACCTTGCGTCCTCTGGAACGGGAGGTTCATTGCCAACATGCAACGTTGTACAGAGGTATTCCCATTCATAGCTTGGGAAATTTTCAAAGAGAATTGCCTTTGAAGTTGGAATTGCTTCGGAAGAAGGAAAGGAATTCTGGAATCGAAATGGGGCATGGGCAACTTGACTATCCATCTATGTGTCAGCCTACGAACATTTCAGCCCACCTGTTAAATAAGAATATTTTATGAAAATCTTCTTTCTGAACATTTAATTAAATACATAATTTCTTTCTTTATTCCAGAAATGCAAGCAATTTTACAATCAACTTAAAAAACTAACAAAGTAAAAAACAAAGATATCGTTATTACTTTTATTAGCAAAAAACTCATTTACAGGACTAATCGCAAATACATATTGACCCTTGCTGTATGCAGGGCTTACATTTTTGTTACACATAATAAAAACTCAATGCATCCATCTAAATAAACAATTTATAATTACATTATGATTATGCTTGCTGAAAATTATTTAGGTGAAGCATGTTGCCTTCCAGGATGATTTTTCAAGTAACTGTCCCGAAATTGCTTGTGTGTATAAGAGGAGACTCTCCTGCCAGGTAGCATAGCTATCGATGAGTGATGTTTTGTATACATTGTGACAATCACCCGAAAGCAGTCGGGACTTTTATGTGGCTGAATTTTGCTACCTAATAATTAAAAATAAAATGTGTAAATAAAAGAAGCATGAAGTGAATGAAAAAAACAAAGCAATTTTGGATTTTAGTATTACTGTTAAAACTTACTTTTCATTACATTCCCTTTTCCGTATGTTCGTATGGTGTGTTAATTTCATATTTTAAAACATATTAACATATTGTTTTAGCATATTTTTAACTTTTTCATTACTATTAATTTTTTTTTTCTCTTTATCTTCTAAAGTTAAAATTAAATTTGATGCTATTTCTTTTAATTCTTCTACAGTTGGTTTTTGAAAAACTGTCACTTGTGCTGGCCTGCCTGATTTTTTTTTTTTTTTTTTTTACTTGTATAAAATATCTGACGTTCAATTATTTCATCAACATTTTGAAAACTTTCGTCAGGAATAGCTTCTCGAAGAGACTATATAAACTGAACTTTTTACCGAAATACCGCAAAGGGTGCTCTTGCAGTGCGTAGGTGGAAATACGGTTACAAGTTCAAAATATTCCTACAGAAAGTTGTATGCGATTTCATTTTTTATGAATTGACCTTCATTAATTATCTTAATATAAAAAAGTATACTACTAAGTTGAATAAAGAGGTCGAGGGCCTGAACGCGCAGCGTTCATCTGCTCTATGGTATGTGATGGCAGTAGGAAAGAAAAGTCGTGATGAATAGATAATAGTAATCGTATGAATTGAGAAAAAAAAAAAAACCATTGGAATAAAAATGAGAGATGAATGCGAATTAATATTGGGAGTTATTGAAAAGTAAAAAAAATACAGAAGTGAACAGGAAATTATGGTGGTTTGAGGCTCCGATTCCATTTAGAAGACAGAAAGGATACTTGTATTTTCCATTCAATTGCGTAAATATAGTTTGTGCCATGATGAGAGGGTTTTCGTGGGTAGCAATGGTATTGAAAAAATGTCTAGAAAGTTTTGTAATATAGTTGTCAATAGGATCAATTTTTAAATCTTGATGAATTGTAGAGTTGCGGACAAACCAGGGTGCACCAAGTGATGATATGAAGTTTGTTTTGAATAATTTGTACAGATTTCTTGTTAGATTGTGCAGCTAGACCCCAGATTGGGGCAGTATAGGTAAGTATAGGCCTAAGAACTTGTTTGTAGAGAAGAAGTTTGTTTGACAAAGTTAATTTAGAAAATTTATTAATGAGTGGTAGAGTGAGATAAAATTTTTTCCAACATTTTTCTTTGATTTTTTGAATATGAGCTCGAAACGTAAGTTTATTGTCCATAATTAGGCCGAGATATTTAATATTAGTTGCCCATTCAATTTCTTGATCAAAAGGGAGAGATTAATATATGGTTGTCTGGCGTGTCCTTTTCGGAAAATGATAGCTTGAGATTTAGAGACATTAATTGCGATGCGCCATTTAGTTAGCCAATCCTCTAGGATATTCAGAACATTTTGAAGAGTATTGATGACAAAGAATAAAAGCACCTTCGGCAAGAGCAGTAGAATCATCAGCAAATAGGCAAGTGGAAATGTTAGTTAGTGCATTGAGGAAAGTCGTGGGTAAAGATATTGTAGAGAATAGGACTGAGCACGCTTCCTTGACTAGCACTAATACGACCGATTGTGGAGAATTCATTGAAAGGTTCTATTTTTAAGATAATTTGTAATAAGTGTGATCCAAGTTGGAAATTGAAGTTTGATCATTTTGTAGATCAGTCGATCGAAAACTTTTCTGATATCTAGAAAGACACCTCCTGTAAAAAAATTATAGTTATATCCTTCAGGGATGATATTGGTGACACGTAGAAGTTGAGTGATGTTGACAGAATCCAAATTGTTCTGCTGGAATGATGGAATTTTTCTCGCAAAAAGACGTAATATGTTTCACTAAGAGTTTTCCGAAAAGTTTTCCTACACAGCTAAGGAGACTGATAGGCCGATAATTTTGAGGAAATTTCCTATCTTGGCCAGGTTTAGGGAACATGATGATATTTGCTTTTTTCCAGATAGGAGGGAAGTAGTGATATTTAGTACAGCTGTTGTAGATTTTTGCAAGATGAGTAATGGCATTAAGGGGAAGACACATTAAGGCTTTATTTGGAATGTTGTCAGGTCCAGAAGATTTCCGAATGTTGAGATTCTTCATTAAGTTAATTATGTCAGATGGAGGGAAAAAAATGTTATTTTGATGATCGGCTAGAAAGGAAGTTACTGCATCTTCAACATGCTTAATTTGTGAGTCATCGCAAGGTGCAGTGTTTTCTTCAAAGGAGAGTTCAAGGTTTTCACCAAAAGTGTTCGCTTTATCAGAAGATGAGAATATAAGACCTGAGGATCCGACCAGTGGAGGAATTTTGGGATATTTTTTGGTAAAATGTTTGTTAATTTTGAAGAGAGAATTATCTTCTGGATTTAGGCCTATTAAGAATTCATTCCATCTGTCATTTTTTAATTTGTGAATCATTTGCTTTATTTCTTTTTGAAACTTGTTGAGGGATTGCTTGAACGGAGGAAACCTGGTATCTTGCCATAATTTTCGAATTCTGTTTTTTTCTGCAATTTTAGAGATGATTTCAGTAGGAAGTTTTTGGTATGGAGTACTGAGTTCTTTAGATTTACTAGCAAGGTTGATAGCAGAAGTAATAGCATAGTTGAATTTATGAATTATTTTGTCAATATCTTGAATATTGAAGATAGCTGCATTACCAGGAATGCTTTGGGAGAGAATTGTAGAGAAAATATTCCAATTGGTAGTTGTCATTATTCTATTGAGGAAGGGCGTAAATGACTTATGAGAGACTTCAAGTAGTACAGGGTTATGATCACCGGAAAGATCATTGATGGAAGAAGCAGGCCCGGCGTTCAAATTTTTAAGAAGTGCGATATCAAGAGTACTATTGCAGGGATTGTGAAGGCAGAAATAAGTGGGATCACCAGGAGCAATAAATTGAATGCATTAAGATTTGTCCATTCGAAAAGAATAGAACCATTTATGTTGCTGCGTCCATTATTCTATGCAGGATGCTTGGAATTGAAGTCTCCAAGTAGAAATACTTGTTGATTGGAGTTCGCTATTATATCAAGTTCCTGTGTGAGGAATCTACCAATTGAAGGGCGATAAATGCTAGCAACAGTAATTTTTAGGTTATTCTTGAGATTAATAACGATAGCAGAGTTTTCAAAGCTGGTTGTAGTAAAATGAATTTGATGATGATTAATATTTTTAGGCATGCAGATAGCCGTACCTCCTCCTCTGTGGGTAAGACGATCGGAGCGATATATGATATAATTTGGAATTTTGAAGGAATCACCTGGCCGAAGATGCGTTTCTTGGAAAGCAATTACATGAGGTTTATTTTCAGATATAAAATTTTGTAGTTCATTAATTTTTCCTTTAAGACTATTGGAGTTCCAAGTCACGCATAAGATATAATTATTGGTCGGTCTATTGAATGTTATTGACTAGTTCATTTTGAAGAGCAGTTATTAAAACAAAAAGGTATTGTATACTACAACCATATAGAACAGTATGTCCAGATTCATTTTCTTGTTGCTTATTTCATTTAAAGTTGCCTGTCTTAATTTGTTAACTGTACTTTTAAAAACTGTCTTACTTTTTTTTTTTTTCAAAAATACTGCTACTAATAATATATTGAATAGATTCTATTCAACAAAAAGTCTTCATACGAAGAATGTAATATCTTATATTGTGGTAAATAACAAGTGTGTCTAATTGTAGCTAAAGCTCTGAAAAAACACAAGACAAAGTTTAAAAAAATATTGATTTCAGTTTAAACTTTTCATTCGTTTGCTTAATTTAAGCATTTTCAAAGAATTGAACAGTTCTTAAATTATTGTAAAATATTGTTATAAATTTATTTTGCTTCTTTTCCAGGAAATTAATTAACAGTTTTTCTATTTAAAATTTTGAAAGAAACTAATAAGAATCTAATTTTTTATGGTTTTAGAGCATTTTTCAGCAATATAATTCTGTGATAGTTTTGCTTTAGTAATACAGGAGTTATGATTTCTAAGTACATCGTCACGTCTATTGATAATTTTCAAATATTTTAGTACTAATTGGTTAATTTACACGACAGCTGTGAATTAAGTTAAAATTATTATCTAACTAATGAAAGAAAATGCGAAAACAAAATCTTATTTTAATTTAGAAAGGTTCCAATGACAAAAGTCTTAATTATTGAAGTTTCTAATACAGAAATTCAATTACTTTTTTAGGGAAAATGTATAGAATTTTTTATTACGCAATAATTATAAAAAACGGAAAATGTGCTTTTTAATGAACCTTTGTGTTTTCTTTATTTTTTATTAGAGATGTATCTTTCTTAAACGAGCGGGGTT
Source organism: Caerostris darwini (assembly GCA_021605075.1). Classification (NCBI taxonomy): domain Eukaryota; kingdom Metazoa; phylum Arthropoda; class Arachnida; order Araneae; family Araneidae; genus Caerostris; species Caerostris darwini. The sequence continues at coordinate 328,900 of BPLQ01014910.1, forward strand.
TTTAGAAGGGACGAACGAAAGATCCTCAACAAAAGAACCACAATTTATTAGTCATTTTCAAGATATAGGCTGTAACGTCTCGGCCTTAACTAAACCTATAACGGCTTCAAGAAAAAGACCGCTTTCATTCTCATGGGAGCATTTTAATTTTTATTTACAAAACTTATATATATATATATATACATAATTTTTTTCACAAGTAAATTAAATTAAATTACAAGTGCAGTTCACTCCAAGGATATAGATTTTCAGAATTCTCGAGTCTACGATGAATCTAATCCACTCTGTCTTCGACAGGCCTTAATTTTCACACAGCGTGATACACAAAACCACAAGGGGCTCATTTTGTAAACAGGCGAAATCTCCGGAATGTTCAATCACTTTCAGAAAAAGATAAAAACAACACTTCTTGCCGACTGGTCGTAGAACACTTCTTCTCCAAAAACCTCCCTTTAAGAAAATCCATCCAGAGGAGGGGGTTAGCTTCCCTCATTTCTCATTGGAGTGGACACTTCCTTAGCCCATGGTCTATCCCCAATCACGATGCAGCAACTCATCACGTAGTCCACATCCCATCTGTAATTGTTTCGAACAGACAATCGCTAATTTCATGATGTCTCATTATCAATGACGCTGTCAGATTTGAGTGACAGTTCCAGATGACCAGAACAAAACACTAATTGCATGTAATGTAAATATTCACGATACTGCTTATCTTCTGTCAGATTTGAGTTATAGATTAATATTATGCACTTGTTAAAAGAATATACATTCCTTTCCCCTGAGAACAGAAATACTATATCACTTGCTGTAGGAAAAAAATGCTACAAGGCAAATAGTAAATATAGGAAATGGCCATCTGAATCATATGGATAATTTTCGGCCAATAGCCAAGTGTCTTGTCGACATATTAGCAGATATAAATTTTTATATTGCCACATTATATTTTTATTGCAATTGTATTAATTTATGATGTGTTTTAATTTGTAATTATCCTTATTTTTAAAAATAAAAAAAATGTATTATTACCAATAGATATTTGTCATTGGATAAGGAAATAAAAATTATTTCAACAAGTCGTTTTTTGGGTGGTCTGCATCACAAAGGAAGCAGTTTCACCCTTTGGAGTCTTTATGGACACAATTATCTAATTAGCATTCCTCACTCCAATTCCTCTTTGTGGATAAAAAGGAATGTCACTGTCGACGCTTTAAATGTAATAAAATTCAGGACTGATTAAGGGCTTACAGTCCTAAAGAAGAACTTTACAGCATATCGACCATAAAATTACAACCAAATAGGAGACCAGCCTTAATAAGACATCTTTCACATGCACCGAGGGGAATAAGTAACAATTGAGATCTCAGCAAATGGTAAAGAGAAAAAAGATGTGTGTGTAAATGGATGCATGGTCTAATAATCTCATGGGGAAGGAATTAAAAATTCAATCCTTCTGATTATATAAAAGAATTTTGAAAATAAAATCTGTGAGGAGATGATCAAAAACATTGAATAAAAGAGATGATCTAAAACATTGAGTAAGAGATGATCTAAAAGCGGTGAGGTGGAAACAAAGAATAAAGTGTAGAGAGAAAGTTGGTGATTTCTGCAAAGACTGGGGTCTTCTTCGACATGTTAAGCTGTGTCCAGACGGGAATACGAGAACTACTGAGTCAGTCTCGTGGACCAATTATAAACTGATTTGATAAAGCTCAGAGATTGTCGTGTGTCTCCCCCTACTTCAATCAGCTGTCAACTCTCAATTCTTTTATATTTTCTTGCATAGCTTCTTTTATAGTTTCTGGCATATCTAATTGCTTGACATAATATTTTGAAGATTTACTACTGCTTCGGAATAAAAGAAATGACTATTTTACTATTTGATCTCTAAATGACTATTTTCCTTAATGCATATTATTAAGGAAACTCTTTTCTTCGGAGTGAATAGACCTTGGATTCCATAACAAATAATGTTTATATTGATGTATATAATCACGTCTTTTATTTTTCAATGCAGTTTTCTCCTTGATTATATATATATATATATATATTTTTACGGCTATTATTAATACTAACCACGTTTTCTAATAAATAGGGTTAATAATACATACTGGTAAGTATTATTTAATGACTTATTGATGAGTATTATAAATTACCACGAATGTTTGGTCACCGTAATTAATTAAACATAATTTATTGAAGCCCCAATTCTAAAGTAATTTTTATGTCATGCTATATAAAATGCATGAAATTACATGCGTTAACTGTTTAGTTAATTTATTTATTAAACAGTTAACGATTATTAATTAACAGTTAGTTTCGAATTTCATTAATATAAAAATAATTTATATTGATGTTTAACTGTTATTTATATAAGACATTCATTATTTATTGCATCTGACAAATTATAATAAATACATATACGTTAAAGTGACAGAAAATTGCAAACAAGTTATTTTTTACAAATTATTAATATTGCCAGGAAGAGCTAATACGACATTTAAGTTACAAAGAATATTTTTACCTTTGATATTTACAGCGACAAATTAAATTTATAAGTCAAAATAGGAAACTTTTTCAATTCCCGACTGTGTTACGTCAATTCAATCTAAAAGGTGAATGCTCTAACTATGCACTAAATCATTTTTTTTTTTTTTTTTGAGGTTTTTTCTGCAATAAACGACCCTATTTGCTTTAATTTTGCAATCACTTACTTATATCAATGTCACAAATGCTCAGATGAAATATCAATCTGTTCTGAACATTCCTTTATAGCAATGATTGTATAATGAACACGAGTCTAGGAATGTGTTGTTGGAAAATTTAGCAGTCGTGCTGTAGAGATAAAAAAAAAAGCAAGAATTCCTACATTTAATTAATTTAAGGAAGTTAAATTTTATTATATATATAAAATAAATGGTGAAACTTACAAAAACCTTATTTTAATTCTAACTTAAATGTGAAAGAACCTGTAGAACTCTTCGAGTCCTGCTGCGAAATCTTTAATATCAAAAACGATTAACCTTCAATTCTCTTATGCAGGAGTAATACGGGACAAAGCGTCTCTAATTGAAACCTAAGATATCTCTTTTCTACACATGCTTTCAGCGGAGTTATTCCAGAAAACTATATTTGTTCTAAAAGACTTTTTTTTTTACAATTCCCTGGCTGTAATTGAAAATTTACATACCAAATAACATAGATACAGTAATCCCTCTGAAAACCTGCAGATGCTTCTTGTTCTTTTCAGAAAAACATCAATATCCTCAACGGATTAGCTGCTTATCTCTAACTCTTAGTTACATTTATATTATCTATTGCTCCTCCAAATTGGGGGAAGAGCAATGCAGTTATGATACATCCCCTGATAAACTATTGATAGTTCTTCACCGGCTACGTTCCGCTCCCTGTTTCCTTATGAACTTCCTCAATTTTTCTTCACAAGGTATGGCCTAATTTTGCATTACAAGGTACGGCCACTTATTGGCTCCATATGTAACTGTAACTAACTTATACATTTTTGATGGTTCATATTCACTTTTTTTCCACAATATTCCCTATTCATCATATTGATTCGAATCAAGCAGGGTCATACGGTACATCATTTTGATATCCGCGGATAAAGAGAAAACAGGAGTCCCAAATCTCGTCATGCTTGTTAATAAATCATCTTTTATCACACCTCCGTTATATTGTATATCGTTTAGATATCTTCCATTCGTGGTATTTGAGAAACAGATAAAAATTACTTGAAATTTCGTGTTTTCCTTCTCAAGTCAGTAAACGTCATGATGAGTTGGATATTAAGAGGCATTTGGTACTTTCTCCCCAGTAACTTCCTTCGTGTGACCCAGTCTTCCGTACTCTTCTATAAATTCTTTGTGTAGCTCAAGTATTCTTTATCTTTTGATAATCTTGTCCACAATGATCTTAAACTTTTGAGAGCTATCGCTTTAGAATCACCTATGCAAGATGGATCCTCTTTAAGTGGTATTTGAACTACGCATCCCCCATACTTACGTTCTTCCAATACGCTTTCGCAAAATGTTCCTCGCATATGGAACCTTCTCTTTCCCCCTTTGATTCCAATTCCTTGAACTCTTTTATTTACCAAAATTTTCTCAATATTTTAGATTTTCTCTAATCACTTATTTTCTCTAATCAATTCCACAATGAATCATTGGCTGATTAACTTTTTCACTAACTACAAACACAAATAATGCATTTTTTAAAAAGTAAGTTAGAGTTTGGATCAAAAATTTGCTCTGTTCGATAGTTCGTAGAATAACTCGGCTTCTTATAGCAAATCCATTTTACCCGGGATATTAAAATTGCTATCTGCTAGTTTTACAGAATTTAAGAAATTGCTCCTAATAACTAGAAACTTATGAAGAATAATGTCCGTTATCATTTTAATTACTAAGATTGCCAGATCTTTCACAAAACTTTTGTCCTTATTAGGGATCGTTACAGTAACTCTTCTAGTACTGAGCATACTCGAGTCATTTAGGCAAGGAATCTCCTTATTTGCCCTTTTTTAAATTGTAACCTATTTGCACATTCACTGCTTATCAAACACGTTTGACTTCCTATATCTAACAGAGAAAAGGAAAAAGTAGTTTTTTTAAAGAGTTCCAAGCAGAAAGGTATCTCCGCACCTCTATTTCATAATTAAGAATTAAAATAAAATTTCCTCCAAAAGATTAATGCATATACGGAAAATAAAAGGGAATAATTGAGAATGAGTACTCAGGAAAGATAAGGGTAAACTTTCAATGAGAATAAAATGAAAAATAAACATTATTAGAGAATATAGAAATTAATGCTTAAAGAAAATTAAGACCAAAATTATTATATATGATAGAAAAATGACCTTTACACATTGCAAAAAACTAAATTCTAAGGGGTGAATCCAAAGGGGTGGGAAAGGAAAGGGAGTCCCGTGGAACTAGAGTAAGGCAGTAGGCGTGGCTTCGGTTTGCAATCGCAGGAAAGTAAACAGCAGGGTCCATGTCATGTAGTTGATCTAGTACTTAGAAACTCGAAGGAACGTAGAGACTGGATGGTTCGGGGTTAAGAGATCAGCAAACTGTAAGAATAAAAATAGAGATTAGTTGAATATTAGTTCACCGTAATGCTCTAATATGATGCATGATTTTTTATCTGAATACTCTGTACGTTGGAGTTCTGGGAATGCTGATCGGAAAGCTTTCAGTAGAGCGGGCCTATTTATTCCGTCTTGGTGAATGAAAGAAAGGATTTGCGTCGTAAGGTCGAAGCTGTTTTTGCTTATTGGAGTGATTTGTTGTTGATATGGTTTGCGTAAGTAATTCTATTGTTGATAGCTAGGACTGTGGGTGGATGAGATGTTTGAAGTTGAGGGAAGTTTTCGGAGTCTTTAACTGGAATTTTCTCGATGAGTTCGGTCTTTCTTTTGGATTGGTGGTGCCTTTTCCTTGGGAAGCAGGGACATCCTTGCTAGTAAGCGACGTGGGATCGTTTGTAGTTCATGCATGTTTTGGAGGATTCCTTTGGCTGGGTATATTCGGTGGCGCTGTGTTCTGCTGCACAGTGTGTGCATCTGGGTTTTAAGTGGCATGTTTCCCTATTGTGGAAAAACCACAACAGTTTCTGCATTGGGGGCTGTGTTTGATCCACGAAATCTTTCTATAGAAACTCTAGTTCCTAGGAGAGAGTTGCTTTTGAAAATTTCTTCTGCATTAATGGAGTTTGCGATCTTGATCAGAAACAGAGTTGGCTGCTTGCTTCTTAGGTGCGTCATTTGGATAACATCTAGTACTGTATAATCATATTGCGAGATGGCTGTGTTGATTAGGTCGTTGCAAGTAGAGAATCCCCTGATGACTATTTTTAGAGGTTGGTCTTTTTCTCAGATTGTTGGTTCTGAAAGGAATTTTCCTTTGTGTGAGTATAACTTTTAGAGTTGAGTGATCTTCTTCTTTTTCTATGGTTAACTTGTGGAGTTGGTCCCGGGAAAAAGATGATTTTAGGCTTGGAACTTGAGTTTTCAGCTCGAGGGATAGTTGTGGCCAGTCCTGGTCGGGCAGGATGAAAAATTGGGGGGGAGTCTGGTCTCCATTTGTGTTTGCTCTGTATTATTTTCTGGTTCTGCTGTTGCTTATAGTACAGCAAATTGATTTTCCGTTTCCATTGGTCTTTCTATTTCTTTTTCTATATTTGGTGGGGCTGCGAGGCGTCTTGGCGGAGAGATGAAGCCTTCCACGTCTGAAGTCCTGGCACTTTTGGGGTTTTTCACGGCAGGAGTCGGTTGGTCTATATTCATCGTCATTTTTTAGATACGTTGCGTGCTACGTTCTGTTTCAGAGTCCGACGTATATCCAGCGTTTATTATAGCGTTAAAAGTGACATTAGTACATCGATCATGGAGTGTTTCTTTTGGTATTCCTCGTGATGCTTGACTTCAGTGATCGAACTAGAACTGGTATATGGTATGGCCGTTGTACCGTTGGTCAGGCACCTAACCTCACTCCACTCTGAATTATAATATTTTATTAAACTACAAATAATACTCAGAAATGCATTTACCACTTTTCAACTCAAGCTAGAAGCAACAACAGGCGGGTTTTAAGTGGCATGTTTCCACACATCATAAATAAATCGAACGATTATTTGAAAACAAAAAAAATAGTTTAAGTTTACCAAAATTGTCCCACCAGTACAAATAATTCTCCCTCGAACTCACCTTCTGTATACTTTCATATCATTATTTATGACAAAATTTGCCATAAATATTGATAAAAAATAGCAAACCTCCTTCCACAAATAGCAAACTTCGCCAAAGGCGCCATGTATGACAGAAGTTTTCTTTTGTTTTTTCTCATTACTCAGCTGTTTCTCTCCACGAAGTTCAAAAATTCCAGTTCAACTTATTTAGGAAACATCTGATGTTTATATCATTTTGTAGAAAGAGAGTCTGAAAATTGATCTAGGAATAATTTTAGACCAGATTTCAAAAAATATGAATGGTGCAATTCGTCTTCTAGAGTTTGTTATAGAAAATAATTTCCATAGAAAATTTCTGCAAACTGTTGGTACTTATTGTTGCTATTAAAATAACTACTGTACAAGCCGATAGATGATTGTCAATTTTAAAACTAGTTAAGATATTTGAAACTAGCACTATGAGTAAATAGGCTCTAGCCATGCTTTCAGTTAAAAGAAACATAAAAATTGTATTTTTAAATTAACGAAAGCCTCAAAAAAGACAGACTGGCGTGCTTAATTTACAAAAACGGCGCTTCAGTAATCAACTTGTAAACAATATAGTAAACTAAAAGTAGAAAATTACTGTTTTTCTCCATTGAGTTGTTATTTATTTCTTTTATTTGCATTTCTTTTATTTGCCACCGTAACGGTGTCGTTCAATGGTGTTCTCTTGGTGGTAACGGGTACCTGGCGCTCTCCATATGAAAGTCCGGCGAGAATCAGACTCCAAACTAAACCTGGACTCGTCGGAAAACATCACACCAGACCACTGTTGCGGTGTCCACAATGCATGGCGTGCTCTCTACTCCAGGTTAATCGCAGGCGACAGTGAAAGTTGCGGTAAGTGGAACACATCTGACAGGCCTACGAGCATATAGACCAATGTGCCCTAAGCGTCTGTACACGGTCTGCCTTGAAACTGTCGTACCGGTAGCTGACGAGACAGGTTTGATGCTGTGCTCCGTCTGTTTCTTTTGGCAGTAACTGCTAAATACCGGTCCTCATTCGGCGTTGTAACTCGGGGACGACCTGTGCTGTAACATATACTCACATTACCATCATCTTGGAATCGTCGCCAAAGCCTGGAGATGACACTCTGGGCGATTCCAAGTTCCTCGGATACTTCCAGCTGGGTACGTCCGCATTCCAGTCGTCCGATAATTCTACCACATAAAAAATCATCCAAATGCTTCCTTTGTGCCATAACTATGCGGTTATTGCACTGAAAGGCTTTTAAAGCGCTTGTGAACAATTTTACTGAATCGGTGTAGGTGAACGGAGTACCTTGGTCGCGAAGCGACCAAACCTCCTAGTTGCAACATAAAAATATTGTCAGTCGGCTCAAGGCCCATAGTAAATGTAAAACACATTGCATAATTTTAAAGTAAAAATAAAAACTTAGTACAGAAAAAACAGAGATTAAAGCAGAAACAAAACAGAAAATGAACAAATGAAGCAGAACCGAAGTAAAAATAATCACCCACGCAGCAGCAGATCATAAATACAAACAATCAAACGCGCACTCAACGCGACCCTAAGACAAGCAACCAGGACCAAGGATAAAAAGAAAAACCCAACTACTTATTAATGTTCAAGACGTGCTTCTGTCTTTTACGTGTACATGGAGTGGAAATGTCGTAATGAAAAGTGTTTAAATTTTGAATAACAGAATTGTCGGAACTATGGATAGAGCCATAAAAATTTTTAGCAAGACAAGCTAGGCATGTCTAAAGAGTGTTTTATGTCTTTGTTTCTCATGTACCATGGTGCATCAACAATCATGCGAATTACCTTGTTTTCAAGCCTTTCTAGAAGTAGAAAGTTACTTGGTGCAGTGGAGCCCCAGACTGGACTCGCATATGCTATTATTGGACGTAAGTAAGCAAGATAGATTAGTTTTTTAATAAACAGAATAAAACAAAAGTTAGTTTCTACCTAAAACAGAATAAAATTTTCTTAACTGATTATTGAATTTAGTTCTTAAATAATCTATGTGAGCTTTAAAAGTTAGTTGGCGGTCAAGCATTACACCTAAATATTTAGCTTAACAATTTTACTTCTTTGCTACCATTCCTTATATACCCCTCTCTTACACTCTCGTCATTGTGACGTACTAACCGCACCATCTGGTGGATTCCTGTAATTTGCATATTCTTCTTCAAGATGTGTGTGATAATTCTACAGGTGAAATTTTTATTTTAGAGTTCAATTTCTGTGTGATTCTGAATTATCCTTAATTTATGGACATGAGTGTATAACAAGACATTTTTTTTTAAAATTTCTTTTTTCAATAAACGATGGTTTTACTAAATGCTCGTTCAATTATTGTTGTAGTCCTTTTTAACCAAATCTGGCTATACTATATAGTCTAGCAATACTTTTTATTAATTAATAAAAAATATGAATAGTTAATAAGTTAAAAAATTTTTTAAATAAATTAATAATATATGTATATATATATATATATATTACTCTTTTTCTATCGAATCAATGGGCTTAAAGCTTAAGAAACTTCTCTCATTCATAAAGCAGGAGATACAGGTTGCTAAGCAACCAAGGTTCTCCGTCAATCCGGCAAATCATTGTTGTCGTCAGCCTGGCAATACAATAATAATAGTTATATTGATATTTCTGATCTTTGCAATTGAAAAATAATTTTGGAGGAATTGTATAACATGGCGGATCGATTTTAGATAAACAAAAATGTGTACAATGCAAAGATTAGAAAAAATATTTTTGGTGTTCAATTTGCAATAAATTATAAACGCGTCCTATCTAACCTAATTCTTCTTATCCTAAATTAACCCCAAATAATATATGCTACAATATTTATCTAACCATACAATATTTAACCTATCTAAAATAAAAGTAAAATTATATAGAACACATTTGCAGTAGACACATCGAGCATTAAACATCCTTATCTGCCATCCACAAACAGCATTTAGTAACGTCAATGTAAGTATATCTACATGTATTTAAAATATATCAGGCGATTAACAGAAATTTTGTTGCTTCTGTAGATAACACTGATTCTAAAAACTGTCATATCCTTTCCGGTGTTCCACAGGGCTCGATCTTGGGACCATTTTTGTTTAACATATACACCAACGACATCCCACAAGATCACAAAATTAAATTAACACTCTACGCGGACGATACTGCTATTATCACACAGGGGCGAAACATAAACATAATCAGGAAAAACTTACAAAACTACATACACAAGTTTGAAAATTGGCTCATTAACTGGAAAATAAAACTTAATGTCGCGAAAACTAAAGCAGTGCTGTTCACCAGGAAAAATAAACTAATTCCCCCCCTAACATAACTATTTATAATGCTAATATTTCCTGATCCAAAGAAACTAAATACCTTGGCGTAATACTTGACAGCAAACTAACATATAAATCGCTTATTAATTATCTACGCACTCAGTCAGTTTCAGCTTTACGGAGTTCCATGGCCTTATATGGGCCTAAACTCCTAGCTGAGAGTAAGTCACATGGTGATATAAAAAACATTAATAAACATCAAAGCAGTAAGTAACCAAGGTCTGTCCCAAATTACCAGATCAAAATAAAATAAAAGAGCAACGAGTAAATCAGAGAATTTCAATAATAGAAAACATAAATTAAGAAAAGAGAAATATAAAGTAAAAGTAAAGAAAATAATTAAAAAATAAAAGAAGAAAGCAAAAATTAAAAAACACCACAGGATGGAGTTGCAGCTGCTAGAAATGATGACTAAAGGAACAGGTCAGGGTGCTCCTGACAACTGTACCAGTTCGTCTAGGGTAATTGTAAGTTATATAAGACCGCCCTAGGGCGTTTAGCATTTTCCGGCAGAGAAAAATCATATCTCGGAAGATTACGAATTTACTCATTCGGAATGTGTTCAAGATTTGCATAAAAATTTTCCACAATCTTGAGTACATAATTTTGAATAGAAGGGAGGGCAAGACTATGACGAATGTCATCATTTCTAAAGTACCAAGGAGAATTAGTTATCATACGTAAAATTTTATTTTCAAGAGTTTTAATATAATTAATGTGATACCTTGCAGCAGAGCCCCAAACCGGACTCGCATAAGTCATTACGGGACGCATATAGTACATGTAGATTAGTAATTTATTTTCAATAGAGAGGGGGGAATTCCTATTAATGTATCTACACACTAAATTCAATAATCAATTAAGAAAACTCTTCCTCGTAATTTGTAGAAATTCCTCACTAACAATTGAACTAAAAAAATTAATCTACCTTTCTTATCTTAGACCTATCATTGTATATGCGAGTCCAGTTTGGGGTTCTACAGCCAATAGCAACTTTCTCGGGCTCGAAAATAAAATTATTCGTATGATCTCTGTCGCACCCTGGTATTTCAGAAATAATGATATTCGGCACTCTCTTGATATTCCTAGTTTCCGCGCATTCGTCGAGAAACTTGCAAAAAACTTTTATGACTCCGTTTCCCGATCCACTAACCCCGTTCTAAATGATTTAAAAATATACGACTATGCCGTCACTCTACCCAGAAATCGCAAAAGACCTCGCCATATATTCTTTTAACATTAACAAACTAATTTCCTCCTTTCTGGAGATTTTTCGGTTTCGCTGTAGCCTCGTTAATGTTTTTCTTTTTATTGCGTTTTGTTATTGGATTTATCATCAGTGCTTATTCCTTTAATTTTTTTAATAATATTTTTTGCTTATGGGATGATTTTTTTTTTTTTTTTTTTTTTTTTTTTTTTTTGTATTTTTACTTTTCTTTTGTAATTTTCACTTTCTGTCTTAATTGTAATGTTTTTGTTCTCTGATGTTAGAAATTATTATTCCTTCTCTGATTTACTTAATTTTTCTTACAATTGGCAAAGGGCTCGACCACCAGTCATTGTTCACCATTCGCCAAGTGGAGGTGTGGTCGTTGCGCGACCAAGGCACTCCATCAAGTCACCAATAATAATTAATTAAAATTATATGAATACTAACATTTTTAATTTGTATATGATTATATGGATAATTAATATTAAAATTTTGAAGTCAGTCAAAATAATGAGATAAATTAATCGTGTGACAATTCAGTAACGTTATTATAATTAATTAACTGTATTAAATTATAATTAACTGTAACGTTAATAATGTTATTGTATAAGTTACAATATTAGATATTGTAAAATTAAGAGAATGGAGATGTAGGCATTGTACTTCTACAAATTCCAATTCCAAAGACCTTCAAGAATTATTTCTAAAGAAAAAATAGAAGTGGTTTTCTCATAGAAACAAATGATTAAAATAAACGAAAATTATTAAAAAGTATATTTTGATAAGGTAAGAAACTTCACAAGCAGTTTGCATGAAGCGCAAAAGAAAACAAACAAGAATTCGAAGGCAACCTTATCTATTTTTAATTTATCTCTGGAAGGATAGGTATACGTATACGGACGTACCTGTTATGGAGTACCTGTGGGGTAAATGCACCCCTAAAACCTCCACATAATCAAATTATTAAAAATTACATTTATGCATTAAACTTCTATAAAGATATGTAAAAATAATAAGCTTTTCTAAAAAAAAAAAAAAAAAAAATGAATAAAAGATAAAATAAAATTAAACTAAAATAATAAAAATAATTAATTTAAATTAAATTAGACAGGTACAATTAGAAGTCCGAATCTCATATTAAAACGCAAGATCACTCTTATTGTAGATTAATACGGAGATCCTTTGCCGCGTAGCTCCTTCATTGTAAAATATTGAAACATATCGGCGGTCTCATGCCCTTTGAGTTAATAAGGAAAATAGATAATTAAATGGCGGTATTGTAAAGGTTGCGTAGTTTATTAACGGCAAAATAAAAGAATAATATTTATTTAATAAAATTATAAAATGAAAAATAACAAAAATTTCAAAAGTGTAGATATTGAGGAAATCAGTTGCATGTAATCAAAAAGAAAATAAAACAAAATGGGAGAAAAAATAGCATAGGAGAAAAGCGAACTTTTTTCATCTAGATAGTTGCAGGTAGTAAATCAGTCAGAGGAGAAAATAAACACAATATCGTTGCTGAACAAGTTGGAGCAGAAGAATGAGCCAATGGGCGATAGCTCCTCCTTCTAAGAGGCGGGATAAAAGGCAAGATGGTGTGGCCGTCATGATTGAGAAATTGAACACTAGATGGCGCCATAAGAAATCCAATCCAATCTCGGCGAAAGTTTGACCTTGCGTAATTCTGTTGAATTATGGTAGGTAGAGCATTTTGTGGAATGTGAGGGTTACATAATAATTTGCATAAAAATGAAAATTAAAAAATTAAAAGCACTTATAAATAACGATAGAAATATTAATAAAATAAAATGATTAGATAATAAAATATTTACATTTATGTACATGAGATTTATATACAAAAAGGTGCCCTCATTTATAAACTTAAAGGTGCACATCATAGCAGTTAATTTAATAAAATTAGAATTTTAATAGCTAAAAAGCGCCTCAAATTAACAATTTAACTATTTTGATCATTTTAAATTCCTCTAACTCTTTTGAGCCGAGGGAAGGATTCAAACTCCGTATCATTCTCTGGATGCTTGGTTTTAAGAATTAATTTCTAAATTTTTTATGTAATAATTACATTTAAAATCAGAAATTTTTTAATTATAAATATATTTTATACTAAAAAATGTATTAAAGAAAATTTATAAATTAATTTTTTATTTTAAATTGAAAATTGTAAGCTCAATAATTATTTTAGTGAGATTTTGAGTTGCGTTATCAATTTCAGTAGCATTGTTAAGTTTATGAGCAGATCAATTGAAATTAAAGAAGAGAATTTAGTCCAATAAATTGTAACATTGTTGTTAGTAGAGAAAGCAGTATTTATGAACCGTAAAATGTTTTCATAGTTATTAAATGCTGGTTTGATGCGTTAGAGTAAATAAACATAGCCGTTAAAGTAATATCATGCACCAGCATATTAAAAATTTATTTTATATTTAAGTTAGTTTAACTAAAAAAAATATTCCACTTCAAAACCATTGCTAACCATAATGTACAATTTCTAAAGTGTGGTTTCGTTTTCATTTGAATTAAATTTTTTTCTGGTTTTGATTTCCAATCCTTTTGACCTAAATTAAATGAGTTTCAAATTAATTATTTTAAATCAAAATGGAATTAAATATTTTAAAATCATTTACAACATTTTATATTAATTCTATTGCTCAAAGTATTTGTTTAATTCAGAAATTTAAATACATTGTTTTGCTTTAAGAAAATGTTCTTTTCGTTTTTGTTCAAAGATGGCAACAATAATATTTTTTAACTTTATTATGTTTTTGTTTATTCATTCATGAATCATTGTGTTGTCAGCCATGGTGCGTTGATAATTTGAGGGAAGTGTTGTCATGTTAAGTTAATTTAAAACTCAATTTTAATTTTAAGAAACATGGCAGAGTCATTGGAAGGATCGGGTTCTCAGCCACCTTCTGTGTCTCAACCAGTAACCTCAGAGTTAGCTGATCCAAATGTTTTCATAAATTATATTAAGAGGGTGGTACCGGTGTTGTTGGAAGATGATGACGAAGTTCATCCTGCTTTGGTTTCTGCATTATCTGACAGAACTAATTTAGAGATTCTAAAGAAGTTTATTGGAGATCCGCAGTGTCGCGCACTTTTAATACAGAGATCTTCCAGTAAAGGTATTTTTCAATTCTATGTTACAGAATTGGCACATGTGTACTATTTGCTGCTGTATTGTACTACGTTGAATGAATTTAAACCAATATTTTCAAAATTATGAACTGAAATTTATAAATTTATATGTATTTATTTGACAGGTCATTCCGATTTATTTCAATATTCATTTTTATATGCGAACGAATTTAATTACTATGCATTATTATTTTACTAACATACATCGTCATCATGGTTTTGTTGATAAACATATAACCAATCATTGAAAAGAAATGCCAGATGTTTTGTTTCAGTTTATTCCCCAATTTTCCCCTCATTCAAGACATGTGGGTTAACTACACAAAAAGGGAGAATCAAGAATATGTATTAGAAGAAAAGAATATCTTCTCTTATATATATAAAAAAACTAAAACAATACTTGCAAGTTTAGGACATAACATTGCAAACTAAGTTAAATACTTAAGGGATATTGTCTGATTTTTTATTTTCAAAATTTCTTGGTACACGTAAAGTACTAAAAGGTACATAAATATTTTCTTTTTTTTTTGTGTGTATACCAAAATAAAATTGTAAGAATATACATTACAAATGTAAATAATAATAATAATAAATACATGCATAAGTGAATAAATGGAAATGTAAAAATATGTAATAGTACATCAATAAACTAGTTTAAAAATGTTAATTCTATCACGACATTTTAATGTTTAATTAAGTAATTTTTAAGTTTTTTAGAATAAATATTTTAATTTTTGAAAAAAATATTTTAAAATATCAACTTTTTTAAATAAAACACATAACTTTAATATTAAAATATAAATTTATGTACATATTTTCTAATATTTCTTATATGAAAATAAGAGATAGCAGAAAGGAAATTGGTGATTAAAACTATTTTGGTCTTGTAAAATTTTAAATAAGAAATTTGTGTTTCATAATTTTATTTCTAATTTTGGAAATGAAAGTTTATTTCTAATTAAAACTATATGGTACTGGACTGCATAATATTTTGATAAAATATTATGCAGTCCAGTACCATATAGTTTTAATTTCTATTTTTATACAAATATCTATTTTTATATCTGCTTTAATTAATCTTATATTTGCCTTCTGTTCTATATTTTTTTTATTTCTGTCTTGTCTTATATTTATTTTAACTGTGTTTATTAGTTAAAGTTGGCTTATTGTTATATTTTAATTGATGATTGTTTTTTAATAAATATGATTCAGGAACAGTTTTAATAAGCATTAATTATCTCCTTACAGCCCTTAAAATAACAAAAAATCAACCATATCTTTTACCATTTTTGTAAGAACTAATTTAGTTCATTGACTTCTTTTGTGAGAAATGAATGTAAAAAGTTAAAATATTTAAATATTAATATTCTTCGTAAAAATTTTAGTTTGAATTAAAACTTTATTGTACATTTTAGAAGAGAAATCAATTTTTAATTTCATGAGTCAAGTTATAAAATAAAATTAAGTAAATCTCAGTTTTGTTGGATACGAAATTTTTGGAATCCATCATTTTAATCTGGAAATAAATGACTTATCAATAATTATCTTAATGCTTCGTTACCTAATTTAATACATTATTTTCTATAAACTGTAATGAATTTTATTATGGAATATTAAGAGTTACAATTTTTGAGATTAATTCTAATATAGTTAGCTATCAAATTAAAATTTTGTTTTTCTTGTTTTATTATGAATATAAGAATAATGATAACTGCTGTGGTCTAAATGTTTTATTCTAAAGTAAAAATCTGTATTTTTTAAGAAGTGAAATTTTTTTATTTTAATGCAGAAAGAGTAAAATGTTTTAGTTCTTGAAATTGTGCCAGCTGAATTTAAGATAATTTTATTTGTCAAATTTTAAAAATCATATCTTGCAGATGATGAAGAGGTTACTGAAGCAGGTGCTGAAGGTGATGATGAGAAGGAAAATGTTGTATATATTATATCTGATGATGTGCGTTTTACAAATCCAAAAGTTAACAGGTAAATTTCATATAAATTTTACTATAATATTTAGTTTATTGATTTTCAAAATTCTTTTAACCTTATTTTACTATTATTGTTTTTAGTATTGTTGTCATCAAAACATCATCTGTTATTGAAGCAGAGAAAAAAATTGTTTCTCAAGTACGGGTAATGAATTTAAATGATGCATCCCCATATGAAACTCTTCATTCTTATGTGAGCAGTGCAGTAGCACCTTATTTCAAATCATATGTCCGAGAGACCGGCAGGGCTGAAAGGTAATAACTATTTAATTTCACACATTGAAATAAATGAAATTATTTTTAATATTTTAAAGACAGTAAGATTATAAGCTTAGATTTTACTTTAATTGGTAAAAAATATTAATTTTTATTGAGAGTTTTCAGCCATTTGAGTTCTTTGAACACATTTGAAGAAAAAAGATTTGTTTCACTCTGCACTCAAAATATACAATTCTAATGATGGAATATATTATGTTAGTAGTTATGATAGTTGTTTCATAACTTTTTTTTTTCTTTTTAGAGATGGAGATAAAATGGCACCTACTGTGGAGAAAAAAATTGCTGAATTGGAAATGGGCTTACTTCATTTGCAGCAGAACATTGACATTCCTGAAATAACTCTTCTTATCCACCCAGCTGTTGCTGCAACTATAAAGAAAGCTTGTGATGAAGGTAGAAAAGCAACTGTGAATGATTTTGGGGATAAAGTGGAAGATTCATCATTCCTTAACCAGTTACAAAATGGAGTAAACAGATGGATTAGAGAAATTCAAAAGGTATGCAACATTGTCTAATGATATGATAAAGCTTAATTGCTATATCTTTCAAAATTGGAGCATGGAGTTTGTAAACTGCTACTTGCATGTAATATATGACTCTTTGAATACAAAGCAGACTTATAGAAATTTCTTAAAGAAATGCAATCTTATTCCTCACATGATTAAAGTCAATAATAATTTTTTTTGTATTTTTTTGTAAAATTTTTTATGTAATTAATATTACAACTTTTCATTTTCATATTATTTATAATGCCTTTATCAGATTTTATTTTAATTATTTATTTTTTAATACTTTTATTTAATTTGTTAAATGAACTATTAAAATTGAATAAATTAAATATTTTTTGAAATAGGATTTTCTTTAAGGAAAAATGATTTTATATCCTAGTGAAATTTAACCAATTAAAAATCCATATATTCTGATAAAAACTGCTTTCATACATTCAAAATTTTATTCTTTTATTACATTGTAATTGCATTATACATTATCAACATTTGTTAAGAATTTATGATATAAATTTTATTTTCCTTTATGTAGTTCATTTAAAAGTTTATGTGGTCAATACAAGTGTTATATTATTGAAATCTATATATGTGATAAAATTTGTATTTCTCATATATTTTGTAATGAAGCAGTTTTTTTTAAGGGTAAAAAAAAGATACTGATTTTGTAAATATAATTTAATTTGTTACTTAAATATTTATTTGTACTTCAGTTATATTCTTGTATTGTATTTTCTTTATCCTCTTTTAATATTTAAGATAATATTTTATTTAAAATTTATTATAAATATGTGTTTATATTCTACAGTATATTTGAGGAAATGTTTATGCAAATAAATATATATTTAAATAATAGGATTTGTTATGTATGAAATTTGTTATTTTGCAGTGTTTTAATAGGAATATGCTAATTTTTATTTTAGGTAACTAAATTGGATAGAGATCCATCATCGGGTACTGCTCTTCAAGAGATCAGCTTTTGGCTAAACTTAGAAAGAGCGCTTTTACGAATTCAAGAAAAAAGAGAAAGCCCTGAAGTTGCTCTGACTCTTGATATACTAAAGAAAGGGAAGCGTTTTCATGCAACTGTCAGTTTTGATACTGATACAGGTAATTGAAGCTGTATAGTTTTCAATATTATAAAAAAAATTTTAAATAAATTTTATTTGATATTTCACATTTAAATTCACTTCTATTTAATGTTTTTATGTTTACATTATTATCATTTCTACTTATTGTTGAACAAGCCCATGTTTCTTTTATTAAGATAAATTACTGAATTTTTGGAAATTTTAATTAAATTGACTTATTTTTAGTTGTAGTAAAATAATATGATACAATTATGCTAATTCCCTTGTAATACATTCTTAAAAAATTTTATTTCCTTTAAAAATTAATATTTAATATTTATTTCAGATTGTTTCACTATAAAATTGTTCTTTTATTTATAATGCTTTAAATAAAAGTTGAAAATATTTTAGACAAATATTAACAATGCTTGTTTATCAGTTAATAATTAAAAATTTTTGAAAATTATATTTTTATAGCAATTTAAATGTGTATATTTTGTGTACTGAATTACTAGTAAATGCCTATTTTCAGGTTTAAAACAAGCTTTAGCTACTGTAAATGACTACAATCCTTTAATGAAGGATTTTCCCTTAAATGACTTATTATCAGCAACTGAACTTGATAAAATTAGAACAGCTCTTGGAGCTATTTTCTTCCACTTGAGAAAAATACGAAGTACTAAATATCCCATACAAAGAGCATTGCGCCTAGTGGAAGCAATATCACGAGATTTGATGAATCAACTTTTAAAGGTAATTATTGTAATTTGCTTGTTTAAATTATGAATATTGAATTAAATTGATAAGATTAAAAATAATTGAAATTTTGTGTTTTTAAAATACTATTTATAGGAATTGTCAAATAATAAAGGTAAAGTGATATATTCTGTGTTTCCCTTTTATTGAATTGTAAGTGATATACTTTAATACAAAAATTAATGAAGGATTTCTGTAACATAAGTATGGTCTTAATTATTTGTACTAAATTTAAGAATAAATTGGGAATAAAATATTTAGTTTTATTTATTTATTTTTCTCTAATTTACAATTTTGAAATTGCATAAAATAAAGCTTGAAATTAAAAAGAAAGTGCTCAATTTAAATGCATATATTTCAGTGGCAATGAAATTATTTCTTTTCTTTAATAATGGATGAAACACATAACAGTAGTTTTTATTTATACAAAACATTTGATTTCCAAAAATTATTAAATATTTCTAGTTTTAAAATGAAGGTTAAGAAGGTATGCAAAATAAAGATGTCTACATAGAAATTTAATACATTTCCAACATTTTGATGTATAGGATTTTGTACTTTCTGGTTAACAGCATGCCAGTTATAACTGTGCACCAATTGTGGTAACCTATTTTTTTCTCCAACTGTGTTGTTCTATATAAGGTTAGAGTTTATAATCTTATCTATAATTTTACTTTGTACCAATACTTGAGTTTATTGAAAACTATCATCCACTAAACCAAGAAGTACAAAGTATTGTTTAAGAATTAATAAATTATAAATTTAGTTAAATTTTTAAAAAATGATATGATTTAATGAGCAAATTTTCAGTAATATATATTGCTTATATAACTATATTTTAGAACATTTATAAAGGTGTTTTATATTTAAAAATAAGACATTCTCTTGTATAATTGAAAATCTTTTTTTGTGAATTTATATATATACATTTCTTTTAGGTACTTGGAACTCGAAGATTGATGCATATTCCTTTTGATGAATTTGAGAAGGTATCTATTTACTAAGCTATTGTATTAAATTATTTAAATAGACTAATAATATAATAATGGCATAGTTATGCCATTATGCTATTCTTATTAAGAAACAAATCTTTTAAATATTAAAATATTGATGTTTACTTTTTCATATGGCAATTATACCTTCATTTATGAGTTGCAAAATTTTTTTATAGGTTCTAAATGCATGCTTTGAGGTTTTTAGCACTTGGGATGATGAATATGATAAGCTTCAAGGATTATTGAGAGATATTGTAAAAAAGAAAAGAGACGAACATTTGAAAATGGTTTGGCGTGTAAGTCCAGCTCATAAGAAACTACAAGGCAGAATGGAACAGATGAGAAAGTATGCCCCATATCATTTAACTTTTTAGTTAAAAATTTTCTGTCTTTCGAGTAAAATATTTTAAATGTGATCTTCCCAATGTTTTTATCTGTAGATTTCGTCGACAACATGAGCAACTTCGGACTGTTATTGTGCGCGTTTTACGGCCGTCAGTTGTTCCAAGACCTCCTCAACAAGTTGGTACTCCAGTTGTTGAAGACCCTGCCGAATCAAAAACAGATTCCCTTGATGCAGCAGATGTAAATGCTATTGAGGTACAGATTTACTTCCACAGTTTATTTGTTTTTTTATTTAACGTGAAATATTTCAGAATAGAACTAAATTTCAAAATTTTGCTTGAAGTATTAAGGTTTATATTAAATATTATGTGTAAAAAATTAAACATTAATATTTTGCCTTGTTAAATAAATAAATTTTCTTTAATGTATTTAAATACAAAAAGTTAAAAGGTTGATTATATGAAATATTAATACTACAAATATTACTTAATTTTTTGGTTGCATGTTAAATATATATATTTCAGGAAGTTAATTTGGCATATGAAAATGTCAAAGAAGTAGATGGCTTGGACATTTCAAAAGAAGGTTCTGAAGCCTGGGAAGCTTCCTTACGACGGTAACGTATAATTCTTATTTTTTATTTAAATTTCTGATACCTATGAATTTCTACATTATTTAAGTTTGTGTCTGATGTAATTTAAAAATCTGTATCTAATTTTAATTTTTTGAATCTTAAGAATTCAAGAAATTATAACTTTAATATTACAATGACTTATATTTGAATTACAAAAAAAAACTGTAAAATTTTTCTTTTATCAAGTTCATATAGTTATATTTTCATGTATTTTATTATCAGTTTTTATTTAAAATTTTATTATTCCTTAAAACTGTTAACATTTTACATAAGTTATTTGTGCATACTTTTATATTCAAAATAAATAAATATTTTTAGTTATGAAGAAAGAATTGATCGTGTAGAAACAAGAATTACTGCCAGATTGAGGGATCAACTGGGAACTGCAAAGAATGCAAATGAAATGTTTCGCATATTTTCAAGATTTAATGCATTATTTGTGCGCCCTCATATTCGTGGTGCCATAAGAGAATACCAGACACAACTCATTCAAAGAGTAAAAGATGACATTGTTGCTCTTCATGAAAAATTTAAAGTTCAATACCCACAAAGCAAAGCTTCTAGAATGAGTAGAGTCAGAGATTTGCCCCCTGTGGCTGGTTCCATTATATGGGCTAAGCAAGTAAGGATGCTTTGTAAATTTATTTTCTATGTATATATATTTTTATGACTTGTATTAAAGTTGTATATTGTACTTGTATTAAAGTTGTAAAAAGATATATATTGTAATGTTTTCCTAAAAATAACAAATAATAAATGTCAAAAAAATGTTATAAAAATGGTATATTTTAAAATTTATTATAAAAGGAAGCTAATTAAAAATAAATCTGTTAAAAATCATTAATTTATTAATTTTTACCCATGCAATGTTGATAAAAGTTAATTTTATTTTTATTATTAATAAAGCAAAAAAAGAAAATTACTTTGATATACTACTTTTTTTTATTGCTTTTGAAATAAAATGGGAAAAAGTATTTTTTTATTTGTTTAAGGATGTTCAGAGCAATTCTACTTTCCATTTCATCCTAATATTTGATAGAGGAAAACGGTGTTTCAACAAGGCCATGCTGTTGCACCAGCAGTAGGGCCTGCAGTAAATGCTATGGGCTGTAAATGGTTCTGAAGTGATTCATGGAAGAGTTGAATAAATATTTAAAATAAGAAGAATCTTGAACAAAAGATTAAATGCGACTCTCATAAATAATTTTTAAAATTTGAGGTTTCCATTAATCATTAATAATTCCTTGAATCAAATATTTGAAAAGTATATTATTCTGT
Source organism: Caerostris darwini (assembly GCA_021605075.1). Lineage (NCBI taxonomy): Eukaryota > Metazoa > Arthropoda > Arachnida > Araneae > Araneidae > Caerostris > Caerostris darwini. Next base: position 351,202 of record BPLQ01014910.1, read on the forward strand.
ATGAATAATATTTTAGTTGCTAAATGATATTTGTGATTTATAATTTTTGTATATTTTCTATGATAAATTGCTTGAATATTTTATAATATATATCTTCCTTTTTGTTAAAATATGTATTAATTATTTGATATTTTTAAATATTTCTATTGTAGAAGCATAAAAAAATTTATTTTTCCTTCATTGTTAGATTGATAGACAACTATCTGTGTACATGAAAAGAGTAGAAGATGTCTTAGGTAAAGGATGGGAAAATCACGTTGAAGGACAGAAGTTAAAGGCTGATGCAGATAGTTTTCGTCTTAAGCTAAATACTCAAGGCATTTTTGATGACTGGTCAAAAATGGTGAGTCTTAATCATAATATATTTGAAAATTTGCTGTAGTTTGGTTGTTCCATCTTTATTATAATTAATTTATGTTTAAAGTCTGATGCCATAAAAATTTAAACTAATAAAATGTTTTTAAGATTTTATTATTGACTTTACCATGGTATATGTTTATATATATTATGGTTATTACCATAATATATGGTTATATTAAAAAATTCTGGGAATTTTTAAGGTTGCACAACGACAATTGGGGGTTTCTGGAAGAATATTTACAATAGACAATACTCGCTCTCGAACTGGTAAAGGAAGTCTCCTTAAACTGAGAATAAATTTTCTTCCTGAAATAATAACACTGGCTAAAGAGGTAAGTTAATTTTTCCTTGTAAATAAATTAATAATGCAGCAATTTGCATTTTTTTTTATTGTTGAATTATTAATTGTAATGTTTTTGATGAATGTTTTCTAGGTGAGAAATCTGCGTTGGTTAGGATTTCGAGTACCTTTGGCTATTATTAACAAAGCTCATCAAGCAAATCAACTCTATCCTTTTGCAATATCCCTCATTGAAAGTATTAGGTCATATGAAAGAACATGTGAAAAGGTATTTTATGGTGCATTTATTATTTTAATGCATGTTTGCTACTTTCCTTCTGGATTATGCCTAATTTAAAGATCTGCTTTTGCTAAAAAGAATGAGAATATAATTAATTTTAATGGTTTCTATTTCTTTATTAGAATTAAATGTAATGCATTTTAATTTGACATTAGTTAATTGATTTTGTTGTTCTCTAAATCAATATGCAACATTATTTCATTGATTCTCTTTAATATATATTTTAAATAGTAGAAAAATGATTCTAAAGTATTTTTATTTCATACATTTATTAAATGTTTTAAAATATATTTAAAAATAAAATTTGTTTATATTTTTGATTTGACAAATGCTACAAAGTAACAAATGTATTCTTTTAAAGGTTGAAGAAAGACAATCAATTGTACTTTTAGTTGCTGGCTTGAAAAAAGAAGCTCAAAGTTTAATTGTTGAAGTAAGTTCATCTACATTTCTGTCACTTAACAAATAAGTGTAATATTTAACAATTATTGAAATTTTGTAATAAATTGTAATTTTAACATGACATTTGTTTATTTTTTAGGGCGTTTCTTTAGTGTGGGAATCATATAAACTAGATCCATATGTGCAGCGACTTGCAGAAAATGTATTTAACTTTCAAGAGAAGGTAAGAAATTTTATTTACTGCTTAGTTTTAAATTTTTCTGCTTGTATGAAAAATGTGTTTATTTATTAACTCTTTCAGGTTGAAGACTTATTGTTTATTGAAGAACAGATTGACATTGATGTTCGCTCAATTGAAACTTGTGCTTACAGTACTAATGTATTTGCTGACATACTAAACAAAATTCAAAAAGCTGTTGATGACTTAAGTCTGCATCAATATTCAAATTTACATTTATGGGTTAATAAATTGGATGAGGAAGTAAGTATATGTTTCAATAATTTTTTTACAAGTTTTTAATATCATATAAATTTTCGACCTTGATTAATTTATATTGAGCAGTTAAAAGCTATCATGTAACTATGGAGAGTATAAAGGTAATTGAAGTCATCTGAAAAGTCTTTTTTAATTTTATCTGTAATATTTTTTACTTGATGGCTTAATGATACCAATATAACATGCATATAAAAAGCTTTTATCAGGTAATATACATAATACAATTAATACATAATACAATTAAAGTGCAATCAAAAGCTGTAAAAAATATTCGATTTATATTATGGGAATTTTTGAATATTTTTGTTTAACTTATAAGATTTCATTTATTTATATATTAGTTATCTATATTTCTTATATATATCTTTTAATTAATAATTCTTTTTTATGAAGTATTTAAAAATATTTGAAAGGTTTATTTATGTTTTCCTTTATGCATTAAAAACATTGATGTTTAATAATTGTGGAAACAATTTTCATCTATTCCTAGATTGAAGCTAAATTTTAATGAATCTCTATTAATTCTTTTAAGTTGATTATTTTCCATTGTAGTCAACTCTTACATCATTAAAGAACTATTAATCATTTTTATGTATTCTATCACTATATTCGTATGTATTACAAAGTTTTAATTTTGATTCTCATTGCCTTTTTTAAAAAATAATATTTTACTGTTATGTAGGCCATGAAAAAAAGTATACTTAATTTTTATAGTAAATTTTTTAATCTAATATCTTGTGTAATTTGTAGGTGGAGAAGAAATTAGCATTGAGACTTGAAGCTGGTATTAAGGCCTGGACTAAAGCCTTGGAAGGTAAAAGTCAACAGGAAGCAGATCTGGCCACAGATACTGATACAACTACAGCTCACAAATTAGGTGGTGATCCTCAAATACAGACTTTAATTCATGAAATTAGAATCACAAATCAAGTAATTTATGTGAATCCCAGTGTTGAAGAAGCCAGATTCAATGTCATGCAGCAATTATTTGCCTGGGAAAATGTTGTTCTTTTACAAACTCGAATTCAAAGCTCAAGATATCAGGTATTTTATTGAATTTATAGCAAATATTTTCCTTACGGGGAATTATAATTCTTTAATTTAAGTTTACTTTAATAAATGTTTATTTATTTATTTATTTGTGTGTGTATGTGTATATGTACTACATAAGTACTTAAAGATGATGATATATTTTATAACTTTTAAGATGATGATGATTTATGTACATTCAGATAATCTACTTTATAGCTTTTAAAAAGTTTCTTTTAACTTGTTTCATTGACATTTCATATAGGTTGGCTTAGATCGTCCAGTTTCTGAATCTTACCGAAATCTTCTTAGGAAAATGCCTGATGGTGCCATAACCTTAGAAGCAGCTTATCAAGAAATTGAAAATAAAATCAAACAAATGGACTCTTATGTTAAAGAATGGCTTCGATATCAAGCATTATGGGATTTACAACCTGAAGCCCTTTATTCAAAGCTGGGTGAAAATATTAATCTCTGGATGAATACTTTAATTGAAATAAAGTATGTTTTTGAATTAAAACTATAATATTTAAAAGCTAAGCATATTAAATTTAAGATTTTGATCCAATTATTATTTTTTTTTAAGGAAATCAAGAACTACTTTTGATACTACTGAAGTACGGAAAGAAATTGGACCAGTAATCATTGAATATGCAAAAGTAAGAATTTGTATATTTCATATAAAACTGTTCTAATGTCTGTTTTAGCTTTTAATAATAATTTTATGCAGATAGATTGTCTTAATGACAATTGGTAATCCATCTATAGGCACTGTAAAACAGTAACAGCCTCTATTTTCTCTCTTCAATATTATCAGTAATATGGAACAAAATTAATATTTTTTATAGCTATATATTTTGTAGCTTAATGTTATAGCTATCTCCTAATTCAGGAAAAATTTACATAATTCCTTTTATGGAACTGTGTACTTCACAGTTGGGGAAAAAAGTTTCAAATAATTTTTAATAACTTTTTTCTGCAGATTTGCATAAAATAGCATATCTCATTTATTATTTTTTTTTAATTTCACTTTTTATTTCTAATTAATTTCAATCCATTTATCTGTATAAGCACAAAAAGATGTGAATACAATTTTCAAAACATGAATATTTATCCTTTCTGTTTTTTTAATTATCCATTTTTAGTAATTTAACTTAATTTTACTTTTAGTTTATTTAGACTATTTATGTCGAAACAAGTGTTGGGAAAAAAAAAAAAAAATTATTTTTGCATATCATGATGTTTGAAATTTTCGTGTTAAAAAGATTTTTAGATAATGTGAGAAAATTATTTAATTTGGAAATTTTATATTATACAAATTCAATAGTGTTTCATTAGAAATTAGCATTTTTTATATTGAAATATATTGTGTATTTCATGTAAAATTACTAATATTTTCTTCATCTAGGTACAATCTAAAGTTTCTCTAAAATATGATTCATGGCATAAAGATGTTTTAGGAAAATTTGGATCTTTGTTGGGTAATGAGATGGCAGTTTTCCATACCACAGTATCTAAAGTAAGAATATAATTGAATATATTATTATTGATACAAGAGCTTTGATATTATATATAATAACCAATAAAATATTTTATTTTAGTCTCGTAGTGATTTGGAACAACAATCCATAGAAACAGATTCCACCTCTGATGCTGTCACATTTATCACTTATGTACAGTCTCTTAAGAAGAAAATGAAAATTTGGGACAAGAAAGTTGAAGTAAGCTATTTGCTGTTTTTTAAAAAATGCACTTGCAAGCTAGTTATTGATTGTAAAATTCATTAATTACATATCCTTGATTTGTATAAAATTATAGATTTTTATATAAATAGAAAATATTTCAATTAACATTCAGTAAAATATTATAATAAATTCATATATATATTTACTGTTATGTTATTTTATTGTTAAGTACAATAAATTAGTATTTTTATTTGATTTGTTTTTATAACTTGCAGAGTTAATAAGCATAATTAGAAAAAAATTAGTTATTAATAAGCATATTTAGAAAAAAATTGTTTATGTTTTAGAAAAAGAAATAATTTGCATTTATATTACCATAATAATAAGGTGAAAACATAAATGTGTTCAACATTCTATTATTAACTAGAAGACCCGGCCACGCGTTGCTGTGGCTTTCTTGTATTTCGTTCAATTATTAGATAATATAATTAGTATTGTTAAAGAAGTGATTGGTAAAGAATGATGAAAAGATCAAATTAAGCTTCAACAAATAGAAAATGTTTAATTTTTATTAATTTAATGAATGAGGTATATAATGTTGATTTTTAACAGTGTTTTATAATTATTTTACCTAATTTAATTTTTAATAATCATTACTTTCATTTAACTAAGAACTAAGCGATGAACACTATTTCTTGTTAATCTGTCTTTCGTCAAAATAAATAAATTCGATGGTTTTCCAACACGTGAGCATGCATTATACAGCTGTCCATGGGAGAAACACGGATTCTCCAAGTCCAAACCACAAATAGCCATTGTCTGCCCTTGCGACTTATTTATTGTCATCGCAAAAGCCAAACGTATCGGAAATTGTAGCCTTTTGAAAGATATTGTAGATTCTGATGGTATCATAGGTATTCGAGGTAACAGGACGACTTCGCCTTTAAACTTTCCAGTCAATATCGTTGCTTCCAGTACGTTTCCGGTAATTCTCCTAATGACTAATCATGTACCGTTGCATAATTTTGGTGGATTTAAGTTACGCAATAGAATGACAGGTGAACCATTTGTCAGACGAAGATTGTGTGACGGCATTCCTAGCATATCCAGAGAATTTAAAAATTCAATCGTAAAATTGACGATCTGGTTTTCAGCAGCAATGGTGTCGATTGACTTAAAAGTCAGCAGATTTTTTTTTTTGTTCCAACGCAGCTGGCAATCACTCAGGCAATTGCCTTTAATGCCTGAAGGCAAGCGCTGCACAAACGCTACTCACTTAGCACTCCCCAGGAGGTGCATGCAACTTGAAGATAACCACGGACGCGGAGTAACAATACCCCCCGCAGAGCTCTACGATCATGTTAGACCGGGGCCTACGGTTTAAAGTGGACAAACATCCATGGCACCTCCGGCACTCGAACCTGAAACCTGTGGTACCGAGCGCCAGAGCACTAGCCACTCGGCCATTCAGCCCCCAAAAGTCATTGGATTGCCTGGCAATAAATTTTGTATTTGACAGTTAATTTCATCAACATCAACATTTTTTGCTACCAAAATTGCACGATTACTGAGCCAATTATGGTCTAAGTGATTATTAAGAATATCCGGAAATACACTCAATTAGTTCATTTTTTTTAATGAACAACAGAGCAGAAATTGTCTGGCAATTGGATACATTGCATATTTTGATGTAGTCTGATTGTACTGTTTCCAATATCCAGTAATTGATTTGAAAATACTTGTTCCAATGGATCGTTATGTAATTGTACTCGCATATTTATGGTCAATCCAAGTGTTTCAACGTTTTTCTATAAACATGATTGTTTCAAGCATGCGTTAATCTCATCAGCAAACATAGAGCGAGGAATGACAGGTAATGTATGCCGGAAATCACCAGATAGTAGTAAAATAGCATCACTGAAGAGTCTATTATTGCCGTTTAATTCTTGCATAGTTCTGTGAAATGCCTCAAGAGAATGTTTATGACTCATAGTACACTCATCCCAGACAATAAAACCTTTTTGCAACACTGCACCATTCCACTTTTTTTTTTAATACTACACATTGCGTTTGGTTTACTGTGAATGTCTAATGGCAGCTTCAATGCTGCATGCGCATTGAAAAAATACAATACAATTAAAATAAAATCGGGATATAATAATAAATGACTTAAAAAAAAAATTCATAATAAAATACAAATGCAAACGATCGTTTAAAGTACACGAACACTTTCGAAGGAATTTTTTTGAAATAATTGAAATATTTTATCTTGGTACAAATTTTTGGATTGAATGAATCTAAAAACTAATGATTTCACATGAAAAAATTTCATTATTATTTTTTTTTTTTTAAATTTTTATAAGCTAAAATAAGGGTAAAAATGGCCAAAAATTGATGTTGTTACAAAACATAACACAAAATCAAATCAATATTTTTTTAAATTTCTAAGTTTGTATTTGTTTGCACTAACATTTTACAGGGAATAGACCTCTGGTAAATTTATATCTTTATTATTTTGTGCTAGTTTAAAAGCTGTCGACACAAAATTCTCCCAAAATTTGTATGTAATTCCAAGTTTGACAATTAAATTAAAAAATATTTATGTAGCTATAATCATTCCCTGTAAACATTTATGAAAAACACAAATACAAATTTTTGTAGCATTTCGATCAAAATTACTTGTGTTATGGTGTTTAAAATGAAAACAAAAAGCATAAAAATTCATTCTGAGAAAAAGCAAAAAACAACTTTTAATTAGAGATATTAATTTTAAAAATGTTGTAAATATATTAAAATGCCATTGAATTATTAAGTTCATAGTCTTATTTATTAAAAAATATAGTTTTATTTTTCCTTAAAGCTCTAAATATTTTCTGAAAAAACTGTTTGAAAAAAGTTAAATTAAAAAAGTTAAAATTTGCTCGACAAAATTTTTTTTTACAACTTCCTACTATTTGCAAAGGCTTTTTAATATGAAATGACCTGAATATAAAATATTTAGCCTTTTTGCAAGTGTTTTGATTAAATATATTCAAAACCTTTGAATTTCACATAAAAATATCAACTTTAACTATTTTTTATACAATTTATTCTTTAAAATATGGATAAACATTGCAAAAATGTGATATTGTTGCAAAACTTGATAATTCAAAAATAAATAAAACATGAATAGTTTTTTTCTTTGCAAGTATGTTTATGCTGGGAATATCCTTATGTAGGTAATATACTGTTTTCATATTTATATCTCAATTATTTATGCATTTTTGAATGCTTAAAGTTTGTCGACACAAACTTTTTTTTACAAATTTACAAAAATTCTTAGTTTAAAAACTAAAATAAAAATAATTTATGAATTTAGGTTAATTTCCATGTTCTATTCCTTTCATATATTTAAAGAAAACTTTTACATGAAGTTTTAAAGCATTTAGAACCAAAATATTTTTATTATGATGTTTTGAATGAATACAAAATGCATAAAAATTCAAATAAGAAAAAATTAAAACCAACTTTTAAATGTAAATAAAAACAAATGTACATACATAAAAATGTTATTGAGCTTTTAAATTCTCCTTTATTAATATAAACACTTATTTATTTGTTTTGTTTTCTTTAAATAACTTCCAATTTAAAAGTACCATTTATCAATTTTTCTTCGACAATATTCAAATCACTCAAATTTATAACTCAAATTCTTTGTTTTTCAAATAACAAAAGTTTAAAAAAAAAAAAAAAAAATGTCCTTGATTTTCAACTTGCAATTATTATAATACCTTTTATAAAATTTTAATGTTTTCATTATATCAAATAATTGCAGAGTTTACTTTATTTTTACACTTTTCAAAAAATCCTTAAAATTCCTCATATTTCTTTAAAATTATACTGTCTATATTATATTATCTTGCAGATCACATTTCATTTTAGAATTCTTAATCAAATAAAACACATGTTGACAAACTTTGATCATAGAAAAGTTCAATGTTTTGATTCACAACTTTTCATTCCATATATTTTATTCAAATTAAAATTTAGAAGATGTGTTTTTTGTTCTTCACAAAAAAATGTTTTATTATTTTATGATGAAAGAAATCACGAAACAAATGGAAAAGTTAATGAGCTTTAAATTCTCCTTTATTAATATAAACACTTATTTAGTTGTTTTGTTTTCTTTAAATAACTTCCAACTTAAAAGTACCATTTATCAATTTTTCTTCGACAATATTCAAATTACTCAAATTTATAACTCAAATTCTTTGTTTTTCAAATAACAAAAGTTTTTTAAAAAACAAATGTCCTTGATTTTCAACTTGCAACTACTATAATACCTTTTATAAAATTTTAATGTTATCATTATATCAAATAATTGCAGAGTTTACTTCATTTTCACACATTTCAAAAAATCCTTAAAATTTATCATCTTTTTTTAAAATTATATTGTCTATATTATATTATCTTGTAGATCACATTTTATTTTAGAATTCTTAATCAAATACAACACATGTTGACAAACTTTAAGCATAGAAAAGTTCAATGTTTTGATTCACAACTTTTCATTCCATGTATTTTATTCCAATTCCAATTCAAACTTAGAAAATAAAAAAAATATTGATAATCGAATCAGGTAATACTTACATACATTTGATTTATTTCGCATAGAAATTATATAAATTTCCTACAATATAATTTTCACAAAATTTAAAGTAGTACATAAAACAATAATATTCAGAACATGAAAATTTTACGGTTATGTAGTACAGGCATCGAGACACAGCGCCATCTAAAAATAGTCATTATATTATTGTTCGAAAAATGAAGCTACGAATTCCTCTAATTGCAGTATTGCAACCGTAAAGAAATTGGCGAAAATTCAGGGTTGCAAGATTGGCGCCTTCCTCAATGCTAGATTTTAACCGATTTTGCATTTAAATACAAAAAAAATCTGAATAAAAACTATCCTATTTCTCAAGTTGGAACAAAACACACATTTAAAAAAAAAAAAAGTTAAAATCGGATGGTTAGTTTCGGAGTTCATCGCGAACAAACATCGTGACACGGGAATTATATATAATAGATGGAATGCTGTGTATTTTATTTTGTAATTTTTATTTATGTAGTTATACCGTGAAGGTCAAAGAATCCTAGAAAGACAACGGTTCCAGTTTCCAAATTCTTGGCTTCATATTGATAATGTTGAAGGAGAATGGTCAGCTTTCAATGAAATCATTCGACGGAAGGACAGTGCTATTCAAGTTCAAGTTGCCAGTTTGCAAGTTAAAATTGTTGCTGAAGACAAAGCTGTTGAAGCTCGTACAAATGATGTCCTTAATGAATGGGAAAAAGCGAAACCTGTTGAAGTAAATTTACACTTTATTTAACATAGCTTTTTTTAAAAAAAAAAACATTGGATGTGTATGATGTTTTATAATTTCAACTCTTTGTAGGGTTCACTTAAACCTCAAGATGCAATGGGACATTTATCACTGTTTGAATCCAAATTTACACGCCTTAAAGAAGACAGAGATAATGTGATGCGTGCTAAAGAAGCTCTTGAACTTCAAGAACCAGGTATATAACTTCAAATTTTCTTGCATATTTTATTGATAAAACTGATGGGTTTTTGCTTTATTAAATTGTTTCAATAAAGCAAAAAACACATCAGTTCTTTTATGAATCACTTTCATTTATATTTAATTTTAAGGATTGTATGAAAATTAAAATTATTTTTCAATTGCATTTAAGATATGCATTATTAAATGTTATACTTATTTATATAGGTATATTAAGTGCAACTGATGAGCGTCTGCAAGTAGCATTGGAAGAACTTCAAGATTTGAAAGGAGTCTGGTCAGAACTTGCTAAAATATGGGATCAGATTGATCAAATGAAAGAGCAGTCATGGTTATCAGTTCAACCAAGAAAAGTATGCAATATATAATCAATATTCAATTTATTTTTCATATGTAGATAAATCTTTTGTATAAAATTATAAAATGAATTTTTTTCATTAAAAGTTAATTTTACCTATTTCATCTGCATTAATTTTATCCAGTCAATTGCTTTAAATGTTAATAATTGCAAAATTGTTGCATTTTTTATGTAATAAAAAATTTGATTCCTTGATTCCTTTTAGTAGCATATTGAATCTTATTATTTTTTAATATTTATAATATGATAAGTAACTTATATAAAATTAAAATCCAATATTTTTCTATCTAAGCTGAGACAACATCTTGATAGTCTGTTGAATCAACTAAAAGAACTTCCAGCCAGATTACGTCAATATGCATCATATGAATATGTGAAGAGAACCCTTCAAAACTTTACCAAAGTGTGTAAAAATTTTTTTTTTTTTTTTGAATGATTTAAATTTTTCTTCTTTTGTATCTAATTTAATATTATTAATTTATAATTATTTATTTTTTAAGCATTTTATGCTTAAAACAATTTTGAGATTAAAAAAAAAAAAAAAAAAAAATAAAAATAAATAAAAAAAAATATTTAAAATTAATTTTAAAAAGTATTTTAAATTATATTTTTATTTGACTTCATCAATTTATTAAAGTTAAAAATGACCCATGAATTAATTTTAAAAGGAAGCTTATATTAAAAGCATCAAGCATTTTGAAAAGTTATTGCATTTTATTAAGGAATATTGTTTCCTAATGGAAAGAAAATTCTGTTTGGAAATATATTATATATATAGAAGTATTTGTGTTTAAATTAAATGTTTAACTCTTGTATTGTTAGGTAAATATGTTGATTGTGGAGTTAAAATCTGATGCATTGAAAGAAAGACATTGGAAGCAATTGATGAAACAATTGCGAGTCAACTGGGTGCTTTCAGATCTGACTCTTGGCCAAGTGTGGGATATTGATCTTCAACGTAATGAAGCCATCATTAAAGGAGTCATTTTAATTGCACAGGGTGAAATGGCCTTAGAAGAATTTTTGAAACAAGTAAAGGCTTTTTTAAAAATATGGTTAGTTTTTTGCTTTTTTAATACATTGAAATGTAAATTACAATATTTGAATGCTTTTATAGGTAAGAGAAGCTTGGCAAAACTATGAGCTAGATCTGGTGAGCTATCAAAATAAATGTCGTCTTATCAAAGGATGGGATGACCTGTTTACTAAAGTGAAGGAACACATCAATTCAGTTGCTGCAATGAAGCTCTCTCCTTACTATAAGGTACATACTTTTTAAAAAATTAATGTATTTAATACTGAAAAAATTAGAAATGCATAAAATTTTTGTTTTATCTTAATTTTCTAAATAATTCATCATACTATTTTACTTCCTACATACTAATCAATATTTTAAAATGATAGGAATTTGAAGAAGATGCATTAGCATGGGAGGAAAAACTGAATAGAATAAATGCTCTTTTTGATGTTTGGATAGATGTTCAAAGACGATGGGTATACTTAGAAGGTATCTTTTCTGGAAGTGCTGATATTCAAACTCTTCTTCCAGTAGAAACATCTCGTTTTCAAAGGTAAATTAAAAATCACATGTATGAAAATCATTACGCGTAAAAGTGTCAATAAACTAAACTTATAAAATAAATCAAAGAACAAAAATAAATATATCTGTTAAAATTTGTAGCATAAGTGCTGAATTCCTGACATTGATGAAGAAAGTGACCAAATCCCCTCTTGTCATGGATGTTTTAAATATTCCTGGGGTTCAGAGGTCCTTAGAAAGATTAGCAGATTTATTAGGAAAGATTCAGAAAGCTCTTGGAGAATATTTAGAGAGAGAACGATCATCTTTCCCTCGGTAAGAATTTATCTTCTTTTTCAGTATAATTATAACTTAGTTTGATAAAGTTATTTAATTATATTATTAAATAGATTGTATAGATAGAGTTCATTCTTAAAAATAACTATGGAATTGTAAACACTTTATATAACTGTAAACCCTTTATTTTTATTTAAAAAAACCTTTTAAATATTGTACATATTAACTGTAATAATATTGCACATTCATAATATGTAATAAAATTTTGTCAATTTTGTTTGTTTTAACATATTTTTTAGTAAATTAAGAAAAAATGATGGAGCTGTTATCAATATTTCATTAAAAATTATATGAAATATTTAAAATTTTAATAACATTAAATTACATGATTGCGTCTTTGTAAAACATTGAAAATTTCAGAAAAATTAGATGTAAAAAAAAACTGCATAAAAACTTTCCTGCACTTAGTTCATTTTGATCATGTCAAACAAAATAATTGCCTAAATTACAGCCAGTTTAAAACTCTCAGAATTTTCTTGATTAGAGATTTGGGGAAGGGCTTTGGATTGGTTACAAAAAAAGTTGGAAAATTTGTGTAAGAATTTGTAAAAAAAGAGTGTGTACATTAAAATGAAACATTTATAATTTTATTTTTCTTAAAATATATCATTATATATGAATTTTAAGTGCATTATTTTTTTTGCAAACACATAAAATATTATAAATATTTTTTAACTTGTGTAAATGCTTTTATTCTCGTAATGGAATTTTTTTAATTCTAATATCTAAAATATTAATTTCCGATGAATGAATAACTCTTATAAAAACTATAATCATTATAAATGTATCTGTTGGTTTTTATCTTTTATAAAGCTTTTTAATTCATTACTTTTCATTTCAATTAGTTTCTACTTTGTTGGTGATGAAGATTTATTGGAAATTATTGGTAACAGTAAAAACATACCTCGATTGCAAAAGCATTTCAAGAAAATGTTCGCTGGAGTTGCTGCTATCATACTAGATGAAGAGGATACAGTTGTCACTGGTATTGCTTCTAAAGAAGGAGAAGAAGTAAGAATGCATTTATATCATTTATTTGAATTTATCTAAAAACTAATTAAACCTTTTATTTCACATTTCCATATGATCATTAACTTTATCTCTTTAACATTTAATTCATAGGTTGTATTCTCAAATCGTGTTTCAATTAAAGAGCATCCAAAAATTAATGAGTGGTTAACTCTAGTTGAGAAAGAAATGAGGCTTACCCTTGCTACTCTTCTAGCATCTGCTGTTTCAAATATAGGACCTTTTAAAGGAGGAAAAATTGACCAGAAAGAATACATGAAATGGGTAGATAACTATCAAGTAAGAAAGCTTTCTTGTTAATTTTTTTTCTTTATTGTGTTTAATTCATATTTATTCTAATACTAATGACAGTTTAACCACAATTTCATATTGAATAATTAAGAATATAATTATTGAATTTTGTCATATTTAGTAATTTATGTATTTCATGTTTTAAATCTGTTATGTGTATTCCACTTGATTTTCTAATTACATGGCATTAACCTGTGATAATGTATTTTTTTAAAATATAAATCTGTCTTAAAAATACATATTAAAAAAATTATTTGATTTGTTTATTATATGAATAAAATATTGTGAAGCTCAGTTTCTTACAGATTAAATGCTTAATTTAAATCTTATAATGGTATGATGGTAACATGTAAAATTTTTATTAAATATATATGAAAATTAATTATATAAGATAATAATTTATAACACTTAAAGTAAATTTTTTAAAACTTTTGTTTCCTTTTCTTTTAGTCACAAATTGTTGTCTTAGCAGCTCAAATCTCCTGGTCTGAAGACATAGAAAGTGCATTGCATGTCATTGCAAATTCTGGTGGCAATAATTTGCAACCATTGGAAGAAGTATTAACTGCAGTTGAAATAACATTAAATGTTTTAGCTGACTCTGTCCTTCAAGAGCAGCCTCCTTTGAGACGTAAGAAACTTGAACATTTGGTAAGTTGTGATTTTAATATTTAATAAAATGATATATTATGAATTTGTGAAAAATACTTAAGATATTATTATTTTCATCTAATATATATTTTAAAATATGTAAAATAAAGAATAAACTAATTATAAAATTTTAGATTACTGAATTTGTCCATAAAAGAGACGTTACTCGTCTACTCATAAAAAAAGGAGTTGCCAATCCAAAATCTTTCGAGTGGCTGAGTCGTATGCGTTTCTACTTTGATCCTCGTCAAGCAGATGTTCTTCAACAACTTTCTATCCACATGGCAAATGCCAAATTCAATTATGGTTTTGAATATCTTGGTGTTCAGGAAAAGCTTGTTCAGACTCCATTGACTGATAGATGTTATCTCACTATGACACAAGCTTTGGAATCAAGATTGGGAGGATCTCCGTTTGGTAATTTTATATTAATTTTTCAATTGCTATATTTTAATCTTTAATCATATTATATTATTGAAGAATGATAGTATGATGTTGTCAAATTATTTGTTTAGATTTATTTATAATTTTCCACTATTGCTAATTTTCATATAGCTATATTGCATCTGTTAAGTCTTGCACTGCTCAGAAATTTTAATGCCTTACTTCTTTCTCCATGCAGTCTGATGGCCAAGTGGCTAGTGCTCTGGCCTTTGGAACTACGAGCTTCAGGTTCAAATTCTAGCAGTGGCATGGATGTTTGTTGGTGGTTCGGAATCCACTTTAAACTGTAGGCCCTTGTCTACTTAGCTCTTGTCTGCCAAAAATGACTGTAGAGTAGCAACCAAACCATGTAAAGTGATAAAGTTCGAATGCTAGATTTGTCTTTAAATTGTTGTAGCTTTTACTGATTCAATACTTTTACACAACAAAGTTGCACACAAAGTGATATATACATGAGTACACAAAATTATGCGTTTGAATATGTTCATTGATTCATCAAGTAATGGATGCTTTCCTCTGTTTTGCTTTTCTTTCTTATTTAGTAATACATGATATTTATTGAAAGTTCTTTGTTAAGTTAATGTTTGTTGATATCTTTCAATAACTGATGTTATTTAGTTAGAGGTCTGATGTTTAGTGAAATATACACTATCTAAAGCATATCAGCAACTATATAGTAACATATAACCTCAAAGTCTCTTTGGTTTAATGAACAATTGATGGATTGCTTTTTATTCAAGTAAATTATTTTTGGATTAAAACTATTTGCTGCATTTTGTGATAATTGTTTTAGACTCTGAAAAATTATATTTCCATTGAATTTAATTTTTTTTAAAGTTATATTTCTATAGAATTTAATTTTTTATTAATTGAAAATCTATATCTTAATCAGAAATTGTAACCTTTTGATATAAAAAAAAAAAAATGTTCAAAGCTTTTTTTTAGGAGGCTCTTTTTACTCTTTTCAATAGCTGCATATCGAATTTTTACTATTAAGAAAATAGAATTATAAATTGAATGCTGTAATGTACAGATTTCATAAATTAATAGTACAGTTAATAATGAATTTTATTTTATTTAAATACTTGAAGTAACAAAATTACTATATTAAGCATTGCTTCCAACTTACAATTTCTAAATATATTTTGGCACTATTACATATCTGTTATAGGAATCCATCTTGATAATTTTTATTATAAATCACTAACATCTTGCATTTAAATATTTTTAACTTGAATTAAATTTCTAATAATTTTTTGTAGGTCCTGCTGGTACTGGTAAAACTGAATCAGTGAAAGCATTAGGCCATCAATTGGGAAGATTTGTATTGGTTTTCAATTGTGATGAGACATTTGATTTCCAGGTAAAACTTTTTCAACCACTATTACAGTAGATTTATTTATTTGTCAGAATATATCTAAATGAATTTATTTTTTCAGGCTATGGGTCGAATTTTCGTTGGTTTGTGTCAAGTTGGTGCTTGGGGTTGCTTTGATGAATTTAACAGATTAGAAGAACGAATGTTGTCTGCGGTTTCTCAACAGATTCAAATGATACAAGAAACTTTGAAGAACCAGTTAAGCCAAAAGACAAGTAATGTTTATGGGCCTTTTATTTAATATATAA
The DNA here is from genome assembly GCA_021605075.1 of Caerostris darwini. Lineage (NCBI taxonomy): Eukaryota > Metazoa > Arthropoda > Arachnida > Araneae > Araneidae > Caerostris > Caerostris darwini. Next base: position 367,594 of record BPLQ01014910.1, read on the forward strand.
AGTTTACATCAAATTAGTTTTTAAAATTGTCTTGAACAAATATTTCATCAATTGGGGAAATCGAATTAAAAAATTAAAATTAATTCTAAGATATGAATAAATAATTAATGAATAATAATTATTAGCAAAAATAATAATTAAAATAATTGCAGAATTTGAATTACGCTCTCTTAAAATTATTGAGAATTTTATAATTTATGGGTATGGAATTTCATACTAAAGTTATTTACCTCACAGTATTTATACCTATCTGAATGTAGGGCAAATCCATAGGAAACTGGAAAACAAAGACACATACACAAACTAAAACAATGGATAGAGATTTAGTAGCTTCTTAAAACAAATTTTATTCATCTCTAGTCAATCCCATCATAAGGGAAACTTTAAAAATCAGACAAAGATAAAACAGAAAGTAAACTTTTTTCGAGATTTGAAATATGCATTCATCGCAAAATATCATGAAATATACATGAAGCACAAAAAAAAAAAAAAAAAAAAAAAAAAAAAAAAACTGCTGAAGGTGATATAAAAAGAAAAATATTTATAAAAGTTATATATCCTGGGAATCAGTTGTCAGGATTCATAAAAAATGCACTTTTATATCTCGCAGATAATTTATGCATTTTTGTTATGTATATTTTCTTTTATATGTTAATGTAAATTTACAAAATATTCTAAGAAAATAGACAAAGCTAATTTTTTCTTCACAACATAGATTAAGAATTAAATCATTCTTGAAAAATAGAGTAGTTTTATGAAAGTTATAGATATGCCAGGTTATTGAAATATTTAGCACACTGTTGACTTGGCTGTAACTTTTTATTATAATTTAATGGCTTGTTACTTCTATGTATTATATATAAAAAGTCTTTAAATGTTTGGTATTAGAGTTGTTGCACTCACTTGTTTAATATATTGTTAAAAAATGTATAATATTTTAATTTTCAGATATCAGTGTTGAGTTGATTGGTAAACAAGTAAATGTAAACCCAGACATGGCCATCTTTATTACTATGAATCCTGGATATGCTGGAAGATCTAATCTTCCAGACAATTTAAAAAAACTTTTCAGATCACTTGCTATGACTAAACCTGATAGACAACTCATTGCACAAGTTATGCTTTTCTCGCAAGGTTTCCGTACTGCAGAAAAACTTGCCAGCAAAATTGTTCCATTCTTTAAGTAGGTATTTTTAATTAAAATATTAACTATGAACTTTTCTGATTCTAACTTATTTTCTTATTTATACATAGCTTTTATTTTTTTATCTATATTCAGACCTAATTTCTTTTTTTATGTAAAAGTAAATCATTGTGAACCAGAATATTTCAAATATTTGTTTTCTCCTAATATTGCACTTGCTCACCAAAAATTTTATAAATATGATTTGTATCAATATAACCTGCATAGTTGTATTCTGTTGAATATATTAACTAGTTACTTGCTATTAGACATTTCAAATTAATAATTAAATTTAAAAAAACAACAACATTACAATTTTTAAAATTATTTATGGTTAAAAATAGCTTCTATAATAGTTCATTCACATTGTTATTCAGTCAGAACATTAGCTTTAGGATCATTCTCTGAAACATTTGCTTAAATGAAATTCGTTAGATTTGAAAAGCTGTTTGAATGAGGTAGATCTGTAAGTTTGTTAAAATAAGGTTACAATACAAAATTATGTATTAAATTGACAACTTAACTCATTAAGTAGCTGAACAGTTTAAAAACTTTTAATATCCCTGTTTAATATTCTGGGAAATTATTCCTTTATGAGAATTATCTTTTCTTTTTTCCTCCTTGCATGTAATAGCCTATTATGACTATTAGTGTCTGACTCTTAGTGTAGTATGGGTGGTCTGGTAAAGAAATTAACTGCTGCTCTGAGAGTTTATTTGCATATTCATTTCTTTAATCTGATATTCAACAAAAAAGAGAACTTAGAATTTTTTGATATCTTCCTAACTTACAGTTTTCAATTATTCATTTTAGTACAATTGAATTTTTTTAATAGTGCTTGAGCTACACAAAGTGGACTCCAAAAACAAATGAAATCATATCCAATACTTCATGGACATATGCGTGAAAGATGAATTATTTTGCCTTTCATTTGGGTTTCATGCTAGAGGGTGACCATATAAATAGAATAATTAAAAAGTGTTGAGGCCATAGGATGAATTAAATTATATTATGTAACATTATAAAATCTATTGTTTACTAATTGATTTATATGAATTGATAATTTTCAATAGATTTTTCAAAAATAATGGATGTAATTTTATTTCATAAATTTTGTGCTTTCTCAGACTCTGTGATGAACAATTATCTAATCAATCTCATTATGACTTTGGACTTCGAGCATTGAAAAGTGTATTAGTAAGTGCTGGCAATATTAAACGAGATCGAATACAGAGAATTAAGGATACTTTGGCAGAACAAGGAGAAGCTTTACCTGAAGGAAAGATTGCTGAACAGTTGCCTGAACAAGAAGTATATATTTTTTTGTAAATCTGTAAAGAAATTTTGTAACCAAAATTTTAAATTATTGATGTAATTAAAATATGTGTTATTTTATTATTTCTAGATCTTAATCCAGAGTGTCTGTGAAACTATGGTCCCTAAGTTAGTAGCAGAAGATATTCCACTCCTCTTCTCTCTTTTGTCTGATGTGTTCCCTGGTGTATCTTACACTAGGGCTGAGATGAAAGGTTTAAAGGAGCAGATTAAAAAAGTCTGCAAAGAAATGTATTTAGTTTGTGGGGAAAATGAAGAAGTTGGGGGACTCTGGATGGAAAAAGTAAACAACTTTTTAATTAATTTCGACATTATATAAACATTTATTTGTATTTATAATAAAAAATGCTCTCAAGTGATCCGATTTCTTCCTTATAAGGAAATGGATTATATATAAGAAATTTTCAATGGTGAAAAGCTAGTAAACTTATTTTTCATTTTTTCCATTTTTTCAATATATTTTTTATAATTTAAAGACAGTAATATTTATTTCTAAACTTTTTGGGATACTGATAATTTTAGAATACTTTGTTTAAAAAACTATTTTGCAAAATATTTTTTCTTTTTATTCTTCCTTTTAGTACTTTCTATTAATAAATTTACCAAATATTGTGTTCAGCAACTAAGAAATAAAGTCAATGTTGAAGAAAATATGATCCACCCTTTATATCATATTTCTAGACAATCATTTATCTATATTAATAATTTTTTTATTTTCCTGATCAAAAGAATAAAAAGCATTTAACAAGTAACGGTGTAAAAGATTTTTTAGACTAAATTTGCTGATTTAGGCTAAATGTCATTAAACAATAATGCATTTGTAATCTTTGGTGCTTGGAAAAAGTTAGTTTTCCCCCTTTGTTTTTATATAACAAAATCTTAAAAGCAATCACTTTTTAGCATTAGATTTGTGCAGAATATTAAATATTTTGGTTTGTTTTAATTATATTATTAATCTTAATTTAAATTCATAAAAATTTTAGAATTATAATTAAGAGAAGTTATAATGTAGGGTTTTTTTTTGTAATGTTAAGAAGGATATTTTAGGATCCTACTGAAGTAGTATATTTTAACTTTCATTTGTAATTTAAGTTATTTGCTTTATGAAATTATGTTAATTGATGTAATGCGAGCAAGGAAAATTGGTAGAGAATAAAAGTTACTGTTTTATTTAATTCTAAGCATTTTACTTTTAATAATTTGATTTTTCTATTTTCTTTTAATCCTTGTTAGTTTTTCTTTCCCAGATGATAAAATTAAATGTCTTACATTTTTTTTTAGGTGCTTCAACTTTTCCAAATTTCTCAATTAAATCATGGTCTGATGATGGTCGGTCCCAGTGGAAGCGGAAAATCTACTGCCTGGCGAGTGTTATTGAAAGCATTAGAGCGTTTTGAAGGTACTGAGGGGGTAGCTCATGTCATTGATCCAAAGGTAAATTGTGAAAATGTTTTTAAAAGTATATATTTGTGTGTGTAAAATTTTAAATTCTCATTTGCATTTTTAATGCAGTAGTCCTTCATTATAATATGCATTCAAATATATTATGTTCTACTTAAAAACAAATCATCCAAAGATAAATTTACCTTATATCTTAAACTATCAGTATATCAGAGTTTTTGTCTTGCAGTATTCATCATATATTTTCAATTAACTACTGTATTAAATTCTTTAATTACTTAGGAATTTTAACTATAAAATGTCATTCAGTCAGTCATATGAGCTGAATTTTTTATTTTTAAACTTAATAGAATTCAATTACATTATCTTAAATGTTTTTTCATTAATCTGATCAAGGTATTTCTGATAACATATAACACTTAATTTATGATATTGTTATGATGTTAATAGTCAAAAGCATTTTAATAAAAACAGTTATTTAATGATGTAAAATTAGTAAATTTCACCATTTAGAATGTTAGTAATTATCAAAAAACTTTTAATGATATTAAATAAAATTGATGTAGCAGAAAATTTTAGTTTGAATGATAATACAATCTTTTTTCTCTTCAGGCTATTTCCAAAGAGGCATTATATGGTACTTTAGATCCTAATACCAGAGAATGGACTGATGGTTTATTTACTCATGTCTTAAGAAAGTATGTTAATTGTTATTGATTGTAATATTGAAAACTTTATGAAAAATATAAGAAAACTTATATAAGTAATTTCAATTTAGTTTTAATGACTATCTAAAGTAAATTTTGTATTGAAAATGTATAATTTCTTTTATTTGATGAATAAAATTCAATTTCCTGTTAAATGAATTATTGCTTATTTGATTATAGAATCATTGATAATGTTCGAGGTGAAATAAGCAAGCGTCAGTGGATCATATTTGATGGAGATGTAGATCCAGAATGGGTTGAAAACTTGAACAGTGTTCTTGATGACAACAAACTTTTGACATTACCAAATGGTGAACGTCTAAGTTTGCCCCCTAATGTAAGTGTAATTCACTATTTAATAGATATATTTTTATTTTAGAAGAAATAATGGTTTTTTTTATAAGTTTAATATAGGTTGTTCACTTATTTATGATAAATTTATTTATGTTTGACTTTGTAGGTTGTTTAATTAATTATGATCTCTTGTGAAAAATTGTTTAGGACTAGCACATGTAATCTGCTCTTACCGCCTTCAAAAAATAAAACTTATTAACTCAATTTTTAAGAAATAAGTTAGTAAACATCATCAATAATAAACTGCTAGACAATTCAAAATCCTAATATAAAAACCACATTTAAAACAACTTTAATTGCATGTTTCAAACATCTTACGTAATATTATTTAAAATTAGTTTCTTTATATATTTACTATTATAATAATAAATGATTATTTATGTCTAATTTTTGCAATACTAAAAAAGATTTCTTCACTTTCAAATTTTTTATTTTAAAATTTGATTGCATACTAAATTAAATTATAGGAAAATAAATTGTTAGAAAGCTTTTCAAGTATAAAAATATTTTAATTATGTACGAAAATATTTTAATTTCTAACTGTACAAAAAATATTTATTCAAAACATCATTGTTTTTGTTTTCTAATATATAGGTGATTATTATTTTTATTTATATGCATATCATGATACTTTTTGCAATATATTTTTTCATTTAATTACTTGTGCATTTCTGTATAATAGCAGTATAAAAATTAATTATGTTCTTTGTGTGAATCATGTTATTTATTATAAAATTTTCTTCTTTTCCTCTAGGTTCGAATAATGTTTGAAGTGCAAGATTTAAGATTTGCTACTCTAGCAACTGTTTCTCGTTGTGGAATGATTTGGTTTAGTGAAGATGTATTATCAACTGAAATGATTTTTGAGAACTTTTTATTACAACTTAGACATATTCCTCTTGAAGAAGTTGAAGAAGAAATTTCATACAAGAAAAAAAAAGAAGATACTCTTAAAGAAGATCTCTTATCTCCCACATTGCAGGTTTGTTTTAGTTACATTACTTTGTTTGAGATGAAAAATATGATATATAACTAGTTGAGTTTTTTTAAACTGAACTTGTTTAAATGATTTACAAAATTGTAGTTAATGAGCGTGTGTTATTTTCTATACCTTCATACTAATATCATTTTAACTTCCCCTCCTCCAATTCTTTCTCATATTCATTAAATTATTCACTTAAGTTAATGATCTTTGAATAATATTTGAAGTATTTGTCTTAGAGTGTTTATTCTCATAATTTTTAATTTTCCTTAAACCTTCAATTGCTGGTAAAAAAGATTTTTTTCTTTGCTTGGAATTTTTAGAAATATCTCCATATTTGTAGGCATTCTTCCTAATGATAACATAGGAAGAACAAAATCATAACACAGAAGAAAAAAAAAAGATTCTGTCTTTACTAATGGGTATAGGGATATTTTTGACCACATGCATATGCTAACATTTCAAAGAAATTTAACATAGTGACAATGATATTGTTCAAGTTTACTTATGGATATTGAATTAAGTGAGAGTTTAGATTATTCTGAAATTAATAAAATTTCAGAACGTGAATTTGAATAGAAAATCAATTTTGAAGAGCATTGAAGAATATAATAATGAACTTCATTTTGTCAAAGGTGGAAAATCTGCATCAAACTGTTCCAAAATTTATGCCTTGCTACATTCTGCAACAAAAATGGCAAATTTTGCATTTCTGCACCAAACATGAGATATTTCCTTTATTTTGATTTAGTAACCCAGACAAATAGCATAATATGAATGGGCTAATTTTCTAAGATTATTAGAGAGGGGTAAGAATTAACCTATGTTATAAGAGTTTCTTTTTATGACGTTTTTGCAGGCGATGGCATTTATTAGTTACGTCAACAGCATTTGTAATAAGGCGAAAATTCTTTTTAATGATTCAAAGCAATATTGTGGCGTAATCTATATTTCTTTATAGGAACAAATAGTATATATAATTTACTTGTGAATATATACTATTAAGTGTTTCTACAATAACTGTTTCAAGTAAATGCATTAAATTTAAATTACAAATTTTATTAATATTATACATTTGCAAATTATTCACCTACAAGCATAACTTTTTTTTGATTTCTAAAAGTTTTTTTTAATCTTTTCTCTACAACTAATATGTTTTATTTGTCCCCTTTTTATTTATTATCTTGTTAAATAATATCCAAATTTTACAATAATTTTATTTTTATTAGTAATTTTTAAATTGGCTGTAATCTTTGATTTAAAGAAATTACAGCAATTATTTATTTTCCATTTATTACTTAAACATAATTTCTTAAGCACATTTTTTCTACAAAAAATCTATAAGTATGTTATATTAGAAAATCTATAAGTATGTTGTTTAAAAACATATTTATCACATTTATCCATTATCTATCTATACCAGGTGTGGGCAACCTAAATGATCTTGCAGGCCACTTTGGAAATGCATCCTAACTCCTCGGGCCACATATAAGATTATACAGTAGAACCTCTTTACGTCGAACCTAGATAAGTTGAAAACCGCCAAAACTCGAAATTTTTTTTTTTTTCCCTTCCCTTCAAGCCTCGAAACCTCCGTTACTTGAAATTTCAACCCTCCGTTAGAGGGTTGAAAAAATATGTAATGTCGAAATAATTAGTCAATCCCCACAAGCCATTTTGGTTTATATTTTCCCTCCGTAACTCGGAAGAAAAAAAATTGGACCCTGTATCTCAAACATTAGCAATGTTTGATTTTACAATCTTTACAACTCGTCATTCGAAACTAATTACCTCTATAGCTTGAAGATAAATAAGTTACCAACATGAACACTATTGTTTCTTAGAAAACAATGTATAAGTATATAATAAATAGAATAACCAATTCTATGAAATGTTCTTATTATAATTCTTATTCTTGTAATTCTCATAATTACTATTGATTTCATTTGAACTCTAGCAAAGCAAATCTTTTGTTGTCAATTGCAAAAATATCAAAAGTAGTTTATTACTGCAATACACATCTATTTTAACAACAGTATACGAATAATATTGTTAAAAAAATGAGTGTTGTGAAATATAAACAGAAAACTTTGACTCTCGCTGAAAAGTTTGAAGTGCTTGAAGTTGTGAAGAGTTGTCAAAGGAAGGAAAAACGTTGCTGAACAATTTGGCCTACCAATGAGTACTTTGTCAACAATAATAAAAAACGAATCGGACATCATGAAAAAAATTGAAAATGGTCAAAGTTTGTCCTGCAAAAGACAACGACATATGTATATATACAATGTTTATTACCTCTATAACTTGAATTTTTATATTTATTTTACCTCTCTAACTCAAAATAAGTTAGAAAGAATCTAAACCTCTACAAGTCGAATATTTCCTTACAAAATCCACGTAAGTCGAAAGTTCGACTTGCAGAGTATTGTTCTATTGTATATCCCCATATTAGATTGAAACTTACTATAGACATTTTTTTGGAGTGAAAAATTGAAACATGAGTTATTATTATTGTATTTATTATTATTCTTGCATGTAAACATGGATAATATAATAATAATATTAAACACACATTTTAAAGAAATATATAACACTAAAAATGAAATATAAAAAATATTTATTTTACTAGTGTGATATTTGTTTCTCCACTCTTTCATTTAGCTTTTGCAAACCGATCTCAATTTGGGTATTTGCACATCGTAATGGTGTTGCAAGTTAGCTCCAAGCAAGTTATCCCTTATGTTTGAGCATGTTTTGTGTTTGGCCAATTTCATTTTAAGAAATAGAAAAAAAGGTGCAAGTTGAATTAAAAGCATTAACAACTTTTTGTGTCAAATTTCCCAATTAGAAAATTTCTCTTTTGTAACGTCAGTGTTATAAAAATTTATTTTTGATTCTGAAGTTTCAGAAATGTGTTTTAATTCAATATTGCATTATAAGTCAACCAGTTCCATTTTGGAGATATCCTGGGGCCGACTCAATTTCAACATGAAAGGGAGATATATATATTTTAAAATTTTAATTTTATTCGTCTAACTCTAAATTACTGAATCGGCTTTCAAAAGCAGCTATAAGTTTTATTATTTCTTTTGAATATTTGATGTTATATATTATTTTAAATCAAAGTTAATTTGTTCTCATAATTTCAACAGTTAATTTTTTAATATATGTATGCACAAATAATGCATTTTTTAATATGTTGGTTTTCACTACTTTGGCCATTATAAAATAAATATATTTTGTAAAAGTCTGATAAATCTCACGGGCCTGAAAAATGTTCAAGGTTGGCCACCCCTGATCTATACATAATTATTATTCATTCTTCTTATGCATGAGATATTGGGATTTTTTTTGTGCTACATTTTGCATTTTTTCTAAGATTGGATACATTATAATTTTAGATTTTATTTTAAAATTAAAATACACCATTTTGCTTGTACAAATAGAAATAACTCATTCTAAATATATAAGCTCTTTTTCTTACCTAATCAAAAGTCGTATATCATTTGATACTTTTAAATTTGAAATAAATCTTATTTCTTACTACCATTTATTTAAAATAAATTGTGTTTTAATTAAATAACATTCAATGTAAAAATAACATGCCAAAACAAAATTGAGAGAAAAATTTAATAAATTTGTTCTATTAAATAATTTAATAATCATATTTTTATATGCCTCCACCACTGCCTCCACCATGTTTTACAGTAGCAGTTAAATGTTGCTTTACCAATTCAGTATTTGGCCTCCTCCACACATATTGTCGTCCATCACTGCCGAAAATGTTAAACTTTGATTGTCGGAAAAAATAACTGTGTTCCAAAACTCTTCAGATAAATCAACCTGGGATTTTGTGAAATCTAACCTCTTTCTCGTATTTATTTCCGAGATGAATGGTTTCTTTTTAGCTGCCCTTCCATAATAACTTCTCTCGTGTAAAACATTCCGTACAGTCTGTACGCTGAAAGTCTTTTGCGAAGTGAAAGCAACATCTCTAGCTATCTGGGGTGCACTTATTTTAGGGGTTTTCTTAACCTTGTTAATAATGACACATTCTTCTCTTGTAGAAAATATTCGAGGTCGTCCACTTCTAGTCTTATTTTCCATTGATCCTGTTTCCTTGAACTTTTTTACAACACTTCTGACAGTAAATAAACTTATATAGCACGATAAGTTAAACCTCCATTTCTGAGCCTAATAATAGTGTTTTTAACACTAGCGTTCAACTCCTTCGATTTCGAAGTCATTTTACTGCAGTAATTGCAAAATAATGCATAGACACTTTTGGAGTAGTTTTGCAGACTTTATACCGGTAGAGTTTCTTATGAGTCGAAACATGTGACTTCAATGTAACATAATTTGCATAGCAGTTAAAACTTTGCCAATACTTTTTTAACATGCAAATTTTCATTTTTGAAAGAAAAAATCGTAGAAAATGCAAATTAAAATAAATTTTTTACTATTTTTATTTATCTAAGATGTCTTGTATTTAATTACGACAGCTAAAATTGCATAACATTTTATTTATTTGTCAATATGAATAAATTAAGGCAATTGCCAATACTTTTTTAACCACTGTAGTACTGAAATGTGTTAGATTCAATAATCCAATGTATCTATTAATAGACGTTAAATAAAAAATTATTTTATTAACATTCAATTCTAATTATAATTTTCTTCTTAAAAATACATCAATAAATTAGTTTTGTTTTGAATTTCGAATATCATACAAAATGATTGAGTTTAATTCAATTGTGGTACAAATCATGCGATTTTATTTCATGTCGATCATATGTTGCTAAATAATATAAAATTAATTAATTTATGCTTTGAAATCTGAAGAAGATGTGTTAATGTAAAAATATGCTGCTACAAAACCACTGAAAGAGAGAGAAAGCTACTACAAAATGTAAATCGCCCTGCTACGAAAATCATTACAACTACAAAGGTGTCAAAAATAGCATACTTTGTATAAATGCAAGAAAATTAAGTTGTAATTCTGAACTAATTTTTTGTATTGAATAGTGAATTTCCATACTTTATTTTCTCAAGATTTTAAAATGAAAATATAATTTGAAACATCGATTTTATAATACTTTGTATGAATAGTATAAACATATTTCAAAATAAAAAGTATTATTTTACATATAAAATGCTTAAATTTTTTGAAAAGTGTTAAAGAAATCAGCTTAAAAATTGGGATTGAATCGCTCCATTCGTGTACTAGTGTCATAAAATTTAATGCATGTGGTGAGGAGTTAATCATTTTTTTTTTCTTATTTTTTCATATTCTAATTAACATTAATGGTCATAGATTGCTATAGAAAATCCTTACTAGATTTACAATTATATTCAAGTGGATTCAGCTGAGTTTTTTTAAATTATATATTAAATTAAAAAATAAATATTACAATGAACTTCAGAAGTGATGCTATAGTTAAATTAACTGTTATTAATGTTTTTTTAATTGCTCCATTCTATGCTGTGTAAAAAATCTTTGATTTGATACTAAAATTGTTCTTGGGTTTCGTTAATGAAAGATTAATTAATTCAGTTAATTTTTTTCTTAATTAAATGGGGGGATTGTTAACTTAAAAACCTTATTTTGATTTTTTTTTTTCCCCAAATCTAGGTGCAGAGAGATGTTGCTAATATCCTGAGCCCTCATTTTACTTCTGATGGTCTTGTTGTTCGAGCATTGGATTATGCATCAAGTCAAGAACATGTGATGGATTTTACAAGGTTGAGGGCATTGGGTTCATTATTTTCTATGCTGAATCAATCATGTCGGAATGTGTTGAACTACAACCACAGTCATCCAGATTTTCCTATGCAGGTAAATGTACTTATTACTATAAAATTTATCTTGGGAGTAATGGTAATTGCTTTCTGAAATTTACAAAAATTTGAAGCTTACTTTTCTGAAAATTTAATGCTATCAATTCCAAGAATTTAGTGTTGATATTCCAAATGTATCATTTCAAATGTATCTGCTTTTCTGAAAATGTTTATTTCTTTATCAATGAGATAAATATTTTTAAAATTTCGCATGTCAAATATTTTCAAATACAATCTGATCTGCATATAAGCAGAAAGTTTGTTTCTTGAAAAAACTTTACGTAATGTTCATAACCTATATATAAACCAAAATGAAAATAAATTCTTGTAATATTCAAACCTTTCACCATAAGGGTGAAATGTAATTGCATAATAGCATTTGAAAGTAATGATGATAGTCATCCGATATCAGAATGAAAGTGAATTCAACAAACTATTTGAAGTTGGATTCTGATACAAACTTTGAAGGTTTTATAATTTTTTTCTTTTTGTATAAAAGTTGCTTTCAAAACACAGAAAAATTTAAAAGATCAAACTTTTTCTTGTCCATCGTTATTTTTATGTGTTGATTATTTACTGCATTCTATTATTTCTGTTGTTCGTTTTGGTACTTTTCCATTGACCAGATGCAAATTTCACCATCAGATTTTTTTTTTGTTTTGATAATGGGATAGCAAACTAATAATGTAATTTTTTTTTTAAAGATTAGCTATCCATACATATATGTAGTCTATCCCTGTACTGTAATTTAATTTTAGAAAAAATTAACATATGCATGTGCATGGCAGCATATGCATGGAAATATATGGCAATTTCTGTATGCATTGGTAAAATATAATATATTAAGCAGACAAGTTTTTTTTTTAAATTTTATATTACAAATTTGCTGAAAAAGTAAGGGTATGGGTAATTTATTTCATTCACAGTTTTAGAACATTTGATACGTAGTTCAGAAAATTTCAGTTTTAGCCAAAATCGTCCATGATTATGTCCTATTTTTTTTTTATTTTAGCTATGAGTAATTTATTTAGCATTATACATCATTTGATTTTTAGTATGTGTAACAATAAAATAATTTAAGCTGTTTATATAAATATATAAATACTTTTAAAGAAGAGAACTTCTTTTGATGGTATGTATCTTTCATGAGAATATATCATTATGAAATATCAATACTATAGTAAATGTTAATATATAGCTGACTTGCCATACTTTTCTGCTTATAATTTGCAGCATCATATAACCTGCAAACAGAATTTTAATTTTTTCAGCCCTGAAAAAGTGAAAAGTTTTCATATTATTTACAGGTGATTCATGATTGCTCTTTGACAAATTGTATTCTAATCAAGTTGTGTTTTTATACCCATGTTATGAAACTAACAAAATCTTTTAGTTTTAAAGAGCACTTTTGATTTTTCTGTTATATTATATATAAAAAAACATTTATAAATTTAATCTGAATTAAGCCAGAAAATAAATATACATTGAAAAACTATGGTGAAACCAAGCATACAATATTTTTCCAATCTTCATATTTCTCAGAAAGATGAAAATTGTGATTAATATCTCGGGTAATTATTAATTTGACTTTCTGTAAAGTGTTTTTAATTTTTATCAATAACTTCATTCCAACTATTTTCATCCATTAGTACTCGCACTGATGTTGGATTTGCTCTCTGCATTTTGTCTTAATTTTGTAAAAGTCTGTCTTCCTTCCTTCGATAGTCTACAATAGCTGTGTTCTGTTTGAAAGTTTTTTGTTTTGAAGACTTTTAATTTCTTCGGCACAATTTTTTGTTCCAATAATAAAAAAAATTTGTATGTACAGGGACCTATAATTAAGATCACAAAATTTGAAAGCTTTTTAATGTACAATAATCTACAGATTATAAGTAGGAAAGCATAGTCTATTGCTAAAAATGTTATGTATAAATTTATAAAACAAAACCTCTTTTACTCTCAAAGTTTAAGTTTAGTTTGTAATAATAGTCAAATGTTAGTAAAATTTGAATTAGTTCTATTTAATCATTCAGTGCTTTGTAATTTAATTATTTCTTCAGAAGAATTCCAAGGCTTTGTTTATCGATGTTTGTAATATATGTAACCCATATGTATTTAAAATTTCAATCTGTTTGATGTTGTAATTTTTGTTTCTTTCTTATTTAAATATGATTAAAATTAAATTAAATTACATTGCTTTTAATTGTAGCAAGACCAGCTGGATCGCTACATACCTCGTTGCTTGATATATGCTCTGTTGTGGTCCTTTGCTGGTGATGGAAAATTAAAAATTCGATCAGATCTTGGAGATTTCATTCGGGGTATCACTACTATACCTTTACCTCCACAAACTGGTGCTCCAATAATAGATTTTGAGGTAAAAATTTCATTTGGCTCCTTGTAAAAAAAGTTCTAGACAAGTTTATTCTGATTTGCATTTTAGGATAAAATCAATTACAAATAATACATGTATGTTATCTATGAAAAATATATCAGTTTAGTTTTAGTACAAGTTATATTATTTATTTAATTATTGTTATGTTTTTTATCAATACTTAATCTTAGTTTAAGAATATCACATAAAAGTAAAATTCTTTTTTTCTCCCAATTTAGTTTTTATGTTATATATCTGAATTAAAAATATAAAAGTGAATTTATTACAGAAAAAACTAATATTTATTTGGAAAATTTTGGGAAACATAATTTTTTTTTTCCTACTACTTTCCCAACTTTGCTTCTTTTCGTTGAATTCAAGAAAAATATCATTAGCTTTCATGAAAAATTGTATGTATTTTTATTAATAATCGAGAAAATAACAATCAATATTATTCTGTAATGTTTTAAAAAAAGTATGTTTGCTATTGCATTTTCTTTTCTTATCATAAAAAAATTGTTGGTCTGTGAGATTTTACTTAAAGGGTTTAATGGATAAATTTATAATGTTAGTATGCATAAATTTTGTTAAATTTTCATGAATTTTTTTCATTAGCAATGTTTATATTTTAATGTAATGCTTATATTTTAATTTATAAGTTTATGCAGTTTTATTTAAAAAAGATGTTTGCCATATTAAACCTAATCAATATAATAATTCTGTACACATATTGGTAACTTTGCATAAATTATCTCTGAATTTGTCATATTTCAGTTGGAACTTTCTGTATTTCTTTTGAAAAAAATTGTTTCATTTTTGGTAACATAAATAGCATTTATTATTGTGAATACACAATTTTGTTGATATTAATTTTCATAGAAAATATTTCAACTGAAAAGGCGTGGATAGTGTTCGGCACTCTGTACGGCCTCTGCCCACTATCCCGTGATTGACAATTTAAAAAAACAGCTGAAAATTGAGATACAACTGTTTGGTGTTGGTATCTCTGTATATTAAAGAAGCTATGTAATCATAGCCTATTAATAAATTTAAAGTAGTTTCTAAGGAAATAAATTAAAATTTCAATAAATCATTTTGAAATCATATCAGATCTTCATTAAATTTTGTTATAGGTTTCTGTCAGTGGTGAATGGTCACCATGGCAGGGTAAGGTTCCACAAATTGAAGTTGAAACCCATAAAGTTGCTGCTCCTGATGTTGTCGTACCTACATTAGATACTGTTCGACATGAATCTTTGTTGTATACTTGGTTGGCTGAACACAAACCTTTGGTGTTGTGTGGACCTCCAGGATCTGGTAAAACTATGACATTGTTCAGTGCTTTGAGATCTCTGCCTGATATGGAGGTAAGATTTTATTTAATGATTTTTTTAATTAGTGGAAATTGGAATTTTATATTATTGTGTCAGTTGTTTTTCTTTGTGTTTCAAAATGCTTAAAAGCTTCTTCTTCTTTTTTTTTCTTTTTTCTTTCTTTCTTTTTTTAAAGGTTGTTGGTTTGAATTTCTCCAGTGCTACAACTCCAGAATTATTACTGAAAACATTTGATCACTATTGTGAATATAAAAGAACTCCCAATGGCATAGTGTTGTCTCCAATTCAGTTGGGAAAATGGCTTGTTCTCTTCTGTGATGAAATCAATTTACCAGACATGGATAAATATGGTATGCCAAAATTTATAAAAATTTATATTAATTATGTTTGACATTGAAAAAGACCAAGATAAATTCGGAAAGGCTAAATACATATTTTGTAATATGTATTTAGTATTTATTAAATATATGTTATATATTCAATAAAAATTATGTATTGTATATTTTTTAATATTAATACTATATTATTGATACTTCATAAGTATAATTGAAATATCAGTATATGTTATTCATTTTCTTTTGATCATTCTTATTTATTTTATTTCGTTATTGTTTGCATTCACTGTTCACTTCACAAATAATCTTGAATACTCAATGTGATTTAAGTATTAATTAATTTTTTCATAAGCTGCTGCGTAGGCCACAAAAAATTAAATGTCATTTTAATATATAACATATTTACCATTTATACAAAATTTCATTTATTTTAGGAACCCAACGAGTAATATCATTTTTAAGACAAATTGTAGAGCATGGAGGATTTTATCGAACTGTTGATCAAGCTTTTGTGAAATTGGAAAGAATACAATTTGTAGGTGCATGTAATCCTCCCACAGATCCTGGACGAAAACCTCTTTCCCACAGGTATCAAATGTTGATTGTGATTATGTCATATTTAAATTTATATTTAAGTATTAAAAAAATTATTCCATGTGAAAAATTTAAAGCAACTCGATAAAATAATATCAATCCTAAATCCAGAATTTGTCATATTTTTTTTCATTTGAAAAATGAAAATTTCTTATTTAGATAAATTAAATTGAAACATTTTAAAGAAGAATAATGATTTAATGTCTGTTTAAAAAAATGTACTTTTGTTTTTATAAAAGGTATATTTTCAAAACTGTGAAGATATTTCTAAAATTTATTATCTTTAATAAATATAAAAATACCATGAATGAATTTTTATTAATGTATTAGAGGTTTATAAGTAATTTATTAAAAGTAGGATAGAATTAGAAAAATATCTCAATTTAAAATAAGCAATTTATTTCTAATAATTAATATTCAAATAGAATAAGCAGTTTCTTTGAAATATTTTTAAAGTTAATTACAAATTAAGTTTTGTTTAAATTAGAATAATATAAACACACTATATGATCCAAATTTTTTTCATTAGATTCTTGCGTCATGTCCCAGTTGTTTACGTTGATTATCCAGGAGAAACATCTTTGAAACAAATTTATGGCACTTTTAACAGAGCCATGTTGCGTTTATTACCAGCTTTAAGAACTTACTCAGATCCCCTTACCGCTGCAATGGTTGAATTTTATCTGATGTCTCAGGTAATTATGTTCTTATTTGTATTTTAACAAGAGAAATTTTAAGTTATTGGTTTTAAGTGAGTCTTTTGTACAAATATTTTCTTTCAGTATTGATGAAAAGTAATTATTAGTTTTATCAGCAATTGGAATTTAATTTTAAATTAGATAATTTTAAGGTATTTCATTATTAATTTTTAATCTCTCAATATTAATACATTGAGTTACCTTTTGTGTGTAATATATTTTGCCTGGAAATTATAATAAATTTTGCCTGAAGAGTGGCCACTCTGTAATAATTTAAAATTGTTTGTATTCCGTACATAAATTTTTGTATAAACTTGAATTATTAGATCTTTTTTATTTTGTGTAATGCCTTAATTTGCTTATTGTATCTTGTATATAATTAAGCATTATATCATTATATTTGCTTTAATTGTTTTAATGATATTATTTAATTATCATAATAGATTAATATATTTAAATGTTTCCTCATTTTAGGAACGCTTTACTCAAGATATGCAACCTCATTATGTGTACAGCCCTAGGGAACTTACACGATGGGTACGTGGTATATGTGAAGCTATAAGGCCTTTGGAAAGTTTGCCTGTTGAAGGTCTTGTTCGACTATGGGCTCATGAAGGGCTTAGATTATTTCAAGATAGGTATGAAAGATTTAATTATAATATTTTTTAACTGGTGTTATTTTAAATTCATAAAGTATTCAGAAATAAGTTATAAATAACATTTGAAATATTTTGAAAAAGTAAACTGATTTTCGAAAAAAATAATAAACACCATGATAATTTTAAGGCTGTTGGTATTCAAAGAAAGCTCTCTATATTGGGTGAGAGGGGTGTCTATTGGAAATGGAAACACTGCTAATGAGGAAGTAATTCAAATGAAATGTAATTGTTTTTAGATTACATTTTTCTCTTATATGTTTAATTTAAGCATTTTCAAAAAGTTGTCATTTTTTTCTTCTTTTAATATTATTATTATTTTTAATTTCGAAGAATTTATTTTTTAAAGCAATTATAGATTAGTTTGGACGTGAAGTTAGCAAACTGATTCAAGGATTAGACAAAAGAAAGGAGACACATTGAAAGATGCCTTCAATGGAGCAAGCAGGAATGAAAAATACCTCTTGATTTTCACAGAATGGAGAACTTTCTATTCAGAATATCAGAAATAAATTATTGAAAACCTTTGGTTATTTTGCTCTACCTAGACAAATGCAGTCAATGTTCCATGCACATCGGGTCTTCAGATAATTTCCAAATATTTATATGCAAATCTGCTAAATGACAAAATATCTGTAAATAAAAATTAAAATAAATATTAAAGAAAAATAATTAATAATAGTAAATTTAATGAATAAATCTAATTTGAAATTAAGAATGCCCTTATGATAAAAGTTAATGAATTAAACATTTGATGTTATTAATACAGGAATTGAACTATATATCATTTATTATGGCAAATGTATAGAATTTTGCATTTCCCTTTACTAAAATTAAATACTAAAAAAAGTTGATGCGGAGCCACTGGAGTTTTAAAAAATGTATGTTTGCTTTCAGAGTCAATTCCATATTTTTTATTATATTATTATTATTAATTTACTTGTAAATCTTTGTGTAGATAAGTTCTCAATTTTAAGTGTAACAAACTCCTAAATCATAATAAATGAGATAAGAATTGTGTTTTACTTATTATAAGTATTACCATAAATTTAATTAGTTTGGGATATCAAATGATTTTCAGAATTTTTAAGCATTTGTTTGTATTTATATTATGGCTTTTTCAGAAGATACAAAAAAAAAAATGTTTTCATAAAAAATTTGATCTAGATTTTAAATTCTCTTTCTTAATTTCCATACTTTTTTTTTCCAGCATCATCAACTAAAATAGTATGTGTAGTACTTTTTTACTTTTACTATAGTACTTTTTTCCAGTTCCCCTTCCCCTTATATACGATATTTTATGTCTTTGGTTTATTTATATATATTTATTTAAACTATTTTTATGTGATAAATTGAACTTAGATTTTTTTTTTTTTTTTTTAGATTTCTCTCTTTTTTATATAAGTTCCTATTGTTCTTTATAAGATTTTTTTGTTTCCTTTTAAGACGATGAAAAATTATGAATCCTAATCTTTTTTTCAAAGCTCGATTTTTATTTAATTGTGAACTACAGCCCATGGTGAACCAAGACTATCTACCCACTGGTTGATTTTGAAACAGGAGATGTTTTCTTTTTTTTTTATAGGGTGGGGTTGTCAGCCCTATGCTCTACAGTCATATTAGACTGAGACCTAGAGTTTATTTTGCGGCCTGATGGCCAATTGGCTAGCATTCTGCCTTTAGTATCACAGACTTTAGGTTCAAATCCTGGCAGTGGCATGGATGTTTGATAGTGGTTCAGAATCCACATTAAACTGTATTTGTCAGTCTAATTAACCCAAAGTGTGCGCAAAATGACCATTGAGTGACAAACCGAACCAATTAAAGTGGATTCTGAACTACTACAAATATCCATGGCACTATCGGGGCTCGATCCTGAAACTTTCTTAGAATTTTTTTCTTACCTGCACTTATGCTCACAATTTTTAAACGTTTTAATACCCTAGTGGGGAATTTCTTTTTCTTTGAAAATATTTAAATATAATTTAGAGCAGGGATGGGCAAACTTTTTCTTCTGTCGCAGGCCAAAAATTGAAAAAAAAAAAGAAAAAGGTTGGCGGGCCAAGATAAATTTTCCTAAAATTAAAAAAAATATACAAGTATTACAATTTAAATGTGTTAATGAGATCAATGAAATTGCGTTTTCATTTTTAAAAGTTCCTTAAAGATTTAAAAAAAATTAAAAAGATCATCAGTCCGTTGAAAAAAAAGAAAGAGAAAAAAATAATATTTAATCAAAGTAAAAAAAGAGATGGATATATAATGTATAACTATATATTTCTTTTAATTTGCCTCGGACAGGTAAATTAAACTTCTATCTGCAAGCCAGATAGAACCTTCCGGCGGGCCGGAGCTGGCCCGTGGGTTGTAGTTTGCCCATCACTGCTTTAGAGCCTCCAAAATATAAAATAAAAACAAGAAAGTATTAAATTTTTACCTATTTTCCCCTGGCAATTTATAGGATATGAATAGTAAGCTCGATATTAACCTATGAGAATGTTTACTGAGAGTAAAACAAGTTTATGTAGAAGGCAGCCTTAATAAAAAATTAAACAAATTTAAAAGATAAATTATGTATATATTCTACAGTTTATTTAAAAAATAAGTGCATATGAAAATTATTAAGTTTAAAGACATTTCTTTAGAATTGGAAATAAATTTGTAAAACTTTGCAGATTTTAAAAAAAATCCTTATTATACATTTTTCTTTTTTATGGGATAAATTTTATGATTGAATAATTATTTATGTATCTTTTGAATAATCTCACAAATGTAATTAAACATTGATGTTTTGTTAGGTTGGTTGGAGAAGATGAAAGGGTTTGGACAGATGAAAATATCAATATTGTTGCCTTAAAACACTTCCCCAATATTAATCGAGATACTGCTTTAGAAAGACCCATTCTATATAGTAATTGGTTATCCAAAGATTACTTGCCAGTTGAAAGACAATCTTTAAGAGACTACACTAAAGCTAGACTGAAGGTATGTTCTTAATTATTTTTTTTTCTTTAAAAATATCTTTCCTTTTTTAAATTGTATTTAAATACTTTTTTATATTTTAGATATTCTATGAAGAAGAATTGGATGTTCCTCTTGTCCTATTCAATGAAGTTTTAGACCATGTTTTGAGAATTGATCGTATTTTCAGACAGCCACAGGTTGGATGTTTTTCTTTCTTTTTGTTTTATGTATCTTTCAATTTATTAGTAACTTAAATATAATTCTTTTATTTTAAATGGAAAGTAAGAATTTTTTTTGTTAATATTATATGTTTTTGATTTAATGACACAACCATTTTAAAGTGCTACATAAAAATTTACATTTATTCAAATTAAGATTACTTTGGGAAGAATACCATTAAAATACATTGTATTTTCTTTTATGTGCATTCAGTGTTATGATTTTTATCATTCATATTTGGAAATATTATATACAATGACAGAAAAAAAAATCCCAACACCAAGAAATAAATATTGTAGAGTAATGAAATTTCGGCAATACATTTGTCTAGATAGCATATTTAATTGATTAAAACTTTCAAGATCATGGGTTAATGCACGAGAAAAGCCATTTCATATGTAAAATACTGGTACTAATAACAGGTGTAACAGATAATGATTATGATTATGAAGGTTATTACTTACATTCATCTGGTAGCCCTTAACTATTTGTTGTTCAGCTGAGTTCATTGTAAAATACATAAAAACACAATGAACAGTAGCTAATAGAAAAATGCAAATGAAAGACAAATAGTATCTTAAGTCATGTGAAATTGTTGTTCAACTACTACAATATCATATTTAGTTCAAAATGCATATATCTCCAGATGTAGTACACTTGTTTTACTTACATGATGGCACCAAAATACTGCAATTTGAGTAGAGGCTATTTTAGGAGTACTTTTGCTCTCTAAGATCTACTCTTTATAGCGACACTATTAACGATACTTTTATTCATCTAGCTCTAAATTTGAATAGACCCCTTCCTACTGATGTATAAACACGCCTACCAAATTTTATCTAGTACAACTCCTTGATATTGAGATTTTTTTTTCTTTTCAATGCATATCAATATATATTATCAATGTTATTTTGCTAGGGTCATCTGTTGCTGATAGGTGTGAGTGGAGCTGGCAAAACTACTTTGTCCCGCTTTGTTGCTTGGATGAATGGACTTAGTGTTTTCCAAATTAAGGTAACTTTATCTTGTAACAAGATTTTTTTGATTTTAAAGCTAAGTATTAAATAAATTAAATTCTAAAATGAAAGAAAAATTTATAATTGCAATTTTGTTGCCTTATATAGGTTCATAACAAGTATAGTGCTTCAGATTTTGATGAAGATCTTAGATCTGTGCTTAGAAGATCTGGATGCAAGGTATGTGCATAGAAAAAAATGTTTTTAAACTTTATAATAAATTTATGTCCACTTGCCCCATTAGTTTTTAATTTACAAGTTAATTTAAGTAGTTTTTACATTTTATGCACTTTTTTAGTATCTTAAAATTCCAAATCTGAATCTTTTTCTCTTGCAGGATGAAAAAATATGCTTCATATTGGATGAATCAAATGTTTTGGATTCAGGCTTTTTGGAACGTATGAATACACTCTTGGCAAACGGAGAAGTTCCAGGTCTGTTTGAAGGAGATGAATTTACTACATTAATGACTCAGTGCAAGGAAGGCTCTCAAAGAGAAGGCTTAATGCTTGACTCAAATGAAGAGCTGTATAAATGGTTCACACAGCAAGTAAGGATTTAATTTTTTCATGAAAAATAGCTTCTTGAATTGCATTTCTTTTGATAGTTTGATTTTTTTTTTTAAATCATAAAGTATTTTAAAGTAGATTGAGTGTTTCTTTATTACATAAATAATAAATTCATATTGAAGTTTATGTATATATAAGTATATCTAATTATTAAATCTGTATAGAAATATTAGATTATAAAAAATTACGGTATTTTTTAACTAATGAAATTTTCTGGATCTGTAATTTTTTTCCATTTGGTAGGAGAGGAAGTACTTGATATGAAATGAAAAGGAAATAACTAATAAAATTAATAATTTATTAACAAAATTCACAATTCTATATGGTGAAATAGTATATGAAAAAAAAATGCTGAACAACGAGAATTTCATAGAATTGCTATTTAAATATATTTCATCTTAAAAAATGAATCTTCTTTAAATATTTAATAAAGATATCTTGTTAAATAAACATTATATATTTTCAGCATATGCAAGTTACTTAATGGAATTTTTCACTTTATGCACTTATTCCTTTGTTCATGTTTGCTTTATAGTGGATCAAAAATCGTGATGTGCAATTTCTAGAGATATATGTATTTAAAAAAAAAATTTGTTTTACAATTTATTCACATTTTTTGGCCATACGTTTTAATATAAGGTGGTTTTATTTGGCTTTGTAATTTATTTTATGTTTTATATTGTTTATAAATTAATATACCTCATTTTCTAAAGGTCATGAAAAATTTACATGTTGTGTTTACCATGAATCCTTCTTCTGAAGGGTTAAAAGACAGAGCTGCTACTTCCCCTGCCTTGTTTAACAGGTATGTCCTGTAGATATTTCTGTTTTGTTGTTGTCTTTATATTTTGTCTAAAAACTTTTTTATAACATTTAACTTACTTAATCAAATAAAAATGTAGTTAAAAAAGTGAAGTAACAAGCCTTTTGGGAGAAAGTTTATTTACAAATTCAAAGAGATATGCAAAATTAGTGATCATTGGTAAACCAATCTATCAAAGAAATTAGGGCCCATGTCGCAAAGTCACTTAATGACAGCTCCCTGACTTTCAACATTGGCTCTGATTTTATTACCTTCTAGGTATTCTTCAATAATCCAAAGAGATGGATATGACTTGGTGTGTGATCAGGACTGTTCCTTGACATTCCATAAAAAACACTAACAATTAATGTGTAGTCAATCATATGTGGATTTTACTAAATTTTACTAAAATAAATAATAATTAACCTTTATGTGTAATAGAAAAAGAGATTATTTACTTATAGAAACTTTGCTGCTAATTTATATAAGTAGTGTGGATAATAGAAATGTTAAATCATATTGTAAATTAAAATAATTATTTTATGACATTATTATTTTAAATATTTTTTCAGGTGTGTTCTAAATTGGTTTGGGGATTGGTCAGATGAAGCACTATTCCATGTGGGCAAAGAATTTACCAACAAACTAGATATTGATAAGCCTTATGTAAGACATGTTTGTGTTTTAATTCTTTTTAATTTATATAAATCATGCTGGCAAATAATATTTTTTTTTCTTCTATAAATTTTGTATAGTATTTGGCTCCAGATTATTTCCCCGCAGCTTTTCCTAGTCTGGAAATGCCACCAAATCATCGTACAGCTATTGTGAATGCCTTTGTTTATGTTCATCAAACTTTGCACAAAGCTAATGCTCGACTTTCAAAACGAGGTGGTCATGTTGCTACTGTAACACCAAGGCACTTCTTGGATTTCATCAATCACTATGTAAGATATTCTCTTTATAAAATGATTTAAAAAAAAGTTATAATAAAGACATTCTGTTTTTTACATATAGATATTAATAAAGACTTTTTTTATTATTTATTTTTTTTAAGGTTAAACTTTTCAATGAGAAACAGGCTGAATTGGAAGAGCAACAGTTACATTTGAATGTCGGACTGCAAAAAATTCATGAAACTGTAGAACAAGTTGAAGAACTTCAGAAATCTTTAGCCCTAAAAAGTCGTGAACTTGAAGCTAAAAATCAAGCTGCAAATGCTAAACTGAAGGATATGGTATATTTAATTTGTGTCCATATATCAATTTAAAGATGCCATAAAGACTTGAAAATTAATGCAACCTAAATATACTATTTTATTGTATTATTAAATTTTTTTCCCTCATTTAAGTATGTACTATTCACTATATTTAAAATAATACAATTCTTTTTATAGATAATTAATTGAAATATTTACTATTATTATTAACTATTTTAAGTATACATGTAAAATAAACTATATTTATAAAAAAGTCTCTGATTTTATTTGAATTCTGTAAACTAATGGTGGAACTGGGTTATGTGGAGTATGTAACATGCTTTTAATATTTTTTGCATGTTTTATTTAATATTAATAAGTTTAAAATTGGTGCTTATATAGGCAAGTTTTGCTTTTATATTATGTTTGCTTTAGTATTTTATTCACATTTCATAACTGTATCTCTATTTTTATTTTACTCTTTTTATTTATTAGTTGAAAGATCAACAAGAAGCAGAAAAAAAGAAAATGCAGTCACATGAAATTCAGGCTGCATTGAGAGTAAGTGTTTAACTTTTTAAATTAAAATTGAGATATAGAGAATATATATTTTTTATTAATTATGTATCTATATAAGAAATATTTTTATTATATTTTTAACTTCTTTTATTTAAGGAACAAGAAGAAGTCATTGCAGTGAAAAGAGCTAGTGTTATGGAGGACTTATCTAAAGTGGAACCTGCTGTATTAGATGCTCAAGCAGGTAATGTTATTTTAGATATGTTTGTTATTCAATTAACCAATGAAACTTTAATTCCGTATTGTTCATTTGAAAATTCTCTTTTGTATTTTAATTATTGGAATCCTTAACAATTAATGGATGCAATATTTAATGAAATCTAATAATATTTATTCAATTAATTGATACTTTTTAATTTATATGTGAAATGCAAAAATCATTCGAATAAAATTAATTAGGTTATTAATATTGCATAAATAACTTTTTATTATTTAGTTAATATTGTATTTTTTAGATTAATTTATCTATATTTTTACATCAATTAAACTTGTCATTCATTTTTGTTTTATTTCATTTTGTTTTTAATGAACCTTAAAATAAAAATATTGCTTTATAATGTGATACATGATTCTCATGTTTGAGTTTATTAATAAAATGAGATAAATATTTTAAAAATTATGTGTATATATAGTACGAATGCAAAATACTAGAATTATTTGGATTTTCATATTAATTATGTTTTTATCTATTCACCATGTAATTGTATATTGAATATTTCAATTTTTAATAATGTATATTTTAAAACTACATTGTTGGCAAATGGTAAAAAAATTCTTTTTACAGATTTAAAGATGTTATTTAACATGTTTGCTTTGTGATTTTGTAGAAACATTTAGCTGTTTTTAATTTTTTGTTTATTAAATTTATTATATATAACATTCTAAAATGTATTACATGCTGAATAAATAGGGCATGTTATAACTAGACAGCATTAATAACTCCCTCATAGCTAACTGCTAACTTAAGGAGTCTTGTACATTTTGCATTAACACTGACAGATAAAACAGTGTCTTTTTCTATTTATTATAGTTTTTTTTTTCTAGTTAATGCTGGAGTTATAATTATAATTTTTTGTCAGTGCTTTTATGAAATGTACACCATATTGATTATTTGTTTTTACTTTTTAAAGAATTTAAAAAGTAAAAACAAATGTCTAAAAATTTATTATGAAATGTTCTTTTTTTAAAAAATATATAAATAAAATTGTTACCTTTACTGTACAGGATTACATTCACAAAAATGACTATAAACACAAAAACAGCTGTAATAGATTTCCAAGTATATTTATTTTGTGTTATACAAATAAAATTGTAATAATATTTTAAATAATTGAAATTTAAGTTTTTAAAAATATTAACAAAAAATTTATTTTTTCTAAAAAAAATATTGCACTAACTAATTTTTTTGCATTAAATTCATAACTTTGAAAGCGATGTGTAATTAAAGTACATAACAAATTTCAAAATTCTAGGTGTATTAGTTTCTAAAATATCCTGTGTGCACAAACTCAAAATATGCAAAGTAAGAAAAAAAAGCTAAATTAAAAGTTTTAATATAAACATACAAAAATAAACTTGTGGTTTTCAAAAGGTTTCAGAAATATAAGTTTATTCTTCATGAGAAATATTTCATATTCAAACTTTATTTTCCTTTTTTTAGATCCGTTGGCCTCAAATGAGGATGGTTTCCCCCATCACTAGTAACACTCGAATTGTTCTTGTTAAACAGTTAAACACACACACACACACACACATATATATATTAATTCATATTGCTGGATTATTGTCAAATAGCTTTGTACACCATCACTAAAATATGTGTTATATGTGCACCTACTTGTGAAATTGCCATAGCACAACCAGAAGTTTTTGGACAATATTTCCAAATTATTGAGTTTATTGATTCATTTGAATTTTGTAGTTACCTCTAAGATACTGTTTTAGGAATTTAAAAGTTGATAAATTTGCAAGCACTGACTTTATACCATCCCTGATAGCTTTTGGTAATGTCTTACACCGTACAGTGAGTAATAATATAATACTGTAATTTGACACCATATATTGTCTCGGATCTCTGGAAAGTTCTAAGCATTCCTTCTATTTCCATTCAACCAGAAGAACTATAGCAGCTTCTTTTACTAATATTATTAGTTATTGTGTAAGTTTTTCTCACTGCTACGCAATTAAAAAACAAATCATAGCATTTTCTAATTGGGAAAAAATGTGTCGTGTTAAAAATGAAAGTGAAATTAAACGTTGATTGTAGTAGCAACCTTTTCAAGACTGAATTTTTATAAACATGCTTTCACATTTTTTAAAATATCTTTGGAAGTTTTTTGTGTACAATCAAAATGTTCAGCATAAATTAGAGGGTAGCATATATATATATATTTTCAACGAAAGCTTTCAAGTTTAAAAAGTATAATACCCCATGAATGAATGAATGGTCATAACTTCCTAATCAAAATTTAACTTGACTTGAATTTTTTTAAAAAAATTTAATTATGTATTTTTTTTATCTTTTGCTACTTATTTTCAGTTTTTGTTAAATTCTCCATTTGAATTGACTTTGAACTTTCAACCTGATATGTTTAATTATTTTACAGTGCTAATTGTTGGAGCTATAATTAAATACATTTACTGTTTTTATTATTTTTTTTTATTCCTATTCTACTATTATTATTTTTCTTTTTTTAGTTTTTTTATTTTTATTATTAAGTTTTTATTTTAAAATTTTCTTGGCTATTATATTTTTATTTTTATTTTACACCTACTTAAGCTGTGAAATCTATCAAGAAGCAACATTTAGTTGAAGTGAGATCTATGGCCAATCCACCAGCACCTGTTAAACTTGCACTTGAATCTATCTGTTTGCTGCTTGGTGAACCGACCACTGATTGGAAAGCTATACGTTCAGTCATAATAAGGGAGAACTTTATCAATACCATTGTGAACTTTGCAACTGATGAAATAACGTAAGATAAGATTCAAAATGAATGTAAAGATAAAAACATTATTTAATATTTATGATTTTTTAATTAAAACTTTTCATTTTTACTCTACAAAACATTTTAGCTGGCTCCAAATTAATTTTTTTAATACTGACTTCTTACTGCTAATTATAAGGAAGAATTAGATTTGTTTTCCTGTACTTGATGTGGATATTACTTGACTACATACTATATTTTTAAGTAAATTCTCTTAAAACTTTTTTTGTAGTTTGTTATTTTTTGTTCCTTTCTACTTGGTTTCTTTATTTGATTTTGGTTTATTACCTTTGTATTTTTATCCCAATCTTAATTTTTTTTGTCTTAATGTGTTTTTTTATTTCACTTTGTTTGCTCCATTAAGAGTAAATTTCAAAATGAGAGTTAAGGTTCCTACTATATGAAAGTTAATACATGTTTGTTATTTGTAAGAAGCAAACATATATTAAAAATTTGAATAATGAATCTAGAGAAATATTTGTTGCCAATCAAAAACTAGAATGTTATATTAAGATATATTGAAAAAGTTCAAAATTGAATTCACATATACATGAAGAATTTATATGAATTGTCTGACGTTGAAAAAGAATTTCTTTTGCAGAATATTCTTCCAGTTCAAAGCAATAATTTTTCTTTCATATCAATACTAGCTGTGAAAAGTATCAAACGTCAACATTTGGTTGAAGTTCGTTCTATGAGCAATCCACCTTTGCCAGTCAAGATGGCTTTAGAAGCAATTTGTCTTCTACTTGGAGAGCCAGCTCCTGATTGGAAGGCTATACGCTCTGTTATAATTCGAGAGAACTTCATTCCAACTATAGTCAACTTTTCTTCAGAATGTTTATCGTAGGTTTTTTAAAGACTTTATTGTAGAAGATTTGCTTCAGTTTTTATTTTGCTTTTGTTTTATGCTAGATATTCTTAAAATGTAATGTATTTTGTTTTCTTCTAAAATTATTTGCTATTAAAGTATATTTCCTTTAATAATAGCCTTCTAATTCCATTCCCCTATACTCTTGAAAATATGTCTTGTTCCTTTTTACAGCCATAATTTGTTATTATCACAATTAAAAATTAGAAGTACAGAAATGATAACAGTTATTTATATTTATTTATTATTTTGTCTGTATTTGTAATTATGCTCACACTGATTGGTTTTTAGCCCATTTTTTTGCATCATATTTTAATATAGCTTTAATTTCAATAAATAAATTTTTCAATTTCAGAATAGGGGAGGGATATTTTAAAAAATTCTTATTTCTAAAAGTAAATTTACCTTATGTAGAATCTTCAGATGGCTTTCCAAGTGTAATAAAAGATTTATATTTTGGGGATTTTACAATAATACTTTAATGAATGATATTTTTTTGTACATATTTTTATTAAAATCTAAATTGATATTTGAAGTGAATTAAACGCTTGATTATATTTTTATATCTATATTTATTATAATTAGTTTTTGTCATAGAACTTTAAAATGCTTATAAAGGTTTCTTTTAGTGACGATATAAGAACAAAGATGAAAAACAAATATGTTAATAATCCTGAATTCAATTTCGAGAAAGTAAATCGTGCTAGTGTTGCCTGTGGTCCTATGGTGAAATGGGCGATTGCTCAGGTAAATTAATTTAAGTAATTGTAATTTTAGAAATTTCTGTTGAATGTTTATTAATAAAAAGTTCCTGGTTTTTGTCTCTTTTAAATGTCTTAAATTAGTTTTGAAAACATTTCATATGATTGTTTTTAAATTTAATATGCAAAATTATCAATGCACAAAAAAAAAAACTTTTTAAAAATATTAATCACCTATTATTCAAATTGATAATACATATACATACATTTAGCTTGTCAAGAATAAAATTTTGATTAACATATCGGCGATTATTTTGAAATTTTGACAACATTCAACAAAATAATTTCAAAATTTTAATCCTATATATGTATTGTATAATAAGTAAAAAAATAAATAAATAAAAATATTAATAATAATAAAAATAAATAAGTTTATTATTAGTAACAAGCTATATTTTTACTTGAAGTATCACAAAATAAAAGTTATTCTTGATTGATTATTGTTAATTGTTTAAAAAAAATTTCAGCTTTAGGGTGGGAAATCTTTTTTTTTTTTTTTTTTTTAAATCTTTTATTGTGAATAGATAGCATTTTTCTAAAGTTTAATTTAAAATTTGTGATTCATAAAAATCTTCATACAAATTAAATTTAATTTTTCAGATCAATTATGCTGATATGTTGAAAAGAGTGGAACCTCTGCGTGATGAACTGCAAAGTCTAGAAACTGCTGCAGATGAAAACAAACGTAAAGCTGAAGAAATGGATAGCCTCATTAATCATTTAGAGAAAAGCATTGCTGCTTACAAAGAAGAATATGCTAACCTTGTCAGTCAAGCCCAAGCTATTAAAGCTGACTTAGCTTCAGTTCAAGCTAAGGTAATTTTTCTTTTTAAAATCGAGCATTTTTTTTCTTTACAAGGAATTTATTAAAAAAATTAAAAGTCTAGGATATTTATGAAAGAGAAATAAATTATAATGTAATTAAATATTCTTAGTAATTCCTTTTTTAATTTCACTTTTGAAAAATGTGTTTTGTATTTATACAGATTAAAAACAATATTTCGATTAAAACGATAGAAAGAAAAATCTTGTTACCTGTTCACTATGATTTCAACTGCGTTAATGCTTCATGAATTATAAACAGGAAATCATAATAGATAAATAGTTTAAACATTTATTATATTTAATGATCCATATTATTTTTTATTATTCTATTTATTTCAAAATTACCTACTAGATAACTCTTTATTTTTTGAATTTTTCCTTAAATCTTCTATAATATTATTGGATTAATTTAATTTTAGGTTGATCGTAGTATTGCTTTGTTGAAAAGCTTAAGTTCAGAACGTAAGCGATGGGAAGCCACTAGTGAAACATTTAAAAATCAAATGGCTACTATTGCCGGAGATGTTTTATTGTCATCAGCTTTCTTAGCGTATGCTGGTAAGATTCTTTTTAAATTAAAACCTTCTTTTAACTGTATTTTTAATGTAAAATAATAAATATAAATTTTATTGCATTAAATACATTTTTATCTTATAGGATATTATGATCAGCAGTACAGAAATAATCTGTTCAACTATTGGTGCACACATCTCCAACAAGCTGGTATCATGTTTAGAGCCGACCTTGCAAGAACTGAAGTAATTAATTTTTCTAAATTATTCTGAAGTTTATAAAATATATTTTATGTATTCACTAGAATTTTGATATCAGCAAGTTATAATCATCTGCTAATATTTAAACTGATGTTTCCTTCTTAGTATTTGTCAAGTGCTGATGAGCGTTTAAGATGGCAAGCCAATGCACTTCCATCTGATGATTTATGTACAGAAAATGCAATAATGCTAAAACGATTTAACCGTTATCCTCTAATTATTGATCCATCTGGACAAGCAACTCAATTCATATTGAATGAGTACAAAGAAAAAAAGATTACAAAAACAAGGTAAAATTTTAAATTAATATTTTAATCTTAACAACTAATTGGTGATTGAATATCAAATAACATTATTGCCTTACGTAAAAACAGTTTCTTCTGTTAATGAGTAACTATCCATTTATATAAATTATCTTATTTTTGTCCTTTTTGTATTTTGTGTAAATTAAATATGTGGAGTGATATTATAACCAAATTATTTATAAGAATTTTAATATTGTAGATGAACTTAAATTACATGTTGGTAGGTTGGATATAAATTTTTTTTTTTCTCCTTAAATATTTCTTTATTTACTTTCTTACATTGAAAGTTAAAAAATGTATTTTAAAATTATTTATATTTTGATTTCATATTATTCTAACTAATATGAAAGTAACTTACTAATTTAATTATGTTATACACTTATTGTTTGAAGTTCATTTGTTTTTTTAAATATTAAAGTATTTTTTCAGTTTCTTGGATGATTCATTCCGAAAAAATTTGGAGAGTGCCTTGCGTTTTGGAAATCCTCTACTTGTACAGGTAAATTTCATTTTAATCACATATAAATTTTTTTAATGAAAAAATCATATTGATGGCAATTTTTTTTTTTTTTTTTTTTTCTTTCCCCCATCCAGGATGTAGAAAGCTATGATCCAATTTTAAATCCTGTGCTGAATCGAGAAGTACGTAAAACAGGAGGAAGAGTCTTAATTACTCTTGGAGATCAAGATATTGATTTATCACCATCATTCTGTATTTTCCTGTCTACTCGGGATCCAACTGTATGTATCTATTGACAACACTTTCCATTTTATATGTAATAAGTAATTTTTCTTGGTTACAAAGTTTTCTTTTATCATTCAGGTCGACTTTCCTCCTGATATATGTTCTCGTGTAACATTTGTGAACTTTACTGTTACTCGCAGCAGTTTACAAAGCCAGTGTCTTAACCAGGTAATTAAAATTGATTAAGTACTTTCAATATTTATTTTTATTAGTTAGACAATTCAATTTTATTAAATAATCCCTTTTTATTAAGAGGGAGAAAAAAAAAACTTAAGTATAAAGATACTGAAATGAAGTAAAAAAATTTTAATTTCCTGCCTATAGTGTGTAGTAAGTTTGTGTCTGTTTCCATTATTTTCTTCAAAATATCATGTAACAATAAAATTTTATTTTAATCAAGATTTCAAAAAATTTTGTATTTTTTATGCCCCAACACTATAAAAAACATAATATGAAATAATGGTGGTTGATGTACAAACAAAGGTAAGTAAAGTATCTATCAATTGAATTTCAAAGAAAAACAAATATAAATAAAA
Source organism: Caerostris darwini (assembly GCA_021605075.1). NCBI lineage: Eukaryota > Metazoa > Arthropoda > Arachnida > Araneae > Araneidae > Caerostris > Caerostris darwini. The sequence goes on from BPLQ01014910.1 coordinate 400,535, forward strand.
ATTGACTATAGTTGAAAATATAACAATTTATTTCATTGACATCAAAATGAAAATTCTGAATGAAGCAAATTAAAAAATTATTTGGCAGTTTATCATTTTCATATTTATTAGAAGGATAAGTCTTTAACAGTTCTTTATTAACATTATTTTTTACTTAATACAACTGTCTGTGAAATTTATATAGTTCTTACCTCTGCATTTTCATTCTGTAACTTTGTTATGCACATGGATGTAATTTTGAAATTTTAGTACATTTTACAAATTTTAAGATTATTTTTTCTAATGAAAGACAATATTTTCAGATTCAAAAGAACATATTTATATATGGGTTTATTTAGTAGCAAATGAATGAAGACTTAAGTAGCAAATTTTGATACATTGACAGTTTCTTTATTTTTTGATTAAATAAATTATTATGTATGTTCATTAATTTATTAATGAGATAATAAGATTTTATGCAAAAAGTTTTAGTATATAAATCATGTTTATTTAAAATATATCTGCAAAAATTCCTTTCATCACTTTATAAAAAAAATAACTATATACTAAAATATAGAATCTACCACCAAAAATTTTTTAAAACTGATATTTCAAGTAAGAAGTCAGTGTTAAACTTGATAGATGTTATCATTATGGTGGCATTTTTTTCTTTTTAGGTATTAAAAGCAGAGAGACCTGATATTGATGAAAAACGATCTGATCTCTTGAAATTACAAGGTAAATTATTACTTTTATTCTGATCAAATTAAAAGTATTTCTGAAAATATTAGTGATTTTATTGAGCTACTTTATTGCAAATGTTTTATTTTATTCATCTTTTTTTTTTTTTTTTTTTCTTCTTCTTCTTCTGGTATAATTATTATTTGTGTATTTTAGGTGAATTCCATGTACGTCTTCGTCAACTGGAGAAGTCATTGCTACAAGCTCTAAATGATGCTAAAGGTCGTATTCTTGATGATGACAGGTATCTTGATGTATTTTTCTATCACATATACATAAATAAGTTGTACTAATAAATTCATTACTGATAAACATTTGTATGTAAACCTTATTCTTAGTGTAATAAGTACTTTGGAAAAACTGAAAAATGAAGCTTCTGAAATCATGCATAAAGTTGAAGAAACTGATAAAGTAATGATGGAAGTTGAAATGGTATCCCAACAATACATGCCTCTCTCTCAAGCTTGCAGTAGCATTTACTTCACTCTTGAAGGACTTCATCAAGTAAGTAAACACTTCATATCTTAAAATATGTTGAATAAACCTGCTGAACAGAAAAATATGTATTGAATTAAAGTATAGTTGTAATTAGTCGCTTTGTTATTATGCATCTTTAATTTATATCATCATTAGGTACATTTCTTATATCAATATGCTCTCCAATTCTTCTTGGATATGTACAATGATGTTTTGACCAACAATCCTCATTTAACTGGTCAGTTGGATAACAATGCACGCCTGTCTATCATTACATCTGATTTATTCCAGGTAAATAACTTTTCTTTGTATAAAAGCATTTTTTTTTGTTCAAATATATATTTTAAGATTTCTGTTATTAACTGCTAAATATTATCCTAAATAATGATTTGCAAGTGGTAACTTAGACATTACTAGATTTTTTTTTCTTTTTTTTTAAGTCTTTGTATATTAGTAATGCTTATTTTTTTCATATTCAGACTGTTTATAACAGAGTTACCCGAGGTGTTTTGCATGAAGATAGATTAATATTTGCTTTGCTCTTATGCAAAATTTACTTAAAAGGATTATCCAGGTAATTAAAATTTTTCCTATGGTAATGTTTATTATTTTAATTAGATGTGCTTAATTTAAAAATGTTTTCATTTTATTTAAAAACATTTCTATGCTAAATTTGAAAAATTTCTATATAAAATTTTAATATTTGTAATGAAGCCATTGAATTGTTGTATTTTTTACAATTATTGTATTTTTTTAATAAGAAGTTTTTCCTATTCATAGTGAACCGAACTTTGAACATGAATTTAACCATCTATTGAGAGGTAGAGAAGGAATTCTTCCTGGTCAGCCTACTATTCATGTACCTGGCTTAAACCCTGATCAACTAGAAGGGGCTACTGCTTTATCTAAGTTGCCTGCATTTAAAGATTTGCAAAGGAAGTTGGATAGTATGCAGGTAAAAATTTAAGACACATTTACTTCGTTTTAATATATTTATGTAATTTTATTAATAGTTATTATAATTTTATTGCCTTATAGTAAGAAATTATCATTAAATATTTTAGATTTTATAAAATTATTCACTTATATTTAATAATACAACAAAGAAAAATTTGAAGGAAATAGGAACTTTGTTATTTTAGGTTTATATTAATTGAATTTTCATTCACCTATTGCTATTTAGGATTTCAGTATATGGATAGAAAGTGCCAATCCAGAGCAAGAAGTACCAGTATTGTGGAGTGATGAAAAACCTTTAACACCTATTGGATCTTCAATGCATCAATTGCTGGTTACTCAAGCTTTCCGACCGGACAGAGTAATTGCTAAAGCACACCAAGTGGTTTCAACTGTTTTAGGCCATAATTTCTTGGCAGAAGCTGAGGTTGAACTAGATTTAGGCACTGTAGTTGAAAATGAAGTAAGAGTTGCATATAATTTTTTAATCTTGCAGAAGTTATTAAAATCACATACAGAACTTGAACTAAGTTCTTTTTAATTTTTTAAGGTTAAGTCCAACACTCCTGTACTCATGTGTTCTGTGCCAGGTTATGATGCAAGTGGTCGTGTTGATGATTTAGCTACAGAATTGGGTAAAAGTATCACCTCCATTGCTATGGGATCTGCTGAAGGTTTTAGTCAAGCAGAAAAGGCCATTAACTCTGCATCCAAAACTGGAAGGTAAATCGCAATTCTTTAAAATTTAACACAATGGTATAAATTTTTAAATATATAGGCTAGTTTCGTTATACTCATATTTTTATTAGTTAGTATGTGAGCTTTTTAAGTAATTACAAAAATATTTCATGAGAAACACACAAACAAAATTTTCTTGATAAGAATTCGAATATAAAAAGCAAATAGTTAATATTATATATTTTAATAATTTAGAAGTTTAATTCTTGAATAGTTAAGGTTTAAAAAAACTGAAATAAAAATCATTACATTAATCTTTTTCCTCAATTATAAGTGACAATATTAAAATATTCATTGTAGGCAAAATTAATGTGAAGTAATAGGTTAGAATAAAAAGCAAGCATTTTAACAAAAGAAGTCCTATATATAATCTATATAAAACTAAGCATGATATTGTTTTATTCCTTAATTTTCTTCCTTTATTTATTATTTGGTTATCTATAATTTTATAAATTTATTTTTATTATTTAATGTTTCGATTATTTTATAAATATTATTTTAGGTGGGTTATGTTAAAAAATGTGCACCTAGCACCTCAGTGGCTTGTACAGCTGGAGAAAAAATTGCACACCTTGAAACCCCATGCTGGCTTCCGACTTTTCCTTACTTTAGAGATCCATCCCAAAGTTCCTGTCAATCTGCTACGTGCTGGTCGTATTTTTGTTTTTGAGCCTCCACCAGGTATCAAGGCTAATCTGTTACGCACTTTTAGTGCTGTTCCTGCTCAGAGGATGATGAAAGTATGTAGTGTATACATTGAAAAGAAGTTTTAATTTTATTTTAACTAAAATATGCATGTATATTTTTTTATCATATACTATTAAATAATACTCCAGATATTAAAAATAAAATATCCTTAGTTACAATTGATCACATATATGTTTGTCTTATGACAAAAATTAATATTTTATGCCTATTATGTTAGTTTTGTTCCGTGTATCTTATAATCGTTATAATTTTTCTTCTAAAATTTTTATTTTAGATATATATTTGCTTATGATTAGTTGTGAAATGATGAATGCACTTCCGTATTGAAATAAATTGACAAATTATAAGTTAAATATGAAAATATCTGTTAATTTTCGGTAAGCCTTAATGCTAATATAAATTAATGGTTAAATTTGACACACCTTAATTCTTTAATTAGGTGGTTAAGATTTGTGCATTAATACTATGCAAATAATATTATTAATTTGTATTATAACAATATATATTTATCGAGAGACCTACCTAGGTAAATTTTACATTTTTGTAACCAACAATTGCATTAAGGTTTTTTTTTTTTTGTATGCAGAAAATTAAACTTTCCTAATTCAATATACTGGACTAAAATAAGTAGATAAGCACTTTTAAATTAATATAAAATTTAATTAAGAGATATTATTTGTTGGAAATTTTTAATCATGATGAATATTGTTGATTAATTACTAAAATTAAAAATTTATTTATAATTTTAAAAAGATTATAAAATTTCTTTAAAAAAAAAGGACTGATGAAAGCAGATATAGTTTTGAATATATGAATTTTTTAATACTTAAATATTAACAATTTATTAACTAGAGTTAAATTTAATGCAATGCTAGATCATAAGCTGAATAATTTTTCCATGTCAAAATGTTGCGAGTTTTTAACAGCATTAAAATGATCTGCTAATCTCAATTTCTTGTTATCTGTAGAGTTTAATCGACTGACATTAAACTACACTGAGCACCAAAGCTGTGAAGCACTATTCAATAACTATTGTAATCAATTACTGAAAAAAATCATCTGTTCAAAAAGTTGAATTCAAATGCATTGACAGAAAAAGTGATCGACTTGTAACACAATCTAGTTTCAATATCATGTAGCACTACTAAAAGAAACCGTTAATTTCTCGTTTTGTCAACTGGAGTTTTTCACTAATTCTTGTCAATGTAGTTAAGTTAATTATTACATTAATATTTTAATAACTCTTATTAAAAGTGTCCTTTTTAATTTCAATAGTACGAATAATCATTTTCCATGTACAAAAAATATCTTTTAAAAGTTATTTTTATGTTTTGATAGGCACCTGGAGAAAGAGCTCGTCTCTATTTTCTTCTTGCTTGGTTCCATGCTGTTGTACAAGAAAGATTACGGTATGCACCTCTTGGATGGTCAAAACGTTATGAATTTAATGAGTCAGATCTGAGAGTCGCTTGTGACACACTGGATACTTGGATTGAAACTGTAGCAATGGTAAATATTTTAATATGCTAAAATTGCTTTCCAATTCAGGATTAATTTCTATTCTAAAATGTATATCCATTTCATTTCATTTCATTTTCTATGTTATTAATAACCTGATTTTGTAATTTAAAGAATAATTAATTCTTCGAAATGCAAAAATTTATTTTTTGAATTTATTTTTAATTTGAAGTGTATCCTATTAAAAATTCTTCTATAATTTTTAATATTAGAAATTTATTAATAATTAACTACAAGTAATTGTCATTAGTTTCTCCTATTTCAAAAAAAAATTATAAATTTGAATTGTTACTTTTTTTATACTATTTGGTGAAATTTACTATTCATACACATGTCTGAAGTATTTGTTAGACCATAAAGAATTATTTTACTCCACAAATACAATTTAATTAGTTTAAAAAAAATTTAATGCAATAAAAATTGTGTACATGTGTGCAACTCTATTTCTTTTCAATATATATATATATATATTTTTTTTTAAATATTTGCTGCTGTAATAAATAGCTGCAATTAATTATTTTTTTCTTTATAGGGGCGTACTAATTTGCCCCCAGAAAAAGTACCTTGGGATGCAATTTGCACTCTTCTAAGTCAGTGCATTTATGGAGGCAAAATCGATAATGAATTTGATCAGGTAAGTAAAAAAATTATTTTAATTTACGTATTATATTGTTCAAGCATATGGTATGAGCAATCTTTAACTAAAATGCATAGTAGAATAGTTTTAAGATAAAATAATTTATCAGCCAAAATTCTTAATAAGAGATCACACTTTAAAGTTATCTTCATAAATTAATAAGTTAATGTACATAAAAGTAAAATATTCGCTAGGTCAAACTAATGATTTGAACTTTTTTTTCCTCCCAACAGCGCTTACTAAATTCTTTCTTAAATAAGTTATTCACTGCTCAAAGCTTTGAACCAGATTTTCCATTAGTTACTGGAGTTGATGGAATTGATGATAAATCTATAAAAATGCCAGAGGGAATTAGGTATGTACAGTGATAATATATCATTTTTATTTCATATTTAATGTGTAATAATTATAAGATCTTGTGGTATAATTTAAAAAAATTACTTCATAATCTTTCAATTAATAAATTTATAAATAATATATTTTAGGATTTTGTAAACTAGTCTCTTGATAATATAGAAAATCTTCAAATGAATTCCATTATTAATGATACCTTTAGAATAATAAATGCATGTCTCACTTTTTATATAAATTTTTCAGGCGTGACCAGTTTCTGCATTGGGTTGAAAATCTTTCTGAACGTCAGTCTCCATCATGGCTTGGTTTGCCAAATAATGCTGAGAAAATGTTACTCTTAACTGGAGGTAATATATCATACTTATTTTGCATAATTTCTAAAGTTTAAGAAACAGATACTATATTAAAGAAATGAATGTAGAATTTATTTAAATGTTCATTATTGCATATTTTGAAAAATATTTAAGAATATTAAATTCATAATATTAAACTCATAATTCATTCATTGTTATGAATATTCAATCTATATTGTTTATTTGATTACCTTCAATTAATTCCATCATTTTACAAAAAAAATTATTTATTATTTCTATATGGAAATTTTAATCCCTCAATAAAATATAAGGTTTCAAAAGCTTTTTCATTAAAAAGTAAAATTATTATATTCTAATGTATGTATCTTGTAAAGGAACTACTCTTATTGCAAAATTGCTGAAGATGCAGTTACTTGAGGATGATGATGAAGTTGTTTACTCGGCTGATGAAGCAGAAGCCAAGCGTAAAGCAGATGGCCGACCTGCATGGATGATTACTCTGCATAATTCTGCTGCCACTTGGTTAAGATTAGTCCCTCAGAGTTTGACTTCACTAAAGAGGACTGTTGAAAACATCAAAGATCCAATGTACAGATATTTTGAAAGAGAGGTAATTGAAGGGAAAAAAAAATATTTTACTTGAATAATTCTGTTGTAAAATTCCTTTACTAATTAGATAGTACTGAAATATTTAGATGGATAATTATATCATTTGATTTATTTAATCATTTTATTCTCAATATCTGTTAAAAGTAGTTGCAATCCTATTATAACCATAAATTTGTGTTAAATGCTGATTGTTTCTCAAAGACTAATTTTTTTTTTTTTTTTCCCATAGGTAAATGCAGCTGTGAAGTTATTACAAATCGTACGTCGTGACTTAGAAGATGCTATTCAAATCTGCAAAGGTGAAAAGAAACAGACTAACTTCCATCGTTCAATGATTAGTGATCTTGCTAAAGGTAGGGCTTATTAAATTCCAATATTTCATTAAGAATTATTTAATTTAAAGTTGTTTAAGTTAATAGTTGATAAATGAAGTGAATATTTCTCCATCAGGAACTTAGTCATGCTATTTTATGCAAAAATTTGTATAATTTTTTGTTTCTTATTAAATGGAGTTATATAATTTTTCCTTAAAAATAAATGAATATAATTGTTTTCATGTACCTCCATTCTTATTAAAATAGTCTAAGAAATTTTATTTGCTTATTGCTAATTTCTTTTCAGGGCTATTTACTTAATATAATTTAATACTACATTAAAGAGGTGCAATATGAGTACATAAATAAAAAAAAACCCTAAATGTTAAATTAATATTTGTAAGAAGATGTTAAAATAAAATTTTTCATAAATATGAAATAATAATTAAAAATGTTTTAGGTATTCTTCCTTCTCATTGGCGTTGCTACACAGTTCCTTCTGGATGCACAGTTATACAATGGATTACTGACTTTTCAGACAGAATAAAGCAGTTGCAAAAAGTTTCCACTGCATCTATATCAGGAGGCACTTCCGCTCTTAAGGTAAATTCTTTTAATATAAATAATGTGATCGAAAATAAATTAAATAATGAGCATTTATATATTTTTTTTTAATTTTAAAAAGTTCTTAAATTTTAATTAATTTTTTTAATTTAAAAAAGTTTGGTTATTAATAATCTTTAATTATATTTCAATATTTATTTAATACTTTTAAAGCAATGAAGTATTTTACACTCAAAGGCTGCTCTCCGGACAAAATTACCTGATTTATCCATGTTTTCAAGGTGAAATTTAAAAAAATTCCAAATCATTCACATAAAGTTGGGATATCATATAAGTTATTGTAATAGTCCTATGAATATGAAAATTAAACTATATCAGTGATTAATAACATTTATGTTTAAAACTTTAGCATTAGCATCAAGCTCTTGCAACTTATTAAACAGTATCCTTTACAAGGAAGCATTTTAACCATTCCATTATGATCTTGTCAATCCCTTTGATTAAAGTGGCTTTTTTTTTATTTGGATAAATGAAGGTAAAAACAAGACTTAACTGTATTTTTACATAGCATAATAAAACAATATTGTATCAATCAACCATGGAGGAAAAAGGCATATGCATTTAGTCAGACCTCGATTTATGAAAGATATTAAACCGTTCAAGGTTGAGGATGCTACTGTATAATGTGTTTTGTTATAATATATTCCAAGGAAGACATAGAAAAGTGGATATTTGACTGAAATAGAGTGTTTAAAGAAAAGTAAGTTTAAATTAATGCAAAAAAATTGGATAAATAAATCTCAGCTTATGCTACTTTATTTTATAAAAATATTTTCATGTTACATCTAAGTTATCAAAATATAGCACAAAATTCAAATTCTTCTTGATTAATTTTGAGAATACACAGCAAATGAAGTACCATGTGAATAATTGCAACCATATTAAATTAATTGAACAATTTTTTTTTTTTTTTTTTTTTATTCAGCCCTCTTATAATAAAAATTTAGTGTGGACTATAAAAATTATTTATTTCAGGATGGAATCCCAGAATTTGTTCTGTAAGAAAAAATAGTGTGATCCTAAATAATTAGAAGAATGTAGAGATTCTAGAATCCCTAGTTCCAGTATCTCTTATTTCCTAAAATTTAATTTGATTCATAGTTTTAAAATATTTTTAGCACCTAAAATTCAAACAACCCCAATATAAAAATATTTTAGTACACCTTACCATCATTTATCTCTAGTAATCCTACTACTATCTGTAAAGTATGTATTTAAAATGAAAATTTTTCAATTTTAATCTATTTTTAATTTTATATTACTCTTTAACTAATGCTTTCAATATTAGACTTTACTACTATAACCCAATATATTTTTGGGAAGAACAAGACAGACTTAAAAATCTAAAAAAAAGGTTTAGCAAAAAATAAATTTAGCTCTACCCGTGCAAGGCCCAGGATATCTGTCAAGTAAATTTCTAAAAAGTTTCCAGGAAATTCTTAAGATGAAACACTCATAAGTAAAATTATAACCATATTTAAAGCATTAATTCTTTAATTTTTTCATGAATCAAAGCTTATTCTTGCTGAACATCATGAAGCTGTTTCATGGCTCAGCCAAATAAGACTTTTTTTAGACTGATTCTTACATTCTCCGAATTTATAGAAAAACCCCTGTCCACAAAAGCATTTCTATCAGTTGAATAAATTACGGAAAATCAGGGACTTCCAAGTTACTAATATTATAGTCATCTAATTTCCTTTCACTTCCTTTATATCTAAGCATATTTTAATCATCATGATAGTTCTTCCATCAAATTATTAATTAACATGATAATCAATGATAGTTCTTTTAATCCCTTTAAAATTTTTAATTTAACATTGGCCCCATCCATAGATATCTGTACTATTATTAGATAGGAATGCCAAGGCATCTTTAAAATTTTCCAGTAAATCTTTAGCACAAGAATGATATAAAAATAAAGATAAGTATCTTGTAATGACTTGATTTTTGTCGTTGCAGAATCCATTCTTTATATCCATCTGTAACTTCTGTGTAATTTTGTTAAGTCACTCATCAAATCGTATTACTAAATATTGATAATTTTATGTTCTTCACGGAGACAAAAAAAATATAAAGCAAGTTCATGAATATTGAAATCAGCAATTTTTCTTTGTTGTAGAATCATATTTTAACCAATATTGATGTCTGGAAACATGATTTTTAAAAGGATTATGATTTTATAGGGTGTTCGGTGTGATAGGTGTTCTGTTACACAGTGCAAATTTTATAGAATTTTTGCCTCAGTGACCTTTTCAGATTTTCAAAAATTTCACAAGGATTGGTTCTTATCTTTTTAAGTAGTTCGATAATTATTCAATAACTTACTTTGCTGGGGTGACTTAAAAATTGATTTTATAGTTGATTCATATTTGTTTATAATAGTTTTTTTTATTTCATGTGGCTGGTGAAGGCTCGCTTACCCATATTATTTAAGGAGAACATTGTATTGCATTAAATACACATTGCAGAAAACTTAGTTTTGTAGTCAATAACAATATTCAGAAACTTCAATCCCTGCTTTTTGAAATTTTGTTTTTTTTTGGACATTGTGAATTAATGTAAAAAATTTGAAAAATTACCACTTAGCATTAATTTCTTTAGCTATTACAAATATTTAATCACTTTTTAAAATTTGCTATAAATATTACTAAGTTTTGCAACTATGCTTAATTATAAAAATAGCTACAAAATATTGTTCATTTTTTTTTATCTCTACGTAAAATTAAATTAATACCTAATTACTATGCAATCAAATTAATACATAATACACAATTTTAGCTTTTTGAACTAACACACACAGATTTTCATCTGAAATTTTAATATGACCTCAGCTTTTCATACAAAAATAAGGCAATTTTTAGCAAATTATGCATGCGAATATTTATAATCACAATAAGAGAATAATAGAACATTTTTTAAATTAAAAAAAATCTTAAGGAATTAAATAATCATATTAGATCTACATCCAAAATACAAAATATTTCTGTAAAAAGTGTACTCATGTGTGCTATATGAGGTGCGTGTAATGTGTTGATGTTTAAAGCACTTATTTACTTCCAACAAAAACTTTGACTTGCTTGCAGCACTAACAACAGAGTTCACATTAAAAGCAATAGAATCAGCACTTATTGAATAAGACGTACTATTAATTTTGCAATATTTATAATTTTTATATATACTTTTAAAACACAATTGTTGTAAAATACTTAAACTATAATTATCACCCCAATACTGAGCATTATTAGTAGAAGCTTTCTCTTGAACATTTTAAGTTAAGTCCAACATATAAGTAATATCACTGTGCAGAGTCACCTTTCGATAATTTTATCTTCTTTGAAGGTTTAACAACCTTCTGAAATTCATCACCTGATGATGTCTCCTCGTTCTCCTTGCCCAAACACATAGAAACACACGACGGCCCAGCCACCAAATCTTCCACCTTCTGTAAGCAATCTTCAACTGATAACAATGTGTTGTAAACATCCATACTTAACACTGCCTCCTGGCGGTGAATAACTGTATCATTAAATTTATTTATCTCTGTAAACTGAGTTCTCAATGAATTTAGAGTCACGCCAAAAAATAAATTTTCCATGGTTACAAAAATCTTTTCAGGCCTTATGTTAATACTACCTCCTTTAATTTCAGCTGTAAATGGATATCTATCTGCCCACATCTTCAAAAAATATCCAAGCCACTTACCATGATTAGGCTCAACATCACTCAATAACAAAAACTTTTCATTTTCTTATTCACACCACCATTTATTAAGTGGTTTAACATACACATCACCTAACTTCTTAACACCAGCATCTTTACCACATCGCGGCGGACCACATATCCATGCACCACATGAAGCATTTAATTCTTGTACTCTAAATTTAACAGAAGTAAGTATATTTGTCTTGTAACGGTTATACAACCCTAGATAATCATTCTTAATGGATTGAATGTCACCTCTTTCAGCCGCAGACAAAACGGCCGCAAACGCGTTACCGCCAGATTTAATCTCCAATAATTCGCCATACTCTTTAAATTCACCATCTTTTCTACAGTAATCTGCAGCTTTCTTAGGTGTACCACGAGATCTTTCAATGTGACTTCCTGGAAACGCTTTCCGTATACTGGAAAACCGGACGCGGTTCTTATACTGAACAAAACACTGCCAATGTTTCCTATTTGTCTTAGGACAAGTCTCTTTACCACAAATAAGATATTGGTGCACCGTCTCTTTAAAAACGGGTTCTGTGTCAACGGCAAAACTTGTGAAACACCAATTCTTTGCGCGCACATCTTTACCAGCCATTATCCAATGGTTAACTGGCATACCGATTATGGAGTACCAACAGGGGGAAATACCCCTTAAACCTCCTCATCTTAATTCATAAATATGCTTGGAATTATAGTAGGCTGCTTAATTATTGTTAGTAAGATTAAAGATATAAGTTTCAAAAAATTCAAATTAAAGTAGGTACTCAAAAAAAAGATTTAAAAATACTATTGATAGAAAGTAAGATAAAAAAAAAAGAATTTAAAAGTTAAGTTTTAAATTCGGTGCAATTAGGGACCGGTTGTCGATGCCGTAAACATATTGCAAAACGTAAAAAAAACCAAAACTTCTTTATTTACCAATAACACTCAAGGGAATTGGGAGCCAATGGATGCATCTGAAAGGTAAAAATCGTTACACGGCCCCAAAAAAAAAAAAAAAAAAAAAAAGGCCGATCACAGAACCGTAATTCTTTTTATGCATTTTATAATTTTTATTTGGTTTTCAATTTTATACTTTTTGTTTGGTTTTCGATTTTATAATTTTTATTTATTTTTTTATATATATATATTTTTTCTAATCCTTTTATTTTCCTTACAAAAGAAAGCGTACAATAAAAACCTAACATGAATAAATTTAAAGCACAACGTAGCAATAATAAATGCGAAAAGGAATAGAGTTCGGATTTGAACCCTCAACCTCGATCAAAGATCCGAAGCTTTACCTCTGCGCCAGTTCGTCTTAATTAATCGGAGATCAAAAATATTTAAGCCAAAGTAATCGTCAGATACACATTGAGATAAATTGTCTCAGTGAGCTAGGCTCACCCCATTACCTGAACTCGCTTGCGCTTGTTCAAAGTAACAGCCATGGTGTTTCTTAATGTTTCCAATGGTTAAATAACCCGCTCAACGGCTATCCCGGTAATGCATCAGTTAAAAACGACGTCACATGACAGGTCATAATCATATCACGTACTACACTTGGCCATTTCCCATGGTGACCTAACTTAAGCGACCGGGAGGAAAGCAACTCTTCGCGCTTCTCCGAAAGCAACACTTCGGTTTTTCGATCATCTGAAAGGGAACATAACGAATAAAAACATTTATTTTTGGTGAAAACTACTCCCATATAAATATGGGTGGTTTATTTATGAATAATCATATGTTCCACACTTAAAAGTAAAATTTACATAACATTTCATCCGCAACAATAATTTCATTGGACATTCATATCTTGCACGTTTATCATCTATTTGCACAGTATAATACATATATATTTATGTGGATATGTACTTTCTTCTAAATAAATGAACAGATTATCAATATTTGTGCGATTCCATAAGGAGAACGCGATTTCTGAGCACAAATCTCTTTCCGGCCGCCGACCGTCAAAAAAGTTTCTTTTCAATAACAAAACGACAAAAAAAAAAAAAAAAAAAAAAAGCAGGGGGGAGGATAAATATGAATAAATTTGGTAAATCAGATGAAAGATTTAGTTCTCTACACTTTTAAGGAATGCCAACATGGAAGGGAATGCCAGCCAGCCGAAAATTGGAAGCTTAAAGGAATGGTTTTGGTTTAAAAAAAATTAAAATTCATATAGTATTATCGGTTTTTTTATGGTCACCTATTTTCTCTTTTCTTTTGTGAAGCAGCAGTAATTCATATTCTACTAATTTTTCTTTCCTCCAAACTTTTTAAGAACAGTGCGCATAATTTCAAGGATATCGTTCAGCAAAGTGGATTTTTCGTTGGGCGCAAAAAAAATGGTGTTTTTTTTTTCCAGTATTACCCGGTTTTGAAGTCCAGATTTTCAGGGTCATACAGTCAAATTCTTATTCGATTAACAAAAGGCTGTACAATTTTAGCCATCACACACATTAACAAAAAATTTAGTTTTTTTAAATATTTAGTAGTTTTGAAGGGGGTCGATGCTTGGGAAACCCTGCCTTAGATGGAACCATGAGGACAGTCATCCAATAAAAAGAACTGATTAAAAGAAAAAACTTTCTTCGTAAAAGAAATTAGCGCTTCCATGGACACCTTGTCAATGATAAAAGCAGAAATTTCAAACAAATGAATTTGCTGCATTATACATGTTCAAAATAAGAACGATTTGAAATTCATAGAAATCTTACATAAAAAATCTAAATAAAAATGGAATTAGCCTGCAACTTATCCATTTTACACATAAAAAAAAAACAGTTCCTTATTCCAAAATTGTTGAATTAAAACCCATCTAAGAAGGTTAATGTTACCAGAAAGACGACTTCGGGCTGATTTTATTTCACCTATAATGCAGAATGTATTAAAAAAAATAATAAATCCCAAATTTTTGTGATTGTAGACAGGAATTTTGGAATGTATTATTTTAAAAAATATAAACCAGGGCCTACCAAATGACACATAAGACTTCAGTTTGTCTATCTGCTTCTCTAGTACCAGGTTATATGTTTTTATACATAAATAACTTTTTTTACATATATGTGATAACAGCACTGGATTTCTTTAATTTGACAACTTTTCTTCCATTTGGCTGTGGAATGTTTCATTTTGAACCATTCCACAATTCATTCCCCCACACATACACATTCTCTTCTGAGAACAAAATTAATGCCCTTTTATAAAAGCATATGTTTGTTAAGTTTATTGGCAAAAATCTATAAAAAAAATAATACATGTATACTTATTTAAATAAATATAATTTTTTAACTATATCCAGTTTTGAAATGCCCTTTTTTTTTCCTTTTTAGAATTTGCATGTATGGCTTGGAGGTCTATTCAATCCTGAAGCATATATCACTGCTACTCGTCAATATGTTGCACAAGCTAATGGTTGGTCATTAGAAGAATTGGCTATGAAGGTAATATTATACTAAAATGCAAACAATAATCTTATTTGTCTGTTCAATGCAGTGTTCTGATCAAAAAATTATTATAGGTCATAGTAATGGATAAGGATGCAAAACCTACAGATCTGGATGAATGCAGTTTTGGTGTAACAGGTATGACAAAGTGTAAACCATATGTTTTTCCTAAAACATTATTTATTACTATTTGTCTGTGACACTTTATCTAAGCTTATGTTGTTTTACATTTTAAAAAAGTTTACCATAATTTACTGCTTTTAATCCACAATTGTAATTTTAAAGTGTTACAGAAAATGATAACCCATAATTTGCAAATAATTTCCAAGAAATTCTAAAGGGTTTCTACAAATGTTAAATAGAAAATTATGATGGTATTAAAATTCTTTTTGAACAATGCTATAGGATTATAAAAATTTCTGAAAGCTATTAGTTATTGAAATAAATCTTATAAATGTTTCAAACCTTGTGTTAAAATAACTGCATATGAGAGATAAAATGATTTTGTTTTGTTTTATATGCTGAAAGATACATCTTGTGATTTTTTTTTTTTTTTCATTTAACTTTTCAATAAAAGTTTTTTAATGTAATATATTTGCATCTTTGCAATAAGGTAATTATTTTTTAAAAAGTAATATTTATCAATATAATGATGCTTAGTTATTTAAAAAATTTTTTTTTAGTAAGAGTGCATATTCATTTTTGGAAATTTTTAATTCCTAAGAAACAACTAAATAGCTAAGTTTTTGATAACACACACAATAAAAAAAAAATCATTTTAAAAATCCATTTTAATACTAAAATAAGTGTTTAAATTCAATAAATATTAGTTTATATATTCAAGCATCAAAATCCTGCTTAAAACTTAAAGAACATTGGAGTTTTATATAGATATTGTGGGTGGAAAATAGAATTGATGATTGATACCATATCCAGACAATAGTAAGCTTAGGGGAAAAAAAGTCAACATGGATGAAAAAAAAATCAATTCATTTAAAGTTTTTTGGTAAGAAATGAAAAATGTATAATTTGTGCACAAAAAAAAAAAAAAAAAAAAAATGGGGTTTCGTATTAGAATATATACTAAAAATTTGATGCTACCCATCTCGAAATATATCTTTCAAAACATTTTTAGTTTCCCATTTCTGAAATACATATGCAAATTGAGTTTAAGAAATAAATTAAATTTAAGATGAATTTTTATATAAAATGTAAAGTGAGCTACCTCAAAAATTTTCTATCGCAATTTTTCTAAAAAAAGCAGAAGATCTCATGTGCTTCACGTAATTTCAGAAAATTTGAAATGTCATATTTTCATTTCCATATTGAACACCTGTGTGGTATGGTGTTTATCAGGAATGCCCAAGTCTGGGATATTCTGTGCCACTCCTTTAGAAGAGTTTTTTATGGTTTCACTGTATATCAATAGCTAAATGACAAACTCTGCAGAAACTGATAATATATAGCAAATGCTATTTTATGACTTATTTTTTTTAATAGGTCTAAAGTTGCAAGGTGCAGAATGCAGAAATAGTCAGCTTTATCTGACACTTACCATTTCTGCTGATTTACCTGTAACAATACTTAGATGGATTAAGTAAGTTATAAATATGTAAAACAAATTTCTTGTGAACAATATATTGTAACACACAAGCTTAATATAAAAAATATAATTATTTCTTATAGGAAAACTGAAGTAAAAGCATCAGGTCCAGAGGTAAGATTTAGAATTGACTTTTTTTTCCCACTTTAATAATATATGATATTGATATATTAATTTAATATCATTAAATATTTTTTGATATTACTAAAAAAGTACTTAATTGTCAGATAGTTCCAAAATTGTTCTTAATAAATGTTATTTAATATGATAGCCAAGTTTTTTTTTAATTATACTGTTACATGTAATATTTATTGTATGAATTAGAGTTTAACAAATTTATTTAATGTGTCATTTATTTTATTCTAGAATTAAATGAAATGTACTAAAAAATTTATTAAATGCAATACCAATTGAACAATTTTAATTTCTTGGTTATAGGTACAATATATGTAAAATAAAGCATGAGTAGCATGTGAATCATAGGCAGGATAGTCTATTAATACTTGTGCACAGTATAAATATATTACATTATATTATCAGCTTTCCGATATTAATGGTAAAAGTTATAAATTTATTGAATAAACTAATTTTTCCAATATTATTTCAGTTATTCTCTCTAAATTTTCTAAGGCAGTGGTTTACAAAATGTTGAGTTTAATCTCCAAAAGGGATTATAAATCAGAAAAATTCTCACTATTTTTAGAATAATATATTTATGAGGACATGTTTCTTTTATTTTTTTAGCAATTATTTTTGCTCTGAGAAAGATATTTAGAGATGCCATCTTAAGCGAGATATTTCAGTGCTTTTGTAAATGAAGGATTAAAGTGGCAAACACACAGAGCTATCTTTCAATTTAAATGACCACAAGCATTATCGTAGAAAAATTCAAATTCACAATTGTTGCATGCAGTTTGTTATATTGTCAAGTAATGAAGCAATTTGGAAAAAAAAAATCACTAAGTTTTCATTAAAACCATGTTAATTTAAAGATACCAATGCATGTACTGAAGTTATTTATTAAAAGATAAAATCTATTATCTAAGTAGGAAAAGAATTGACATTTTTTAAATACAAAATGCTATACAAAAATTTGAAATTTAAACATAAGTTTTTCTTGCTTATTACCAGTACTAATTTGCCCTTTAAAAAAAAATCACCTGCTCGTCATTTTTTTTTATAACAAAGTTAAATGCAAGGACAATAATATATTTATGTACATTAACTATTACTTGCTTAATTATTGAAAAAAATTGACACATTTTGTCTGTTTTTCTCAAAAGTGCAGAGGTTGTAATAGACATAATTTAGGCCTTAAAAAAAAATTGTTCATTAGTTTCCTGTTTTTTTCCCAATCTGTAGTTAATCGAAAATTTATTATTTTATGTAGAAACTAAAGAGAATTCATAGTAGTTGGCAGCTATGAATATTTTGAGTTAATAGATTGCTCCCAAATTATTAATAACGGAAAGGTTGAGGAGTCGCAAAGTTACATTTTTTTTTTTCTTCTTATTCCCAGCCCAGCCAATGCTTAACATTTTCTTGTCCTATAATAAGAGAATTCAGATATAATTTTATACATAGTATATGTTTAATTTTATGAAAAATATAGATTTATTTTCTTTTTTTACAGGTAACCCTTCCTGTTTACTTAAACACAACACGCAGTGAATTATTATTTACAGTCAACCTTCCTGTGGCTGGCCAACAGAAAGAGCACAGTTTTTATGAGAGAGGTGTAGCTGTTATTTGTTCTTCTGCCCTTGGTTAATTACCTGTGATGAACATTTGTTATATTATTGGGATTATTTTTACGGCAGCTAGCTCTCTTTTCACATGAACTTTAAAATTTTTAGATTCCTAATTTGTTTGCTGTTACAATTATTCAAGCATGTGGTATTTATTTATTTAAGGTATTAAAACTTTTTTCAAAGCCTCAATTTGTTTTCTTTTAAATGTCCAATAAATTCTAAAGACACTTACTGCGAAATAACTTTATTTTCTAGATATATATGTATACCGATGCATAAATTTCAACAAAGAAAAATGCATTTATTTTTTTGGTATTCTTTCTGTACATTCCTTGTCTTTTTTTTTATGGATATATAAACTGCTGCATAAATTTAAACAAGGAAGAAGGGGGCTTGCCTGCAATATTACGAAAGATAAGATTTAGATCAAGACTTACAATTATTAACCATTTGAAAATTGAAAGATTGATATCTTACTTTATATACTCGGAACATGCATTCTAGATTGTCATAAGAAGAAAATAATACTAGAGCACTCCATGTTTTCACAGTTTCTCTACAAGATATAGAATATTTTTTGTTACTCAAAAATTCACAATATTACATGTAAGATACAAATTAATAATTAAACTAAACATTAAAATTTCAAGAATCAAAAGTATTTTATGATTTGAATAAAAAATTCTTAATTTAAAAGCATGTAAATAAAATATAAGATTTTTATTTAATCTTCCAAAAAAAAATTCCTTAATTAGTTAATAAAAAATCTACATACATTTAATTTACCACAAAGAAAATTGTATTCTGAAATCTTTTAATACATGGTATAAATGCTAGCCATATGTGATCTTTATATTAATAAATTTTAATTGTTATGCAATTATATAAAACTTTTTCATAATTGCATGGCTTTTGTTAGTAGAAAAGATTACACAAGATTCACTCAAAAGAATTGAGTACACTATAGACACATTTCATCTCCTTATTATACAGCACATAAATTCATTTCATTATTGTAGATCTTAGTAAAAGGCCTGGTGTCTGAGTGACTATCGTTCGGTACCACAAGTTTCGGATTCGAGTCCCGTCTGTGCTATGGATGTTAGTAGTTGTTCAGAATCCATTTTAAACTGTAAGTCCTTGTCTAATATGACAGTACAGCATTGGGTGTAGGGCTGACAACCCTACTTCATAAAAAGAAAGCTATCTCGAAACCTGACAGTAGGTAGAAGGCCTTGGCCCACATGGGGTTGTAGTGCCAAAGAAGAATTTTTAAATTGATAAAGATTTTTCTTCAAGAAAGAGCTATGCATAATAACACATGTAATTCTGAAGCTTTACAAGGCTTATATTCCTTTATAGCATTCATATAAATATACAATTACTGGGAATATGTTTATGTATTGACTGTATAAGTGCCAATCTGTATGCAACATTTATTAAATAAAACATTCCATTCATTTCTGTATACAGGACAGTTTGTTGCAGAAAACATTTACATTAAACTAGAGATCAGTAAGGGATAGTGCATCACTGATAAGTCCAGATTCAGTCTAACCATTGACTTTTGGCATATGTTTATTTACCTGTGCACCAATTTCTGAGAATGAGACCATCATGGCAGTAGAAGTTTTGAATGGACATACAGACCTGTCTTTTCAGGAATACAATGCTTATAGAACTAAAATCTTATTGGGAAGGTTAATATAGGGAGCCTTATATTCACCTTCTACTGTTGAGAATAGAGTTGACCCTGATTTCAATTCAATGGATGACAATTTACATCCACATACTGCTCATCTGATTGTCAAATTTCTGGGAAAAAAAATGAAATCCACCAGTTCGATTTCCAGATCTAAATCCTACAGAGTATATGCCAAATGTTCCAGGAAAGACAATTGCATCTCTCTTTTCACTTTCCAGAACAATGCAGAGGTTGAAAATAGTGTTACTGGAAGAGTAGAATTGACTTCACAGGACACAAACTGTTTAATTATCAATATGAATTCAAATTACAAGAGCTGTATAATTTTAAGAGGTGACCATACCCTTTTCAAACAATTATTAATTCAATATTTAAAGCTCTTTTTTAAATTGACTGACACTAATGAGACTAATGAGTCTTTTGCACAACTGCACAATAGTATATCAACCTATAAAAGCACCAAATTTCATTATGGTCTATCCAGTAGTTTTGAAGATATTCAATCTAAAGTAAAAATACTAATAATTTTGAACATAAATGTGTCCAAATATAATGTTTTTTGAAGGAAAAACTAGAGCATGTGTGAACATCACAGCCAATAGATTTACAATATTCATAATCATTAGATTTATTTCTAATGCAGCCATGGTGCAATATGCAACAAGAATTTTGCAACTTCTAATTGAAGGCATTAAAGACACTTCAAGTGTTTATGTATCATAAGACAACATACATTTATTTGACAGGTGGTTTTAATTTGTTTGATGTATATTGTTGGAATTTATAAACCAATGAGTATGACTTAGTGTTGCTGTACATGTTTATAAACATCTTGAACTCTCAGATAATTGTTATTGCAGAATATGAACTTTACTATATAAATAGCTCATTAACTAATTCATAGAAATGGTTATTGTTCAAATCTTGTTGACAGGAAAATTGAATATGAAACACATTGTAAATATTTTACAAAATAAGAAAGTGACAAATAATAAACTAGAACCACCGACTCAGATGTATGTTTCATAGTGTTCTTTAAATAAAATTTATTAGCATTATATGAAACATTATTTTTTTAAAAATCTTCAAATTAATGTAAAAATGATTTAAAAATTTTTTTGATAAATTACTCACAACTTGAATTAATAAAACAATAAATACAATTATTTTCTAAAGATAATTATAAATTTATACTAACTTGGATGGTATTCGAATAATTCCTCTTCTATCTTTTTCTCTATATTGTAAAATCTCAACTGGTATAGAGCAGCTCATCTATAATATAGATTTAAAAGTTAAATATTGAAAATTAAATTTAAAGAATAGTTTTAATCATATCGTTAGTACTAGCTGTATAGCAACCTGACATATTTTTAAATATAAATTAATTTTTAAAGAAGGTATCCTGTCAAAATCTATCTGCTATATAAAAATTACACAACCACACATACTTTGTTACTCATGAGAAAAGACTGCCCTCGTGTGCACAACATGACCATAGAGTGACAAACCAAACAAACATGGGAATAGACTAAAATAATTTGTTATGTATTATGACAGAATTAATTTAAAAAATATATAAATTGATAAATATTTTCTTTCATAACTTATGGCTCAAAAGTGCTTTAATGTTTTGAAAGTATTTAAGTGCTTTGAAAGTAAAATTGAATATTTGAAATAATGATCTAATTTATAAAGAAAAGGAACATTTTGTAATCTATGAAGATATGATATGATACATGAACATATAATATGATTTTGTTATAAAAATATTAATAAATGGAAAGGTTAAAGCATGTTTTAAACATAAAATAAATTGAAAACTGACTTTAAATTAGGGACAATCTAGTTCTCTAACAAAAGAAACCTCCATCTCTTCTAAGAAAGCAATATTACCTGGACCAAATAAACAGACTATCTTGAAGTTACTTTAGACCAAAGTTTCACCTTACATTATTGAAATGAATTTCTAAGTACAAAAAGAATCCTCTACTCCTCTTTAGCTAGAAATTCTGTAATATATATTGCTAAAAAATTACTAAAATATAGATCTATATACTATGACTGATAATTTATTATGCTGTTCCATTTTGGAGCACCACCCCCATTTTTAACTTAAATGGTTGTGGTGCTTTAACTTTTAAATTTAAAAATTTACAAAATAATACCAGCAAAGTGATATGCAGTGTTTCCTAATTGATCAGAAAAAACCTTAAGCAAAGAATAAAGATTTACAAAATAATTCTTTGAAAAGCACTCTCGAAAATTTCATAAAACTTCGAAAAACATTGATAGCAAAGCTCTACAACCTTTCTAGATTATGACCCAAAAAATGGCTATCAACAAGAAATTGAAGACTTTGCTTCACATAAATCCACTATATATAATTCCCGTGTCACGATGTTTGTTCGCGATGAACTCCGAAACTAACCATCCGATTTTAACTTTTTTTTTTTTTTTTTTTTTTAAATGTGTGTTTTGTTCCAACTTGAGAGATAGGATAGTTTTTATTCAGATTTTTTTTCGTATTTAATTGCAAAATCGGTTAAAATCTATCATTGAGGAAGTCGCCAATCTTGTAACCCTGAATTTTCGCCAATTTCTTTAGGGTTGCAATACTGCAATTAGAGGAATTCGTAGCTTCATTTTTCAAACAATATAATGACTATTTTATTGCTATTTCGATAATTAATTGCAGAATTCTTATTTGCACTAATTTCATCGTTGGAGTAAAAAGTTTGTTTCCACCACAGACGAAAGATATACCACAATAAAAGGTAAGTTAGATGGCGCCGTGTCTCGATGCCTGTACTAGATAACCGTAAAATTCTCATGTTCTGAATATTATTGTTTTATTAAATTTTGGGAAAATTATATTGTATGAAATTTATATTATTTCTATGAGAAATAAATCAAATGTATGTAAGTATTACCTGATTTGATTATCAATATTTTTTTTATTTTCTAAGTTTGAATTTGAATTGGAATAAAATATATTGAATGAAAAGTTGTGAATCAAAACATTGAACTTTTCTATGCTTAAAGTTTGTCAACATGTGTTGTATTTGATTAAGAATTCTAAAATGAAATGTGATCTAACAAGATAATATAATATAGACAATATAATTTTAAAGAAAGATGGTGAATTTTAAGGAATTTTTTGAAAAGTGTGAAAATGAAATAAACTCTGCAATTATTTGATATAATGATAACATTAAAATTTTATAAAAGGTATTATAATAGTTGCAAGTTGAAAATCAAGGACATTTTATTTGAAAAACAAAGAATTTGAGTAATTTAAATATTGTCGAAGAAAAATTGATAAATGGTACTTTTAAGTTGGAAGTTATTTAAAGAAAACAAAACAAATAAATAAGTGTTTATATTAATAAAGGATAATTTAAAGCTCATTAACTTTTCCATTTGTTTTGTGATTTCTTTCATCATAAAATAATAAAACATTTTTTGTGAAGACGAAAAAACACATTTTCTAAGTTTGAATTTGAATTGGAATAAAATATATTGAATGAAAAGTTGTGAATCAAAACATTGAACTTTTCTCTGCTTAAAGTTTGTCAACATGTGTTGTATTTGATTAAGAATTCTAAAATGAAATGTGATCTAACAAGATAATATAATATAGACAATATAATTTTAAAGAAAGATGGTGAATTTTAAGGAATTTTTTGAAAAGTGTGAAAATGAAATAAACTCTGCAATTATTTGATATAATGATAACATTAAAATTTTATAAAAGGTATTATAATAGTTGCAAGATTGCTAGTTGGTTGCATGATCACCAAAATGAAACATCTGATCTTAGTAAAATTTGGGTTTGGTTAATGAATAAGTACTCAAACATACACCAGAAATAATAGAATACCATAAATAATTAGCAAATAAAAATGAAAATAACATTAATATTTAAATTTAATTGTGATTTGAATGCAACCTTTATGCAAAAAGGAAAAAAACATAAATAGTTACTTATATAGCAGTGTGGGAATACAGGTTTCTGAATAGTTCGTAAAATTCCTTTTCACACATTTGGTTGTTTACATGCATATTAGCATAACTTTTTATGCTTCATTTTTCAATGATTTTCATTCAATCACTTTTACATTCAGGACATTTTTTTTTTTTTCATCTTGGCTAATATACAATAACTTTCAGCAAATTATTTTTAAAAAATGTTGTCTCTGTTTACTCATGGATCAGTTTACATTTGGAAATATACCATATATGTGTGAGTGTAAATATATGTATATATATATATATATATATATATATAAAAGTAAAAATCACTGAAAATGTATATATTTTATCTCATATTACAGACAGATAGAAATAGACTTAAACATTTGAAAAAGTATTCTGCTGTTATATTTTTATGCTTAAAATTCTTGGCAAAAAAAATTATGTCTTTTACAAATTTCTTTTAATCATATAATTTCATTTCGGTTAAAATGGCTTGCATTTAAAATTATTTGGGTTAAGCTTTATTGGACTGTAATTTGAGTTATATCAAACTTTACATCCACTTTAAAGTTAAGTATGATATTTTAATTAAGAAATAAATATAGTAAAAAACAATATTTCAGATATATGCTTCTTTGATCACATATGTACATAATCATCAGAATAAACATTTACATCCTAATGAAAATGAATATTTACATATCAACAAATAGATGTTGAAAAGATGAATTTTTTACAGAGAAATGATAAATTGCACCATGCCATTACACATGCACATAACAAAATGAGTCAGGAAATACAAGATATTTAAATAAGTTTTCAAAGAAAAAAACCCAAGGAGGATATTTTTGTTGAACTGACATTTTAGTCTTGAAATTATTGTTTTGGAGGAAAGAATATAAAATTCAGCTACAAAAAAAGTAACAAAATAATGATTGAACAAAGTTATTACACAAATTTTTGAAAATATGATTATATGAATTAATAATAGGAATGTGAATTAATTTTAAGAGATTTACAATAGATGGTGTAACTAATGGTATATTGCATTGTACACTTGTAACATTCATGCCAAAGTTCTGTTATTAGGCTTTACATTATGTCATATTACAAGTGTTTTTTCTCAGCCCCAAAGATGTTGAATTACGAGTTAACAAAATACCATTTCAGCAAAGTTTTACTTTTTCTGTTTAATTCAAAGAAAGGTGCTGCTGAAAGTCATCAAATGTTGTTGGAAACTTACAATGAACATACTCTATCAATAAAAATGCTGATTTGAATATTTTAGAAGTGGCGATTTCGATACAATTGACAAAGAATGCCTTGGTCAACCAAAAACGTTTGAAGAAGATGAATTGGAAGCATTACTCAACTAAGATTCATGCCAAATGCAAGCTTGTATTTTGATCGCACAACAGTTTCCAAATGTTTAAATGAATTTGATATGATTCGAAAGCACAGAAATTGAGTGCCATTTGAAATGAAGTCAAGAGATG
Source organism: Caerostris darwini (assembly GCA_021605075.1). Classification (NCBI taxonomy): domain Eukaryota; kingdom Metazoa; phylum Arthropoda; class Arachnida; order Araneae; family Araneidae; genus Caerostris; species Caerostris darwini. The sequence goes on from BPLQ01014910.1 coordinate 426,180, forward strand.
TTGAACAGCGATTTTTCATGTGTGAACAATTGCTTCAACATAAAAAAAGAAAGAGTTTATTGTATTGCAACCTCACTGTCAATGAAAAATTCTACAATAATCCTCAGCATAAAAAATCATGAGGTTTGCATGGTCATGCCTCAACATCAAGGTGAAATATTCATGGTTCGAAGCTCATATTCTGTATTTTCTGGGACCAGATTAGTGTTGTGTACCATGAGCTGCTTAAATGAATGAAACTATCACTGGTGAACACTATTGAACAAAGTGATATGTTTGTGAATGCATTGAAGGAACAATAGATACAATTCGAGCAAAGACAAAAATGTTTTAATAATTTTTCTTTCATCCTTATGAAGATAAGAAAAATTGGATCAATTGGTGGACATAATCAAAAGATGGATTGTTCTTTCAATGCAGAATCCATATGCTATCAGAAAGTTGGGAAAAGATGGTAGCTAGCGTTGGACAATGCTTTGAAAAATAAAAATGTACACAATTCTTCATGACAGATACCTAAATTAGCATTATTATTTTACAACAAAACTTCCCTCAAAAGTAATTCACAGTTCTAATACATAATCAACGAAAATTGTTAAAGTCACATTATGTTTGTCATTCCTAATACAGAACATATGCATTTAAAATTTATCCATTATTTAACGATTTTTTAACTTAAAATTTGTGACTCAAATGATAATTATTAAAAAATCTAGTTTTCTCATTTAAAATATAAACGAATCTAAATATACAAAAATTATATCGCTTAACAATTAAAAATTCTGAAGGATATCAGCAATTAATAATCATTTAAGTACCAAAATCAATATAATTAAAAAATTAAACATTCTATTTCATTTAACTGCATTTCTTTAAATAGTAATGGAACTTCTGACTTTTTTTCTGAATAATAATAAGTCAATAAAATTACACTGACACTCAAATTGAAAACAAATTAATTTAGACCATATTATATGAATTAATTATTATAATAAATGTAAACTTTCTGTTAAAACTTTAAATTGTGAGTAAATTTAATGCATAAAAATAGTTCATACTTACATTACCATACACCTTTTTAATGCAGAAGATATAACATATCTAAATATGTTTATATCCATAGGAATTGATTTAAATCCATATTCTTCAAAAAAATCTCTGAAGAAAAGAAGAAATTTTTTAAATTTTATTTTCAAAAGTAATATTACATATTACAGAAAGCTACTATAAATACACAGATACTCACAAACTTATGTCCATGTAAAAATAAATTGCTTCTTCACTTTTATTCATATCTTTTAAGACGTTTAACTATTATTAACAATTCATATAACAATTAATGTATTAAACAGCCGTACTTAGTTGCCATGACATTATACAAAGCATTATAAGCAAAGGGGAGCGTTTGTTTATTTCCCAAATGGTTGCAGTTAAATAGATGTAATTATTAAAAAACCCGAACTGCCATTACACATACATTTCATGAATATTTTCAAGGAAAACTGTAGATATTTCTGACTTACAAATTCACGAGCGACCGAGTGCATTGTTGTGCTGCAGATGATTGGTTGTGGGAATGATCATGGATGATCACACCTATACGAGAGAGAAGGAAGACGCGTTGGAAGTTACAGCGGAGGGTAGTTTGAGCCCTTTTCAGGACCAGCTACCGCCGGCGTATCCCAAGCGCAAATGATCAAGAAGAACTGGCCTCATACCAGATATGTGTCAAACCTAAAGTCTTCTTCTGAAACACCAGGAATGACTGAAATTGAGAAATGCTATGGATTTGGTTGAAAGCAAAATCGCATGCCATCTCCACAAGGTAAGACTTCTTGGATCTTGCCCTATTAAAACCTGTATTATTCACTATCCTCCTTCAACTTCTCATACAAATTTTAAACCGAATTCTCTTCCTAAACAAAATCCTCTGAAGCGCGCGACTGCCGAAGATAGCGATTTTCAACTTCCCCCAAACGCAACACTGTTAAAGCGCCTACTTTCTTCTCTCCCAATACTATTTCTACGTCTAATAAATTCATGAACCTTGACAAATTAACTGAACCCGACCCTCCTCTGCCGCAGGCTCCAAAAATCCCGCCCATCATGGTCCGCCGAGCGGAAAATATCAAAGAACAACTTAAACCCATCAAGGACTCATTCAAAGATATTAAAATCACTCTCTCCGGAGAACTTTTCAAAATTTTTGCCAAAGACTCTGACGAACACCGCAACGTCACTAAATTCCTACAAAATAACAAAATGGACTTTTATCTAATTACGCCCCGTAATGAAAGGCCAACTAAAGCCGTTATCAAAGGTCTTCCTCGAAATACGCCTGCAGAGAAAATTGACCAAGAACTGTCGGACCTCAATTTCAAAAATTCTAAAGTTACTCAACTTACCAACCTCAAAACCAAAACTCCAATCACCGTCTGGCAAATAGTACTCCCTCGTACAAAAGAAAATGAAAAGATTTTTGATCTCACCACTCTCTCCTATCTCACCGTAAAAATAGAAAAATTAAATAGACGACCTGGCCCCACCCAATGTTATTCCTGTAACCGTTTTCATCACAGTTCTGCAAATTGCTATAGCACCCCCGATGCTTGAAATGTGGAGAAGCCCACAACACAAAGCAATGTACTATAACCGAAAAAATTGAAAACCCCACTTGCATTAACTGCGGCCAGACGGGTCATCTCGCTGCTTGGCGCGGATGCCCAAAATTCCCTAAACCAAGAATTCCCCCTCAAAATCCTGCAAATCCCGCAATTTCACCCCCTATCGCCAAGTCACCAATAACTTCTCTTACGCCAATATCGCCGCCACCAACATCACCCCTCAAATTCCTCCGAAAATCACTCCTATTCAAATCCCCCAAATTCAAACTGATGCTACAAACAATACGGAAATTTTTCAATTACTCTTTATTTTGAAAGAATTTGCACAACTCTTCTCTAGCGATGGAATTAAATCAATGTTCATTAACATGCAAGCTGCTCAAACTAAAGAAGACAAATTATTTACTATATTGCATGGATTTTCCGCTTTATACAATAAATCAAATTAATGTCTGATCCCTTCACTGGACTCAAAATGCCAACGGCATCTATTGTAAATTGACTGATTTTAAAAACTTTGTTCATAATCATAATCCAGATGTTATTCTCCTTCAAGAAACTATGCTTAAACCCACCCAAACTATCTTCATTCCAAATTATAACTTCTTTCGTAATGACGGTCCACAAAACCCTGTCTCAGGTGGCACTGCAATACTCATCAAAAACAATATTTCTCATCACGAAGTTCCCACGCCCTCCCTCAAAAGCATCAAAACAACTATCATCTCTGTCCACTTCGCTAACATCCCCCACCACCATTGCTTCTATTTATGTTCCCTGCCGCATCACCGCATCCGATCTCCTCGCTGATCTCACTACTCTCCTATCCATCAACAACAGTTCAATTCTCTCCGGCGACTTCAACTCTCATCATATCCGATGGGGTTGTCATACCAATAGCTATACTGGCATCAACCTTCTCAACTTTTCTGTCCGCACTGGTTTTGAGATCATTGCACCCTCCATCCCCACCAGATACGGTCTGAACTCTTCTTCTGTTATTGATCTCACGATCCTTAATAACTTCCATTACACTTACGACATCACCTCCATCTCCGAACTTTCCTCAGATCATAATCCAGTTCTTCTCAATTTTAATGTTAATTACATCACACTCAATATCCCCCTAAACTTACCACCAACTGGGAAACCTTTACCAAACAGTTTTCTCAGATCACTCCCCTATTTCCTTCAAATATCGATAATAGCAATGATCTCGAAACCGCTGTGGATAATCTAATATCATCACCGCCTACAATCTTGCTTCTAAACCTCTTCATAACAAAAGCACTTATTTCCTTCCCCCTCCAATCAAACGCCTAATCACGCAACGAAATAGAGCAAGGAAAAATTGGCAAAAGTATCGCGACCCTTTCTCCAAGCATCTCTACAACAGAGCACAAGCTATTCTCCGAAAAGAAATCAAAATCTATAACGAATCTACTTGGGCAACTGAACTCGCCGCGCTTAATACGGAGGATTCCTCCCTTTGGATTACAGCTAAAAGATTCAAAAAGAAACGTTCTAGCATCCCCGCACTAACCTCTAACGACCTCTCACCCTCTACCGCCCTCACTGACTCTCACAAAGCCGAACTTCTTGCTGATAGCTACCAGGAACAATTCTCTGAAAACAACATCTCTGATACTAACACTGAAAACATGGTCTCCGACTCTCTCATGAACTTCTTTCTTCACCCTTATCCCACTATTTTTTACGCCACTTCCCCTTCTGATATCATCAACTACATTAAATCTACTAAAATTAAAAAAGCTCCTGGTATAGACAATATTACTAACAAAATGCTCAAAAATCTCCCAACCTCCACTATCTTTTTGCTAACTCATATTATTAATGCAATTTTCCGCCTTGCTCACTTCCCTACTAAATGGAAAACTGCCCGCATTCTCCCAATCCTAAAACCCGGCAAAGACCCCACTAACCCCACCAGCTATCGACCTATCTCTCTTCTTCCGACTCTCAGTAAACTCACTGAAAAAATCATCCTCAGCAAATATCTTGATTTTATTTATTCTAATAATATTATGTCTCCTCATCAATTCGGCTTTGCTAAGAACCTTTCAACCACCCATCAGCTTTTACGTGTCACTGAAATCATCGCACAAGGACTCGCCACCAAATCTGCCACTGGCATCATTTTCCTAGATATTGCTAAAGCCTTTGACAGGGTCTGGATTAATGGACTTATTCATAAACTCATTTACTATAACTTCCCGTCGCACCTTATTAACCTAATCTGCTCCTTTCTCTCTAATCGTAAATTTGTTGTCTGTGTCAAACATCATGATTCCTCCCTTAGACAAATGTCTGCTGGAATTCCCCAAGGTTCTGTCCTTGCACCGCACTTATTCACTCTTTTCATGAATGATATCCCTGTCTCTCCTGAAACCTCTCTCAGCCTTTACGCCGATGACACAGCCATTATTGCACAAAACAGAAATACTACTTACCTTGTTAAACAACTTCAAAGCCATATTAATCTTCTCGAAATCTGGCTTACTAATTGGAAAATTAAACTCAATGTTACTAAAACCGAAGCTGTTTTCTTTTCGCGTAAACATTATCCCATCCAAACTGTCTCTATCTACGGAGAGAATATCATCTGGACCAATAAAGCTAAATACCTTGGAATTATTTTGGATAAAACGCTAACTTACAATCAACACATCCTTCATCTTCGAGAAAAATTCAATAGAGCTATTCGCATCTTTTACCCTTTAATCTGCAGAAAGTCTCATACTTCCATCCAAATAAAATTGCTGCTGTACAAAGTTTATCTTCGCCCACTCATAACCTACGCGAGTCCAGTCTGGGGATCAGCCGCCAAATCTAACATCGCCATCCTCTCTAAACTAGCGCATAACTTTTACACTAACATCCCAAACATCGATAACGAGCTGCTTAAACGACTCCCAGAATATGATATAAACAATCCGAAGAACTCCAAACGCCCGCGAACCTCACTGCTAATTAGCTGACATGTTTATTATCCCCGCGCTCAAGATTTCGAGTTTTTTTTTTTCATCTGCAGAATGTTTTCTCCCAATAGCGCTGACCTAGATTCATATATTGATTTTTTCCCAGTTCGCTCTCCGTTCTCTTAGTTTATTTTTTTTTATCAATGTTTTTTTTTACTTTTCGCTTTTTTGTATGTCATTAAATGTTTAGAGGAACTGGTCAAACACAATCTGTTTTAGCAAAAGCGTTTCATTGTGACAAAAAAGTGCCATTTTCTGAATATAAAATCAGTAATTGCAGACTGAAAATGTTAGCTGAAGGTCAAGAGAAAATTGTAATTGTTATATCAAAACAAAATAAGTATGGGTATTTAACCCATATTGTCAGAAGTATAACAAACAAGTAATATCTGTTTTTTTTAAATTTGATATGAAAATTTTCGAACTTGATTTTAATAAACTAGCATTGACTGAACAGTTTACATTGTCAGGGTGATGTTTCTTAGTATAATATTAATGAATTTTAAAACTCAAACTGCTCATTCATAAGGCCCCGAAAGTTTCATTTTCATTAAATTATATTAAAAAAAAATTCACTGTATATATAATTGCATTTCTTAAAAAAATCTTTCATTAAAGTCATTTTTTTTTCTGCTTGAACAAAATTAGAAAAATCAGGCAGTTCCTTCTTGTCTCTTTACTTAGCACTAGTAGCTGTAGACAAAACTCTCCCAAAAAGTTAGTTTTTTTGTTTCAGAATTCTTGTATAAATATTGCATGCATCTATTTTTTTTTTTTTTCATGCATCTATAATTTCTTTTTTTCTAAAATTAATTTTTGCATTATATGTTTTATATGTATTGAAAATTGTGTACTTTATTGATGCTAAGTTTTATATTGTAGTAGTTATAAACCCTTGTAAATAATACTCTATTTACCTTCTAAAATAGCAATATCATGAAAGACAAAATGTAACACATTAAAATTTATTTTAGAAAAGTCTTACAACACAAGAATTGTTTAAATATAATTTTAAACATTTTCAACATAAAAAATATAAAGAAAACACAGAAATCAAACTATTTATCATCACCACTTGCAATAATAATTATCTCCAGAGTGGGATGAAAAATGCAATATCATTTGATAAAAATCATATGACTACAATACCATCTGCCTTCTGTATAGTTTTTCAATTGATGAGCTTTATACATTTTGCCAAAATACATGTATTTAATAATTAACGAATTTCATTGGGACATATTGTGCCATTTATTGAAATGGTATTGATAACATGTAGCAAATAATATGAGTGCATTTCTATGTTGAGTTCTTTGTAATGCTGCTTACTAATTCTGTCATCATGCCTTTTCATTGTGTATAATTCATAACGCTTGAAATAAACTCTTATGTTTTGGATAGTTGGGGGAAAGAACTTTTATTATACATATCACTAAAACTAATTTATTAATATTGATCTTTCATATTTAATTTGTTATTACATTAAGTACTATTTGTGTTATAATATCCAATAGTGTGCTTGTCTAATTTATGTATGCATTGATGAAATTGCTGTTATTTATAATTTTTATATTGCACTTATTATTTGTTAATTAAAGCACTTAAAAGATTAAAGGGAAAAGAATAATGAGAGAAATCATTTCATCTATGTAAGCAGCACTATTAGACTTCACAAATTTTATTTGAAACAGGTGAGAAAGTTGGTTCTGTTAGTTAGTTTTGTTCTGTATTCATTATAGCAAATAAATATTTTCTGGTATGCCATTAACTTTGTAAACATAATAGATTGAACAATATAAAAAGAATTTTAATATTTGTGTTTGGAATGGTGTTTTGCTTGAAACCATTATGTGCAGCATCTTTTACTCAATTGTATTATATCAACCTCTCAATGTAAATATTTTCCCTGGTATGAATTTAATTATTAATTGTACATAACAGTAGTTATATGGGAAATTCCTTTTTTTTAATTTTTTGTAATGAGAGTATTAACTGAATTTTATTCAGATAGGGAAAAACTAAAAATGAAAAAGTTATTACCTTTCATAAAATTTCAGAAAAATATTTATATATTTTATTAAATTTTTCAGATTTATTTATATTTCTTAAGAAGAAGAATGAAATATTTATATGGAAATATTCTTTTTGTGCTATTTAAATATTTAACTTTCTAATTGCTCGTGCTTGTGAATAACATAGAATGGATATTTTGGTTTCAGAATTGAACCTGATAAAAAGGAAATAAAGAAACCTATACCTGTTAAGAAAAACACAAGATTTATTTCATTATTTGGTAATTACTATATTTGTCTTTTCTTATTGAAGAAATTGTATTTAATGTCAAAAAAGGTTTATATTGAAATAATGGCTTATTATATGACTTTTTGTCAACTAGTTTTTAATTATTTGATATGCTATTCATCATTGCATTATAAGAAATGGATCAGATATAAAACTAAATTTTTATTACAGATGATTGTAAATTTTTTTTATTTGCATATATAGTTAAGACATATCTTATGATTAGTAAATGACTAATTTCTTTGAAAGTTATGCAAGTTAACATTTATTTTCATCATTTCCTTCCTCATATTTAATGGAATGTGGTTTTAGTGCAGTCTCAACAGAAAAGAAAGAAACAGTCTGCAAATTGTAGTATACTATTGAAAAAAATAGAGTGAAGGATTAGTTCAGTGGTAGCAGTGTTCATCCTTTTCACAAAGATAATTTTTAATGTTATTTGCAATTTTTTATTTTCATGTTATATTTTATTTTATTACTTTTCTAAGTTTAATACAAATGTTATTATGGGTGATTTTAACAAATAATTTTTCAAGTTTCAAGGTTCTTGTTAACATCTTTATTATATTTTAAGATAAAGTAGTTACATATATATACATAAAATAACACATATTTTTATTATTTCTTCCTATTTCTTTGCTTAAAGTAAGCAGATTTCCATGAGGGCAAGGATTAATTATTTTTTTCTATCAAGATGGGGCTGAGTAGGACAAATAAATTTATGAACCACTGATTTATATTGGGTTGTTCCACATGAAATTAGCTTTGTAGTATTAGCTGACATTCTATAAAATATATATCTATCAGTATTAAGTTAAATAAGAGTGTTATATATCATTATATTGCTTATTATGTCCTCTATAGAATTGTATATTTTGTTCACATGTAGTTTTTAAATTTTAAAGAATGTTTTAAACGTATAAAAACATGGAATCCCACAAAATAACAGTCATTTTTCTGTATGAACATAAACTTAGATATTCTGCTTTGAAGCAAGACAAAACATTAATAAGGATTCGGGAATGATACATCTAATGTATCCACTTTGAAACAATAGTTTGAGGAGATCAGATCAGGAAATATGTTCAGTATATATTTATATGTTCTGTATTAGAAAATGAACCCTGTGGAAGACCTGGAAGCATCATATGTAATGATGTTCTGAAGGCAAAAAATTGAAGCTAACCCTACAATAAATGTTAGGGAACTTACTGTTGATTTTGGAGTAGGTATAGGATTTATTTTGAGACATCTTGTAGCCATGGAAAAGGTGAAAAAACTTGACAAATTGGTTCCACATGAGGTGACAGATACGAAGAAATTGTAAGACTTGCAGATTTGTACATCATTAAGAATTTGGCAAAGAGATTGTTCTCTTTTGAACCATATCATTACTTGGGATTAAAAATGAATGATGTATGATAATTGTAAATACTCAGTCCAATTGCTAGAAGGTAAGGAAATGCTTCAACATACACTCAAACCAAGCTTACATCCAAAGAAAATAGTGGTGGTTTGGTGGAATCAAAAAGGAGAAAATGTCAAATAATTAATGCACAGTATTACTGTCAACAAATTGATATTGTGTATCTGAAATTGTTGTCATTAGAACCAGTGTTGGGGAATCAAAAAGTGCTATTCTTCTCCATGATAATGCATGACCTCGTATGTTACAAGTCACACTCCAAAAGCTGAAGGAGTTGAAATTTGATGTTTTGCCTCATCCAACCATGTTTGCCAGACTTGTCTCCTGCTGATTACCAATTATTTAAACATTTTGAATTGTATTTAAAGAATAAATGTTTTGTCTACCATGAAGCTGTCTAAACAGCCTTAATTGAATTTATTAACTATAAATAAAAGGTGTTCTTTGAAACTGGCATAAAAATGTTTTGTAATCAATGGCAGAAGTGCATTTTTGTAGATGGAGCATATTTTGATTAAATATGTTCAAACAATTTGCGTTTGTGACTTTTTAAAAATTATATACTCACAAATTCATTTTGTATGAACAATCGCATGCCATCCCCAAATTCGAAACCAATTGGGAAATAAATAGCCTAAGGTAGATATGAAATCTCAAAAAAGTTGTGGGTAATGAAATAGGAGCTTACGGGACCTATTAAGAAAACAAAGATAAAAATATTGCCAAAAGTTATGAATTATAACTTTAGAAAGCCAAAGAAAAATATACTTCAATAATTTTTTTATATTAAATAACATTATTTTAGAACTTTATTTTCAATTATTAGGCCTTAAAAAATGGACTGTAATGTTTAATAATTGTTTCCTAGCATAAAAATAAAAAAACTATATAAATTCAGATTGCCTATTCTTATGAGCTGATTTATTTTTTCCTTGTTTATTTAAATAATTAAATTCATGTAATGATACATTAATTTTTCTAGTGTGATAAAATCTGTGTTTCAGTATAAATTTTCAAAAAAATTTCTTTGCACTTTTGTAATCTTTTTTCTCTTCAAGGGGGAAAAAATTGAGGTATTTACTCTAGGGTGTGATTTAGGTAGCACTAATTCATCTTTAAGAACCTATCTATAAAATTTAAGTTTTTCATTTAAAAGAAACTTAAATTGCATAAATTGCATTTTTTTTCATATTGACGATAAAGGTATATGACATATATATTGACGAATTTCAAGATCCTTGCATATCTTTTGATAATGTGTCTATGCACTTTGGTGGGGATAGAGCACCAGTAATGCTGGGGCCAAGAAATGGCATTCAGAAATATTTAAAGGACCAACAAGAAGAGCTTATTGTGATTGTCTGATCATGCCATCTTTTAAATTGAGCTTGAAAAAAGCTGCTTTCCTGATTAAATTTGTGTCTCATTATTTGCAATCAAAAAGAAAAGTTAGCAATATTTCAGAAATTACCAATATTGCAATTAGAAAAATTCCAAAACATGTCTTGGATTGGTAGCTTTCTCTTGTTTGTTAAATTGAAAGAAACTTGGCGGAGTTGGAACCACTTGTAAATTTTATCCTTAGTTAAGTCAACTAATTGTTTGTCACTAATATTAAAATTGTGTCAAATTAAAAAATATCAAAATTGCTCATCTTATAGCTATTTTTTTATAATCTTACTACAAAGAAACAAAATTGCATCTTAAATACCAAAATGAAAGCTGTTTCTCAAATGTCTGTTATTGCTAAAGAAAAGGAAGGGATTTTCATCAAAAAATAAAATTCTTTTTAGTTCTGTAAAGAGGAAGAAACATCTTTAATTTTTTCCTTTGAATTTCAATAAAGCATATTGTTTTTTCATTTTACTTTGATCTCATGAATAAGTGAAAACAAATTTGGATTTTGTTATTCAGTTCACCCTTTATTCATTGTTTAAAGGAAACTTTGTATGTTCTTTTGAAAATCTGGTTATATTTTATTGTTTTTTTCATAAGGGCATGTAAAATGAATAAAATGCCTGACCATGATGAAAAAGTACAGAAAAAACTATGATTTGAGAAATAGAAACAAAACTCATATCTAGTGCAAACATTATTCTGAAGAAAAAGGAGAAATTTTATTCACAAATACGAACTACATAGTTGTGTGCTATTATATCAAAAAATTTTCTCTCAAATTTAATATTTTCTCTCATAAATAATATTTTATGAAATTGTATTAAATTTATTTTATTTGTAGTGGAAGGTTAATCTAGACAAATTATCAGCTTAAAATATGTAAATTAACTTGCTGTTCCTAGAATATCCAAAGAAGTACAAAGAGATAGGGCGAAAAAGTTTCAGAGTAAGAGTAGTATGCCGAAGAGGAAAGAGAGAAAAAAAAAAAAAAACATTGTCTGCCCAATCGTATTTCAAAATGCTATCTTAAACAATCGATATCTATAGATTTCTGTAAATATAGCAATTTAATTTTGAAAAATATAACATTTCAACTCTCACAGTGAGGCACAAACTTCAGGTTCTTAAAATATCTGACACAGATTTTTAAAGATAGTGACATGAATTATGTCAAAGAACATCAGTACCAGGATGTAATAAAAAAGCACAAAGTAATAGTCAGTGATGAAAATGAAATTTGCCTTTTCGAAAATCCGTAGAATCAGTTTATTTGATGTTTAAAAAAAGAGTTTCGTCCTGCATGTCTCATACAGTCAAGCTTTCTATTAAAATGAAGTTGTAAAGCTATTTTTTAACTATTGGTATAAAACCCCTTTACATTTTCATCAGAATGACAACATTTCAACTTATGATGCGAAGGAAATGTTTCCTGATCGAAATTTATATATTAATTTGACAATGCACTTTGTACTTAAATGATAAAGACATTCCTCACATTTTAAATTAATTGAAAAATTATTTCATAAAGTTAAATACGAAATCTCAAAAAAGTCTTCAGGAAGGAAATACAAACTTATTGGAGCTCTGATCAAAACAAAGAATTGAATAATTTTTTTTGCTGGAAAAATTGATTCCTTTAATATCTGTCATATGTTCTGCTGCTATCAAGTGAATAAGATAACCAATCAAGCATAATATTCATATTTGCATTTTTAAATTGTTCATTTATTTTCATTTAAATTTTAATTTGTAATTGTTTCTAAAAATTGCTTTTAATTCTATAACTCTTTTTTGTATGTATTATATAATAGAATATTAATGAATAACACATATAACTTAATACAAGCACCTTATACTAATTCAGATATTTAAAACTTGCGAGTTTTATCTCATTATTCATTAATCCTTATATGTGCAAACGTTATGATTAATTTGATGTAATTGTAAATCTAAAAATGTCTTTTTATTGGTGAAATTGCTATTGAGTAATAGAAGACAGTTTATATGAATTGTATTGCATTTAACTATTATTTAATTTTATAACATGATCACAATCATTATTTTAAGATTAATAGACCAAATCAAAAATTAAACATTTTTATTATTTAGATGCTAATTTTTGTTGAATTCTTGTGTATAAAAATAATGTATTTTATCATTTACGATAATAGACTAACTGCTGTAAATTTTTGTATCATTCATCAAACAAAATACTCAATCTTTTTCTGCATTAAGTTATTTAATATCTTTTCATGGCAAAATATATTTTATATATTTAAAATTCTTGATTTGCAAAATTTGATTTTTCTAAAAAATTGATTTTGGATTCTAAAAATTTGATTTTTTTAGGTCTTTTATTTGTCGTTGTGACTAATCCTCAGTGTCTGGCAGCGCGGAATGGACACTCCATGAGTAGTCTACTCCTGGATGGTAGGAAAGGGGGCAGTTTCTGTTGTGATGGAGCACCTGTAGGTAGAAGTCTGACTGAGAAGAGGGCAGTGCCTTCCGGGAGGACATTTTAGGGGGAACTATCCCACATTTGTGTTTCATATGGGAGAAAACCTGGAAAACTTCCACTATGTAAGGAGGCACGATGCTGAACATCTCAAAAGCCATAAAGTCTCTTCGTTTTTGAAACAGTGTCTACAACAATGGTGCCAGCCAAGTGAACCTCTGCTCTAATGCTCATGTTACTACTGAGCCACTTTTATTTGCTAAAAGGTATGAACTAACTTAAGGATACCAATAAAATATATAATTCAACGATTTTCTTGTATTGAATGAAATTATTTTAGAATTTGATTTTAATAATTGGGCAGAAGGAAAATTTATTGTAATTTTTAAGAATTGTTTCCTAGCATAAAAATAAAAAAAAATTTAAACCCAGATTGCCCATTCTTATGAGCTGATTTCTTTTTCTTTATTATTATTTAGATTATTAAATTTGTGGAATGATACATTAATTTTTTAGTGTAAAAGTATGTGTTTCAGGATACATAGTTTTAAAATTTTATTTGAAATTTTGTAATTTCTTTTTAAGTGAAAACCAAAATTGCGAAATTTGCTCAAGGATCATCATTTAACCAGTACTATTACTACATCTCCAAGTGCCCCAAAAATGTTAGTTTTTCATTTAATGCAATACAAATGTTTTCCTTACCTGTGTTAGTTTTATGTAATTTCTGCATTAATTTTCAATATAATTACATTTTGGTTTTTATTGTAGCTGATTAAAAAAGTTTGTGTCAAATTGTTTTTTGTGATTATAAATTCTTTAACAAAATTATATGTTGCTGATCATGATATTTGCAACACCATAGAACACAAATCATAACAAAATAATATTTGTTTAACTTGGTTATATAGAATTGTAATGCTTAGTGTATTACACTACATGAATTTCAGATTTCAAGCCTAGGTTTATTTGATGTAGATGTTGATAAATTTTGTTGTGATCGTTTGCATTTAACCATGAAATAAACTTTTCAATCACTAAATATTCTTATATTATGTGATGTTTCATTTATTGTGCAATCATATATTGGCTCTTGTTAATCTGGAAAGAAGAGCCAATACCATGACCTTTTACTTTTTTGAGATATTAAATTTATTTATTTAAAAAATGTTTAGCTTTTAGTCATCAGAAAGTTATATTTTTACTGTATTAGTGTATTTCTTTAGTTACCTCATTTATTAAAAACACTATTTTAAAAATGTTTTCATTTTCCACTATAACCAAAGTGTTAACATTTCACATTCTAACAGATTTTTCCTAAATCTTTGCAATACTGAATATTTGGATGTTGTAAATAAAAAAAAAAATGAAATAGAAAATAATTTTATATATTTATTATTTAATATTATGTTAGAAAACCAAATTATTTTTAATAAAAAAAAAAAAAAAAATTCAAGGCTATGTTTTGCAACAAATTTTTTTGAAAGAAATTCTTTTAAATGCTCCAAATTATGGAAATGAATTATCATATTCTGCTGAAAAAATTTAGAGGATTTTATGATTTTGATTAAAACTATGGATGAAGGAAAATTTTGTTGACTGATATTTAAATATTATAATGGTTAATAAGTTATGAGAAAAGGAAACAATATAGGTGACAAAGAAGAAAATTTTATTTCCTATATTTTTCGGTAAATAAAAAAGCACAATTTGTGTATATCACAAAAGTAAATGAAATTGTGATCCCTTGACAAAGATTATATGGGTAATGTTTAAGGAGTATGGTATCCTCTGACGAAAGCAATGTTGCACAATGATGAGGCATGGAATCAACAGGGTTAGGAAGGAGAGACTAGTATGCTCTCCGATCCTGTAGAAGAAAGCTTTCAACTATTGAATTGTTTTCGTGGTTGATAAGTAACCAGCAAGCCTTCTTCCTAGAATGTCCAGACATTTTGTCTGTGTTATAAACTGTTCAATTCTTAAGAATTCCTTCATGGGAAAGAAAATAGGTCATTGATAGAGCACAATGTGACTGTCAAACAAGGACAGGAAACTTGACTTGATAGTTCTAAAATTCTTTGATTTAAAAAGGATCATATTGAAGTTATGCATTTCAATCTCTAGAGTAGTAAGTTTAATTTTTATAGAAAGCATTAGATATCCACATGAACATACAAAGAATGAAAACTGGACAATCTTTTCAAACATTTGGGGAGGCGGTTGCTGCTAAAAATTTCCTGATTATCCATTTAGAGTAGTTGGGTACTCTGTATATGTATATCTGACAACCCTCCCAGATTGTGAGGAAAATTTTTAAAATTTTATTCTATTTTCCATGTTTATTTTATTGTCGGCATGGCCAAATTCCTGTGATCTTATTTATTAATAATCAAGCTTAACAAAAATCCAGCTTAAAATGTGAAACTTCCACTCTTTTCTATTCTGAGATGTAGTAGGCTGTCCTTTGTATTGATCAATAGACAATCGTTTGTGGTTATTTAGAACGAAATCATTTTATATTTCTCAAATTGAAGTATGTTTGAGTGATTATATTTGAGAAATTCTCGTTTCTGCAGAAGAATCAAACTAAATTATAAATATACTAATTTGTTTATTTAAGTTCACAAAAATTTATTTTGCTGACCTAGCTCATTTTTTTTATATGATAAAGAGAAATCAGTTATATAATACCTTGTTGCAATCTACTTTTATGTAAGTTAAATACAATTGAATTATGTCTAACCAAGTCACATTATTAATGCTGCTGATTGTTGTTACATGTAGAATTTTAACATTTCTGGATTTGAGTGCGTGGTGCTAGTTCATGCTAATGCTTTTTTTCATCATTTCTAATTGAACATAATATACCAGAGAGTGCTTTTGATCATGTTAGGAAAGTTTTTAAGATAATTTTTGTAGATTCTGAAATTGTTCAAAATGTAGCTGTCATTGAACCAAAAATTCTGCAATCACTAATTAAATAGTTGTTATAAAATAAATTATGTGGAATGTGAACTTATTCTATATTTATTGATGGAACTAATGATTCTGATGTAAAACTCCGTCCTATAGTTGTAATATATTATAATACGAATTTAGCTGAAGTTCAAAGTTGTACATTTTTTTGTTGCTATTATTGAAAATGATTGTATTGCTAGAATTTTGCTGTAAGTATATTAGTAAAACAGATCTTTAATAAATGTGTCTATGTACTTTGATGTAAAGAATACTCCTGTAATACTGGGGCCAAATAATAGTGTTTAGAAATATTTGAAAGCAGAACCACAACTTAATTTGATTGTAAACTTATTGTGCCTGGCCTGCCCATGACATTTTTTAAAATTTGATAGCACAGAAAGCTACTTCTGCAATTAATTTATATTTTTAATCTATTTTATTTATATTTAGTTCTAAAGGGAAATAAAAGTTAGCAGTGTTTCAGGAATTGCCCGATGTTGACATTAGATAAATTCTAAATTATTCTTAAACATGATTGCTTTTTCTTGAATTTACATGGGGAAAAGCTTGGCTTAGGGATAACCTTTTGTAAGGTTTTTCCATAGTAAAGTTAGAAAAGAATTT
Organism: Caerostris darwini; assembly: GCA_021605075.1. Lineage (NCBI taxonomy): Eukaryota > Metazoa > Arthropoda > Arachnida > Araneae > Araneidae > Caerostris > Caerostris darwini. The sequence continues at coordinate 442,968 of BPLQ01014910.1, forward strand.
GTTACTAAGCTGAAAATGGAATAAAATTCAAAATTGTCAAAATTACTTCTGTAATAACTATTCAAGTTCTCTCCTTACCACCAGGGAACAAAGTTGTTTATTGTGTAGTGAGATAAATGTTTTTCTCAGCTGTCTTTTGATTTAAAGAAAAAAAGGGGAAAAATTTTATTAAAAATTAAATCTCTGGCAGTTACTTAGAAAAGCCAATATCTTTTTCTTTCTTTGAATATAAATAAAGCATATTTTTCTTTCATTTTGCTTAACTCTAATGAATATAAGAAAACAAATGTTCATTTGCAATTCAGCTCTTCTGTTACTTGTTTAAAACAGTCCCTGAACGACCCTTTGATAAACATGCTCTTTTTCCTTCCGTTGCATCTTAAGTGTTGTATGAATAAAATACCTTAACATGATGAAACTGTACAAAAGTAATAAATTTCAAATAGAGTTCAAACCTTGTCTGCTTAATAAAAGAGGAATTTAATTGAATTCCCAAATACTGAAGTATTTGATTATGCTATTAAAAAATTTTTTGTCTGTGAGGAAAATGCAGAAGTTGTGGACTTAGCAAAAATTTCATCACATTTTTATCATATTCTATTAAATATTTTGCCAGCAAGATTGTGCTTGGAATAAGTTATAAAATGAATCCAATTTTCAGATATTTATTAAAAGATTTTAGACAAACGAATTTCTTTCTTCATGATTGGATAGCAAGTACAGAAGAATCCACTTGCAATTTTTACAATTCCACATTATTATCTTGTATGTGGAATTGTAATCAATGCTCATCAATGTCAAATAAAACTGTGGAAAAATTATGTGTAAAAGAAGCAGACCTTGTTATGTCGTAGATAATTTTATTAGTGATTTTTATTTTAATCAAGAACATAATTTTTGTTGCATAAGGTTAAATTGTGCTATTTTTAATCAAGATATACTAATTTCATTATATGTTTTATTTTGTATTTGAATAGAAACAATTTTAAACAAGTTAAAGGTAAAGAGAATTAACATAAGGTTTTAGCAGAAATGATTTAAATTAAAGTATTTTAACTAAAATCAAATTGCATTTACACAAAAATCTTTTAATCAATCTTTGTGTAATGTAATCAAGATTTGTAATTGTTGTTGCATATAATTAGGACACAAAATTCATATGAAAATGTTAAGTATAAATAGTTATTTAAGATGTGTTAAAAATTTATTATTTTACTATTTAGTTTTATGCTTCTCATTATAAAATAATATGATGTAAAATGTTCTGTAATTTTGCTATAAACTTCTGCATCCTTTTTGGTTAATCTTTGGTAAAAATCAGAAATAGAAGTTATAATCTATGCATAGATAATAGATTGATTATACATCAATTAATTATTCATTTTGTACTTTTAAATTTTTTCAAACGTTTTTATCCTATTCTGAATTTTTTCAACTGTTTTTATGTAATTATTTAGTTAGAATGAATTTCTAAATGTTTTTAAAATCTTAAACAGTTTATCATATTCTGCTGTGATTGTAAGCCAGCATTTATATGAAATTGAAGTTTATGAGACCAAATAAAGCCAATTTTTTTAATATTTGAATCTTCATTATGTTTCATGTAGAATACTTAATTCTTAGTGATGTCCTATTAAGGAATTGTATATTGAAATTTATTATTGACAATAAAATTCTATGTTGTTACAGTATCCATTTAAATAATAATAAAAAATATTTGTTATATATTACGTGATATTTATATTCTTGATCAATTTCACTTTAATAACAGCTTTATTACAAAAATCTTTGTATTGAGTAGAAAAAATTTGATATTTCTGTGCTGTTGTTTGTATAAAATTTAAAACTGAAAACTTCTACAAAGTTAAATGTTAAATCTTGATTCTCAATTATTTCTGCATGTCCCATAATTTCATTATCTTTCATATGTCTTTTATTCATAACATTCAAATAATTCTATATTAATATGAAAGAAAGGGCAATGTATATCTTTGGGAATGTATTAGTTCCAAGTTAGTGGAAGCTTATTAAGAATATTTTTGACATTAATTTGCTGATTGAAATTCTTTAAGGCTGAAATTACTTTAATGTTCAAATACAAGAATTAGAAATAGCTCTCCATATTCTTGCTGTGTAATGATTCTTGACAGAATAGTTTTAATTATATATGTTTAAAATTCATTTTTTTTTCTTATGCAACTTTTTGTTTTATCGAATATTCTTCCCTTGATTATTAACTTAAGTGTAAAATTGTAAATTTTATTTCAGATGGAATTATTTTAAACATAAAATTCTTTGCCATGAGTTTTATTAATACTTAATAAATTATTCTTAAATTTTTTTAACTATAGAACTTGAATTATATTGTGTTATTCATAGATGCCACATCTTAATGAATGCCGAATGACTATGTGGCAAGCTGAACATTGACGACATAAAAAAATATGTGTATATGATTCTCCCAAATATGTGTGAATTCATCTGTTTAGGTTTAAAATTTCCTTATATACTCTTTTATTGTCATGCATATTTAAGATTATTTCAGAATTGACTTTTAATTTTTAAAGAAGTAAAATTTAAGTTGGAGTATTTTTCCATGAAATTGTTTATTAAAATAAATTATATTTTGTTGTATATGACTAATGTTTTTTAAAGTTATTACTTAAAAAATTGTGCTTTTCTCTTAATTCAATAAGCCATTTATTGAGTGATGTAATAATGTTTTTATACCAATACAATAAAATATTTTTTTCCCTAATGCAGCTGTCTTAGTCTTTGATGAGGCAAGCGCTGCACCAACGTTACTCACTTGGCACTATCCAGGAGGTGCGTGTAGCTTGAAGATAAGCTACGGACGCGGAGTAACAATACCCCCGCAACGCTCTACGATCCTGTTGGACCGGGACCTAATGTTTAAAGTGGGTTCCGAATCACTATAAACATCCATGCCACCGCCGGGACTCGAACCCGAAACCTGTGGTACAGAGTGTGTGCTAGCCACTCGACCATATAATAAAATATTATTTGTGTAAAAGTAGCTTGGAATTTCTATTTGTAGTGCTATTAAAAGAATAAAAATGTTTTTTAAAAATATTTTCTATTATTTTTAGAATAAAGATGTTTAGCCTAAAATATATAAGCATCTTCAAAAAAATTCTTTAAACATGTAATCTTTTATGATTCTTTTTGATAAATTTTATAAAAAGCTATAAACAATATATTTATTATTTTTAATAAAAACATAATGCATTTTACTATTTTACTGAGAAGCAAAAGATCCATAAAAAGTTAGTAGTTCGGCATAATTATTGATGCGATATAAATTAAAAAAGAAAACAAGTAATATAAATTTTTGTTTTAAAGTCAATTCCTACTTTCCTTAAGTTGAAATTTTTTTCTTACGCCTGGCGCCATCTATTATTGGATACATACAACTTTACTCTAAAAAAAAACTAAAATTAATTAATTAAATTTAATTAATGAATTAATATTTGAAAAAACTCTATTAACATCAAGTGTCATCCACTAAAAGTTAAAAAAAAAAAATGTATTTGAACTTGTGTGGATGAACAAAAAGTATTTTATTAGCGATTAAAAATTTGAACAAGATATATATAGGGAGAGTGTGAACTAATAGTAGGAATTTAATTAATAACTCACTTTTCCAGTAATAATTAAGTTTGGCTTTCTAAAAACATGAAATTAAATAAATGCCATTTCAATATTATACATCTATATTAATTAAAGATATTATTGATTTACTAAACTTTCATGATGGGGTAATGGTTTAACTGCAATTTTATTAACTTCAATGAAAGAAAATTTTTGTTTTGCTATTTCAACACTTATTAATAAATTTGAATTATTTTAAGTATAATAAACAAGAATAAAATTGTACATTCAGATATAATGTAACTTGATTTGTTACTTTATTATTTTTCATTAGTGATTAGTGATTTTCATTAATTTTGATGACAGAAAATATCAATTTGGAATTTAATTGGAATGTAATGCTGATAAATTATTCTAATTGAATTCTTAATTTAAAACCCAGTTATGAAAGAATAAAAAAAAAAAATGATATGGCCATTTAAAAAAACTCATATTTGTGTAATTTTTAAAAGTTCTTGTGCAAATAAAATTACAATTTTTTCTAAAATATTTCTTAAAAAAACTGACAAAAATACGTTTTAGCAGCACAATGGTTTGCTTTTAAAATTGTAGAACTTTTAGTTCTATTGAAGAAATTAGCATATAACTATAAGTGTAATGACTCAAAGTTCTTTGACAGGTGGGCTGAAAGGTTCGTTGGCTGACACAGATGGCGCTACTAGTATTAAATACATATGATTTTTAGTTAGCCCTAACCTTCAAAAGACACGTGTATAAATACGTAGGTTCGTAGGCTGACACATAGATGGCGCTACTAGTATTAAATCCATATGATTTTTAGTTAGCCCTAACCTTCAAAAGACACGTGTATAAATTTGACAGCTGTTGCACTATTAGTATGAGTTATAGCATTTTTAGTGAAGCAACTTTTGTTAGTTTGAAAAAATGGATAAAAAGGAATTTCGTGTGTTAATAAAGCATTGCTTTTTAGCGAAAAAAAAAAATACTATTGAAGCCAAGGCTTAGCTTGATAAACATTATTCGGACTTTGCACCAGGAAAATCAACCGTAGAGAAGTGGTTTGCTAAATTTAAACGAGGCGAAATGAACACTGAAGACGATGGCCGCAGTGGACGCCCCAAAGAGGCTGTTACCGACGAAAACATCAAAAAAAGCCACAAAATAATTTCTGATAACCGTAAAGTGAAGTTGATTGAGATAACTGAGACCCTAAAGATATCAAAGGAACGTGTTGGACATATCGTGAATGAATATTTGGATATGCGAAAGCACTGTTCAAAGTGGGTGCCGCGCGAGCTCACAATGGACCAAAAACAACAATGAATTGATGATTCTAAGCAGTGTTTGGAGCTGTTCAATTGTAATAAATCCGAATTTTCGCGTCGATATGTGACAATGGATGAAACATGGCTCCATCCTTTCACACCGGAGTCCAATCGAGAGCCAGTCGAGTGGACTGCACGTGAAGAACCGACTCCAAAGCGTGGAAAGATGCAAAAGTCGACTGGCAAGGTTATGGCATCAATATTTTGGGATACGCATGGTATAATATTCATTGACTATCTTAAAAATGAAAAACTATAAAATGCGACTATTACGTAGCGTTATTGGAGCGTTTGAAAGACGAAACGGCGGAAAAACACCGTGCACCGTGTCACAAATCAATGAAAACGATGGCAAAATTGCATGAATTGGGCTTCGAATTGCTACCGCATCCACCGTATTCTCCAGATCTGGCCCCCCAGCGACTTTTTCCTGTTCTCAGACCTCAAGAGAATGCTCGCTGGACAGAAATTTCTCGCCCATCAAGACAAAGACAAATCGTACTATAAAAATGGTGTCGAAAAATTGTATGACCGCTATAATCGTTATATCGCCGTCGAAGGCAACTATATTGAATAATAAAATCAAATTCTATTAAAAAAAAAAAAGAATTTTTCTATGCTAGCCTAGGAACTTTTCAGCCCACCTGGCATTCAATTTCTTCTATTAGTTCACACCCTCCCTATATATATCTTGTTCAAATTTTCAATCGCTAATAAAATACCTTTTATTCATCCACTCAAGTTCAAATACATTTTTTGAAACTTGCAGTGGATGACACTTGATGTTAATACAGTTTTTTCATATATTAATTCAGTAATTAAATTTAATTAATTAATTTTAGTTTTTTTTAGATTTAAGTTGCATATATCTACAAATAGATGGCGCCAGATAAACTTAAAAAAATGAATGAAAATTATTTATAAATGATTTCTGCAATTTAGTGAAATAAAAGTAGGAATTGACTTTAAAATTTTTTTTTTTTATATTACTTGTTTTTATCGTTTGCTCAGATTTCTACTTCAATCTCATTTATTTATATTTTGTTGTCCATAATAAATATTCAATATCTATATGCTTAATAATTCATCAATACAATTTACTATATGAAATATTTAACTAACAAAATGAGATACACACACACATGGTATATCTACATATATACATGCATTATGTATGTATATATGGCAGGGATAGGATGCTTTTGAAACTTTTCTAAATTTGAATTTTGCAATATTCAAATGTTTTCTAAACAGAATTTGTTAAACTTTATTTTTATTATTATTTAATTTAATCTGCATTACGCCAAATCATGTCTACTAGTAGGGTTTAAAATTCATAATCTATGTTAAATATATAAGGATAGAATTTTTTAATTTAATAATGTATGGATACAATTCAATATATTTATAGACAAACAATGATGTAAACATTTTTATTATTTTATTTTAGGACAAAATAAGCCTCGATTGCTATGGTTGAAAACAGACATGTTAGTTAACGCTGTAAGTATCTGATGCACCAGTGAAAGCTTTTTTTGAAGCATAACATGTCAGAAAGCACCGATAATTCCTGCTTTCCAACCAAGGAAAATCCAACCAAGCATTTATCATTAGATTTTAGGAAATAAGTTAAGAAAGTTCAAGTTCCTCAGAGATTTAGGGCTATTAGTTCCAAATTGTGATGTTATCAGAGGCCAAAATTGGTTCCCTTATTTGGTATTTATATTGTAAAGTGATCAATAAGCTTCACAGCCAATGAACAACTCTGGAAGTTCTAATAGATACTTTTCATCGACATTTACTGGAGGGCTTTTCAATAAAGTTATTAAATATTGTTTAACTTCTTACTTAACTTATAAATAAGCCTCAATTGCTATGGTTGAAAACAGGCATGTTAGTTAACGCTGTAAGTATCTGATGTACCAGTGAAAGCTTTTTTTGAAGCACAACATGTCAGAAAGCACCGATAATTCCTGCTTTCCAACCAAGGAAAATCCAACCAAGCATTTATCATTAGATTTTAGGAAAAAAGTTAAGAAAGTTCAAGTTCCTCAGAGATTTAGGGCTATTAGTTCCAAATTGTGATGTTATCAGAGGCCAAAATTGGTTCACTTATTTGGTATTTATATTGTAAAGTGATCAATAAGCTTCACAGCCAATGAACAACCAAGGAAAATCCAACCAAGCATTTATCATTAGATTTTAGGAAAAAAGTTTAGAAATTTCAAATTCCTCAGAGATTTAGGGCTATTAGTTCCAAATTGTGATGTTATCAGAGGCCAAAATTGGTTCCCTTATTTGGTATTTATATTGTAAAGTGATCAATAAGCTTCACAGCCAATGAACAACTCTGGAAGTTCTAATAGATACTTTTCCTCGACATTTACTGGAGGGCTTTTCAATAAAGTTATTAAATATTGTTTAACTTCTTACTTAACTTATAAATAAGCCTCAATTGCTATGGTTGAAAACAGGCATGGTAGTTAACGCTGTAAGTATCTGATGTACCAGTGAAAGCTTTTTTTGAAGCACAACATGTCAGAAAGCACCGATAATTCCTGCTTTCCAACCAAGGAAAATCCAACCAAGCATTTATCATTAGATTTTAGGAAATAAGTTAAGAAAGTTCAAGTTCCTCAGAGATTTAGGGCTATTAGTTCCAAATTGTGATGTTATCAGAGGCCAAAATTGGTTCCCTTATTTGGTATTTATATTGTAAAGTGATCAATAAGCTTCACAGCCAATGAACAACTCTGGAAGTTCTAATAGATACTTTTCATCGACATTTACTGGAGGGCTTTTCAATAAAGTTATTAAATATTGTTTAACTTCTTACTTAACTTATAAATAAGCCTCAATTGCTATGGTTGAAAACAGGCATGTTAGTTAACGCTGTAAGTATCTGATGTACCAGTGAAAGCTTTTTTTTGAAGCACAACATGTCAGAAAGCACCGATAATTCCTGCTTTCCAACCAAGGAAAATCCAACCAAGCATTTATCATTAGATTTTAGGAAAAAAGTTAAGAAAGTTCAAGTTCCTCAGAGATTTAGGGCTATTAGTTCCAAATTGTGATGTTATCAGAGGCCAAAATTGGTTCACTTATTTGGTATTTATATTGTAAAGTGATCAATAAGCTTCACAGCCAATGAACAACCAAGGAAAATCCAACCAAGCATTTATCATTAGATTTTAGGAAAAAAGTTTAGAAATTTCAAATTCCTCAGAGATTTAGGGCTATTAGTTCCAAATTGTGATGTTATCAGAGGCCAAAATTGGTTCCCTTATTTGGTATTTATATTGTAAAGTGATCAATAAGCTTCACAGCCAATGAACAACTCTGGAAGTTCTAATAGATACTTTTCCTCGACATTTACTGGAGGGCTTTTCAATAAAGTTATTAAATATTGTTTAACTTCTTACTTAACTTATAAATAAGCCTCAATTGCTATGGTTGAAAACAGGCATGGTAGTTAACGCTGTAAGTATCTGATGTACCAGTGAAAGCTTTTTTTGAAGCACAACATGTCAGAAAGCACCGATAATTCCTGCTTTCCAACCAAGGAAAATCCAACCAAGCATTTATCATTAGATTTTAGGAAAAAAGTTTAGAAAGTTCAAGTTCCTCAGAGATTTAGGGCTATTAGTTCCAAATTGTGATGTTATCAGAGGCCAAAATTGGTTCACTTATTTGGTATTTATATTGTAAAGTGATCAATAAGCTTCACAGCCAATGAACAACCAAGGAAAATCCAACCAAGCATTTATCATTAGATTTTAGGAAAAAAGTTTAGAAATTTCAAATTCCTCAGAGATTTAGGGCTATTAGTTCCAAGTTGTGATGTTATCAGAGGCCAAAATTGGTTCACTTATTTGGTATTTATATTGTAAAGTGATCAATAAGCTTCACAGCCAATGAACAACTCTGGAAGTTCTAATAGATACTTTTCATCGACATTTACTGGAGGGCTTTTCAATAAAGTTATGAAATATTAGAGAGTTTTTGCATACCGTACGTTAGTTATCGTAGGACGTTCGTTAGCTTTTTCACCCTAGCGCGCATGCTCATAGGAAACATAATTTCCTATGAGCATGCGCGTTAGGGAGAAAAAGCTAACGGACGTCCTACGGTAACTAACGTACGGTATGCAAAAACTCTCTATTGTTTAACTTCTTACACCACAGAAAGAATCTTTCACCTTTTTTTGAAAACTGTTTATTTTTCTTGTAAACGATATCCACTTAAATAAATTGAATTAATTATTAATTACACTTTTTTTAATATTAGTTGTAAATCATAATAAAACTGAACATATATTTTTTTATCGAATTGCAGATGATATTTTGATTATATGTACAGTAATTAAATAGGAAGCACATCATCTTTTTTAAAGTTGAAACTTTTTGAAAAATAAATAATTTTATTTTAAAATTTTTTAGAAATGTAGTCATTAATTTGAACTGAAATCAATGACATCTATTTTAGATATTTTACATAACTGTAGGTAGTAAAAATATCATATTTAATTTATAGTGATAGAATTATACAAGAATTAAGAGGGATTTATAACTAACTCTTTACTAAATAAATAATTTTTAATGATTTATAAATAGCTTTAAAAATTTAATTTTAAAATTTTGTAAAACATTAACATACATTAGAACTTTGGCGGTTTCTATTTGCTAGTTAAAAAAAAAAATTTGGATAACATAATCTGTATTATTATACCTATAATCTGTAATACGTATTATTCTTCGAAATGCAGGTGATATTTTGAAGATGACTATTGTAATATTCTATAACTTCAATAAAAATTATTAGATATCATTAAAAATTGTTTATTTGGTTATTTTTTAAAAAAAGTTTCGCATCCGTTTGAAATCAAATACACTTGCTAATTGTAAGCCATATATAAAAAATAATAATTAAAAATAAATGTCTCCTAGTATTTCTTACCCTTACTAAAAATCTATCATTAGGAAGACTTTCCTTTCCCTGTACTAAAGCTCTGTTTAATCAAAACTGTCGAAAAAATTCTAAAAATGGACTAAATTACTAAGATAATTTAATATTAGAGACAAACGATTACTTATGGTATTACGCCAGGACATTGAGTTTTCGTGCATCTATGATTTAACTCACGCCACAAATTGATTGAATCCTGATTCTTCTGCATGCTAGTTGCCCACTCTAGCACATATTCAAAACAATTTATAAATTTTCATACGAAAATAAAATATATAAATGCGCATAAGCGCACGCACGCACGCAAGCACGCACGCACGCACGCACGCACGCACGCACGCACGCACCCACGCACACACACACACACACACACACACAAAATACAGTCAATCCATGTCAGTGATTCCAAAAATCCTCTTGCAATATCCGTGTTTTCGAAACAACAAGATTCAAGGGCGATTGTGGCAACGTGTAAATACGTTTGACTTCGATAGTCAGATTACTTGCGGAGTTTTTTCTCATACTACAAGCAAATGAGAATTAATTTCCTGTAAAAGTCTTCTCGGAAAGCAATATTCTTCACTTATTATCCATCGATAGGCTGCTTGTGCTATGCATAAGTATGATAAAATGCCTTCTGATGTGCAGCGAAAAAGAAAAAAAATGTGTAGATGCCCCTAATTGCGACAAATTATATATTATATATTGCCTTTTTTTAACTAGTATTTCGGATTTATAACGTGAAACAATGCTTTATTTCTTTTCAACACAAGTTAACAAATAAAATAAAATGTAGCAAGAAATACCAGATCCTACCTAAGTAAGTATATAATGTGCGGAAATAAATACGCATATTATTGGATAAAAGCTTGAAAATATTGTGAATTGTATATAAAAATCAATTGTGTGTATATATTACAAAATAATAAACTATATTGCATATATCTTTGCAAAATAGTGAAAAATTTTAAAGATCATTTTAATATTTTGTAAATATAATTAAAAAAGACAGAACATTTTATTACTTTATAATATAAGTGTAATCAATTTTATATATTTAAAGACTGATACTGTTCTGATTTGAAAAAAAAAAAAAATTAGTCCAATAGCTTTAATAAAGCAAATGATTAATTAATATTTTTATTTAAAAATTTACTTAAAGTATAAAATTAGCCCCTTTAAAATTATTTATTTTTTCTGTTTTATTTGTCAAGATTTTATGAAGTCAAATTATCATAATTTTCGCTTCAGAAAAATATAGAACTGAATTATTTTTCGGAAAATATAACTAGTATTTTAAAATAATAAAATGTAGTTAAATTCATAAACAAATGAAATGAAAAGTTCAAAACCTTAAATCAAATGAATTAAATTATTACCTTGTTCACTTTTCTCTTTTCGAATTCGAGAACGCGACATGAGCGTTGTGCAACAACAGCAAGTTTATATTAATTTTTTTAATTTAGAAACGGATCCCTAATTGACATTTTGTTGAATATCTCGTAAACTTTTCATAATAATTTTAAAAAAAAATATTTTAAGGATTGACGACACTTGAAAATTGTGACTAAAATTTTGTTTTTTATTTTGGAAAAGTTCTTTCTTTCGACTGGTGCAAAATTAAAAAAAAAAAAATGTTAATTAGAACACGAGATATCGTTTATTAAGCGAAAGTTTCATTTAACATTTGAAAAATTAATTTTTAACCCTTTATATCTACAAAAGTTTTAATCAGATCACTACAAAAAATTATCATATACTAATTTCATCATGCTGAATCGATTGCGGTAAAAATCTCAAGTTCCACAATGGAAAAATTTCGAGTTAGCGGTTAATTAACCATGTTAATTAATTTTGTTAATCAATCGCATTACATCATAAGTTAGTTCCCTTTGAACCGTTTCCAACGATACCACTTATATGCAAATTACTTAAAACGTGATCAGAAATAGTAGAAATTAGCCATTCCACAGATTGTATTAAGCAGGTTTTTTGCTCACTCAATTTGAGTAAATTTTTATTTTCTGAATCTAAAGCAGAAATTACTGCAGTAATGTTTCTTTTTATAAACTCTTCTTCTATATGGGGTGTTTTTCCCGAGAAATATTGAAGGTCATAATAAACCCGGCCTTAAATTTGTAATAATTTGTAATAATAAATTTGTAATAATAAATTTGTAATAATGCCTTAAATTTGTAGCATAAAATTGTTTTGGTTATTTAGTTTTGATTTTAAAATCTTAACTCACAACCTGCTGTTCATCTTAACTCACTTTCTCTGTTCATCTTAACTCACAACCAGCTGAAAATTGTTGATTCCTGATGTCGCTTAAAATTAGCAATGCTATTTTACATAAGAGTAACTAGAGACACAAAGGCTTTCTTATATTCTTCACACAAAACAATTCTCTAACACTACACATTAAATGTCTTCAAATTTGCGTTTTTTAGGTGGCATGAATACTTTCTTGGATAGGAATCTTTTGAAAAACAAAATGTTTTCTTTCTATTGCCACCTCTGCACCATGCTTGGCCCTTGGTACCACAGGATTCAGGTTCGAATCCTGGCGGTGGCAGGGATGTTTGTTAGTTGTTCGGAATCCACGTTAAATTGTAGGTCCCAGATTAATTAACTCAAAGTCTGCAAAAAATTACCCTAGAGCGACAAACTAAACCAAATCTGCAAGCTGCTAGCCTTTGAGTGCATTATCGTGAGGTCAATAGAACACCAGGAACTACATGACTAGATGGTAGTCAAATTTTATTGAAAATGTATTATGATGGCTTGTGCAGATATCATTAAGATCCTAGATTTGAAATGTGTAATCTAATTTCGCTTTCAGCAGTGCATGAATCAATATGAGCACACCTTATAAGGAGACTATACATCCATTGTGTGGTTTGCCTTTTTGCACGTCTTATTGAGATTCTACGTTGTTGCGGACCCCCAAAATTTCACCACTGGGATTCACAAAGTTGGAAAATGCTGACGTCCCGGCAAAATCGTATTGCGATCTACCGGAGAAATAATTTCAAGGATCTCATTTCAAAAATTCTGGTCATTTCAGTGTGGGATAATTGGTGATAGCTCCCACTTCAGCAAACACTAGACATTGCACAAATTTCTACAATACTTTTTCTGAAACTTGCAGCTTTGGTTGAATATAAAAATTAAAATTAAAAGTTTTCGATCTGCCATTTTTTTAGTTTCGACTAGCTTTTTTTGATCAATCCCCACCCACTTTACACAGATAAGAGTTAGGGTCTTGAAACTTCGATCATTTGCATATCTTTTGCGAGTCTACCAATTGTGGGATTTGCATAATTCTACCTCTTTTCCTTCTCGGTGTTATAATTTTAATGTTGAAGAGTGCTTTTAAAAGTAATGTTGTAAATAATAACAAAATTCTAGAAGTAAAATGAGGTTATTTTTTTTTGTTAAAATTGTTTTTTAAATTAAATAGTTGGATTGACAACGTGTAATTATGAATAAAGAGTAGAAAATAAAAATAGTTAAAAAATTTTTTATAAAAAAAGGCTTAATTTAAAATGCACACATTAATTAAGGAATCAAAAAGGGATAAATAATTTATAATGTAGTTTAATGGAAACTAGAAATAAAATAATTTACTTCGCAAAATTTATCTACAATTTTATATCAGGAATAACAGAAGCTCCTAATGAAGCTAAATATAAAATTCCTTTGTACAAAGCACATGTCACTGTCTTTAAATTTTTCCAAGTTTAAGGTTTTTTTTATATAAGATTTGAAATACAATTGAATGAAAGTTATTGTTTAAATAAATTTTGTGTATTTCCAATAGCTTGATAAAACTCTAACATACATCCGGATATTTACTCAATAAAACGTAATCCTTTTTTTACATGAAGCCTTCTTTTATATTAAGTATACTAACATTTCATTTTGCTGGACATATTTTATAAAACATTTTTATACAAACATTTTATACAAAATTTCATTTTGCTGGACATATTTTATAAAACACTTTTATACAAACATTTTATACAAAATTTCATTTTGCTGGAAATATCTTTTGAAACACCCATAATCATGATATAAATTGTTGTATAAAAATGTAGCCAGTTATTTCTAGTATATTATTCCAAAAGACATACCTCTCTTTTTATTATTATTGATATATAATTGTAGGTGAATTTCTTTTGATTTAATTATTTAATCGTTTTTATTAAACTATACGATAAATTATTTTTCTCTTTTTAGCTAATTAATCTTTCTATACTATTAAAATAAAAACTTATTTTATAATTTTTGAAATTATTATTTAGAATACATTGAAAATTCCACCAGTGATTGATCCGCATTAAATTTCCCCAAAGTCTGATTTCTAGCCTTTTGAAAGCGACAGAGCCCAACTTCGGTTTCTAAATTTGAAGCCATCTAAAATACTGCAGTTACATCTTTCCTCAATGTAGTAAAAAAAGTTTTTGGAAGTGAAGTACTGCATATTTTTTTTTTACTTGCATTAATTTAAATATGTAGGACTTCCGCTCTTATTCACATCTCCTTTCGAATTTTTTGAGAATTTGCAATCTTATAGAAACTGGTCTAGTAGGAAGCCATCCTAGTACAGAAATGAAATTTGAAGATGCTTTAACTACTTTATGTCAGTCATGTTCAAACTTATAGTTTTCTTAAACCACCGGCATTTGAAGACAAAATTTCAGCAAGGATGTTATTTTCCTTTATAAGCTTTATTTTAAGAACAAAAAACTTGAGAGAGATTGAAACAAAAGACGTCCTTTATTGTTCACCGAAGTCATATTTTCTAAAAACAAATATAGATTATTAAGCAATTTTTGATGAGTTTTTAAAATAGTCAAGACATTACGAGTTTTTAATTTGTTAGTATAATTAATCGAAGCATTTCACTGCAATTGAAATTATTTCGATTTTTAAGTTTTTGAGAATACTTTTTAACAGAATAGATAACATATAGTTGAAAATATTTTTTCAACAATTTTTGAGAATTTTTTTAAAATTACTTTTATGTCTTTGCGTACGAAATTCTAATGATCAATAAATGTTTTCTTTTAGGAATTAAGATTGCTTTTAAGAGGATTTCATCTTCTGGATCTTTTAAGTGAAAAATAATAAATTATAAGTTAATTTTAATGTTCCAATTTATTAAAAATTAACGATTATGTTTGAATAATGCCAATAATTTGATACTCTACTTTAAAATAAGAGACTGAATTTTTTTTTTCATATGCATGTACTAATTTTGTTTTGTAATGTTATAAGAAAGGATAGAATAATAAAGTAAATACATCAATTTGTAAATCATTCTTTTAAATGCAAATTTTAACTTATTACATTACATTATTTTTCTATTACATAAATTAAAATCTAGTTTTCTTATATAAAATAAAAACTATAAAACTTAAAATAGCTGGGACAACTTTTATTTATACAATCTAGAAGAAGATTTATTTTAACTTCTTAAAATAATTATGTAATTTATTTCATGCAAATTGTATAATATATACAATGCATGGCATGTTAACGATTATTGAAGTTTCAATGCTTTTTTATATATATAACGGGGACTTCATATTCCATTAAGAACTGTCTCCATAAGTCCACGGCTGACCATGATGAGATGATTATACTTTCCTAGAGTTCTACTCATGGCCTAGTGGCAACATGTGCAACTAACAGGCAGCAAAACTCAGGTTCAAATCTATTGGAGGTGTCAGTTGCCGTTATTGCTTTAAGAAACGAAGAGACTAGATGGCAATTGTGACAGCGTGCTTAAACCGTTTCGCATTGACAGTCAAGTTACCTTAAGATAATTTTTCTGGGTTTTCATTTATACGACACTTAAATGTGGATCACTTAATTCTAAAAATCCTCTTTGACTATTGGTGACTTTTACTATGCAATGCTAGTACTATTGTGACTGATACTATTGGTGACTAATACTGCTCAATGCTCTAACAATGCTCTATTCAATAAGCCTGACATACATTAGTGGAACACGATATCCAACAATGTATAAGAATTTAAAGTAAATAAATATTGAAAATAATAAACAATACATTAAATAAACGAATAATGCCTTTTAGGAGAGCTTTTAAATACACCTGCGTCACATTTGGGTTTTGTATAGTAAGAAATCCGGAAAAATTTCACCAGCCGTCTTTGTCAATTCGATGCGCTTACACACTCTATCATAATCATCATTGGAACTCTTCGTTTCTTAAAGTAGTGACTGCAACTTGCACGCCTAAAGAATATGGTCCTGGGCCCTCTTGCGTCATCACTGAGTCCCGAAATCATTACCTGTTATAAAGTGTTCAATATATTTATCAAGAACATAAACTAACATTCATGCAGAAGGAACTGCATCCTACGTGTTAAAAAGTACATATTCTAAGCTGAAAAAGACCTTTGGATACCATTTTTATCTTATTATTTTTCATCAATAAATAATATGTATACGCTATGTTTTTCTTAGTTCAAGATGAAGCCTGAGTTAAAATTATACCCTTTTAAACTTATTTTCAGAAAAAAAAAAAGACAAAAAGCCTTTTTATTAATTAAATGAATTTCAATTTGTATATTAGAAACCTATTTACAACCAATCTGATGTATCTGTATTTTATGTCCATGTCTTAACTGATTCAAACTTTGAATTAGTTATATTTTGTATCGTATTATAATAATTACCACCCTTTTTTTTACTCTGTTATCTTTTCTCTATAGAAACGTTTAATTACCAAGGGATTTCCCCTTTCCAGACAGTATCTCTCCGAATTATTCGAATAACTCATGAATGGAGAAATCAGAATAATAAAGTTCTCCATAACGTCGGAATAATTGGAGTGAAGAAGTGAGATAATTCTTGCGCAGGAAATGCGCAATAACAAATGACAGCAATCCCCTAGGATGATCAATTGTTTGAGCAGTGTCAGCCTGGAGGAACGGGAGAACTTCTTGGAAAGACCATCAGAACTATAGGAATCTTCCCAAGATTATAGGATTAGCGCCTATCGCTGAGGTGTTTTTCTACTGCTTGATTGAAAGGATTAAAATATGTATCTCGCGAAAAGTTGGCTTTGTTTTCTTTGCATTTCCCCTGACACTTGTAATTGTTTAGATAAGACTTTGGCCTGTGAATGGAATGTCGCTCCAGGATAAGGAAATAAAGGAGAATAGTCTTGGGGGATCGTTATTCAATTGAGGAATGATGTTCTATTGTGTCTGTGGGAAGTTTTTATGCATCGCTGCTAAGATTTTATATCTCCAATGGAATTTTTGTTCTGTTAATTTTTTTATTGAAGTTAATTGTATATTAATTTTTATAGTATTATGATTTAATAATAAGTAGTAATTATGTGATTGTGAATTATTTTAAAATAATAAATGTTTTGATGGATTTTTTTTTGTTCGGTCGTTAATTGTGTTCTCCAATTCGTGGACCAATAATAATGTGTACTGCCAGCTTGATAAAGATTTTAAATTTAATGTGATGATTATTGTGACGCGTTACTGGGTTACATGTTTCAATTTATATCATCATCTTCATTGTAAAATGGTTTTCAGAAATTTTATGTCAAATTATGTCGACTTATGTGAGTGCCTATCGACAGTAATGCTGATTGGTGTGAGTTTTCAGAGTTTTCTATCATTAGATAAACAAGTGCTGTACAATTACCACTGAAAGCCCTCTCGGAAGGCAATTAATCTCTTCCTACCTGTGGATTATTCATGATATACTTAATGGGTTACGAGAATTTTGATATCGAGGTCATCCTGTTTTGACTGATCTCTTTCTCTACATATATATGTAAATTTGTAAATAATTTTAAATTTTTCACTGAAAAAGTAAGAAAATGAAACGATTTTCTTTTAGTTTCAGTAATATTGCTTGGCTTTCCCCAAATTCAACTACTTCTAGGTTAAAAAATATATTGGATTATTTATAACGAACACTGAATTAGAATCTTCTATAATTTAAGAATAATATACATGTTATTTGTAACAATAACGATATCGGAAAGAATTATTCGAAAGGGAGCATTTTCATAATCTTAAACAAGTTATTATTAAGTTTTTAATATAAAAATATTTATTTATTATTCTCTACATCATATTTGTAATCATTCATAATTTAAGAACGTTAAGCAGAAATATATTTCAATCATATTTATGAACATTTTTAAATTCTGTACTAAGCTTATTATAATATTTCATGGCTATTACGAATTAATTTAATACGAAAATATTTAGTTTATATCTAAGAATCAAGTAATTTATCAGAATTAATAGAATTAATACCAAAATATTTATATTTTATTTTGTAAATATAAACTGTAACCTTGAATGAATCTATATACTTTATCTTATTAACATTTAAGATGACTGTTTAAATATGTTAAAAATTATGTTACAAAGACAACATTTTGCATGTTAATAAATTTGCAATTAAAGTTACGCTAATTTAAGTCTATTTCAATGATTATATTTTTTATAAGCATTAAAATCTATGAATAATTCAGATGCCAGAGTAATAATGTTATCCTTTATTCAATGATATTAGAGAGTTTTTGCATACCGTACGTTAGTTACCGTAGGACATCCGTTAGCTTTTTCTCCCTAGCGCGCATGCTCAGTTTCCTATGAGCATGCGCGCTAGGGAGAAAAAGCCAACGGACGTCCTACGGTAACTAACGTACGGTATGCAAAAACTCTCTATTATCCTTTATGTATTACATTTTTTTATCATAGCAATTTAATTGATTACTCAAATGATTTAAAAAGAATTTATATTTTTATGCTTTAAAGCAATCAGATATTTTTAATAACGTTGGAGTTAAAATTTCAAGGAATTATACCTATCATTAATAGATGCAATCGTGCTTTTAAATAAACGAATATTTCCGAATTATCGTTATTCAACTATTGTTTTTATTCCTTTAATTAATATCAGTTTAAAAAAAAAAGACCCATTTTATTAACTGAAATGTAAATTATGACGTACTAAAAATACTATATTTCGTTATTATTTGCAATATTTCTTTAACTATTAGCTTTGAATAAATTTGTTTATAAGCTAACAGAGCATTATACTTTTAAATCAAATATTATTTTATACTTAAATTATTTTCTAGGAAAATAATGATTTTTCCTATTTTTCAAGTTTTAAATGCTTTTACTTTCGAAAATATTTTTAAAAGTAAAATAAAAAAAAATCCTGTTGCTTAAGCCAAATGAAGTATCTCAATTGTTTTTAACAAAACTTAAGTCCCACACAAAATTTTTCTTTCAATGTTTTAGCATTAATTGTATTCTTCACAAGATTCATTATTAAGTTTGTGTTGGAATATTGTTATAATGCGTTTATTAGTGCTTATTTATCTTTAATATCTATTAAAATTAATTCAGAGGAATCATCTTCTATTGATGTGTTTTTATTACAGTATTCTAGTTAGGAAAACTGGATAACCTGCTCAATACAAATTTTTATCTCATACATTTTTAAAGAATTGCCAATATTTAAAAGTAAATCCGAAAGACAAATTTTCTTTCAATAAAATCAGGCATAATTTATTTATTTATTTTTACAAAATTAATGCTCCTGTTCCATGATTGATTTTATTATAATTATTCATTGTATATTTGTATTAACTTTATAGTAATTATATTTTTTAAATATGTAGAAACTTATTTGTATATAAAAATTAAAGTGATACTAGAAAAAATGACTTTGTATTTTTCTTTGGTAAATCTGATAATTTTAGTTTTTATGTTCGTAACTAACGTTTCCATAAAGGACAAAGAAATTTCATGTTGCTATTTTTGTCAAATGATTTGGCTTTCCAAGAAATATAAAGATATTTTTTAATGTTATCTAGATCCATGAAAACAAGATGAAAGTTGCGCTTTGAAAAGTGGTCTTCAGAAATTCTCAAATTTTTTTTTATAAACATTTAGATGAAATCAAAAGGCTTTAGTGCTCCGATAATGAAGGAAAGGAAATGTTCATCCTCCTTAATGCTCTTGGAAAATTTAAAAGAGGCATTGAAATGATGCTTTACTTTTATGGTAATTTTTTAAGAAAATAATATTTTTTATGACTAATTGTGTGAATGAGTAAAATTACCAGCTCGTAATTGAAAAATGAAAAGACTGTCATATATGTGCTGTATTTTTAATTTCTTGCAAAGAATTTCCTATTTTAACACCAAGGAAAAAAGAGGATATCTTTTTCTTTGGATGTGTGCCTTTGTTTTTGATTCACTTATCTAAAAAACTAAGGTGTAAGCCTCTAGAAGATTTAGAGCCAATAACGTGCTTTGAAGTATAAGTAGCGGATGATGGTAATTTTTTGACTGTGATCTTATGGTGAATTCAAAAACTTATTTTTTCTCCTTAAGGGAAAAAAGAGCGGTGAATGTTTATTTGGTTATAAAAGAAAGTTAAATATTTGCTTTGAATTTTTACGTTGATCTTTAAGTGAATATATATACTATATATTTAATTCAGAGTATTGAATGTAATAGTTTTCATTAATACTTTTCATTGATACTGGATCATAATAACTACATTCTAAAATTTTACTTCTTAATTTTGATGTGGTAAGTTATGTTTCTTTTCATATTTAATGGTTAAAAGAAAATTTTAGCTGTACCTAGTTTACAGTTTATTTAAAAACAAATTTAAACATCAAAATATTTGAGTTTCTGTTGTTGTTATTCCTAAATGAATTGATAGCTAAAAAGTAAATAATCTAAAGCTCTTGAATATTTTAAAGTCTTATAAATCCTTAACCATTTTATAAATAGAAGGAAACTGCTATTTTAGTTAATCAAATAATTACTTATGATAGAAAATAATTTTATATTAAGAATATTCTGAACTCAGCTGTAAATTGTTAAAAAGGAGATTGAATATTGGACATTCCTTAAAACAGTATTAAATATGCTGTTATGTTGAACCAATAAATATGAAGGCATTTTCATCAATAGATAATTTGAATTTCTTAATGGAGTCATAAAACAGATTGCAATTAGCCATTTATAAAAGCTGGCTTACTAAGTAGGTGCTGCACTTTGCACTTATTTAAGATTATAAAACAAAAACTTCACATGCTCTTAAAATATTTGCATCTTTCGTTTTTGTTTATTGTAGTTTTTGTTTTCCCTTCAGTTTTAAATGATATTATCTCTCTTTCATGAAAATAACTTGAATTTTTGGTTTTCATGTTATATTTAGCACATGAATTTTAGTGTTGCTTACTTCACTTCATTGATTTATATTTCGCTACACTAACGCATAATATGAAAGTAGTTTGAATTATGAGAAATTTCTTAAAAATAACGTTGATTGCATTTTAAAGAAGAAACAAAGAGGAAATCTTTGAAAAATTTAAAATTTTAGAAAAGATTAAGTTTCGTCATGATTATCAAATTAAAATGCCTAGTTATAATGGATTATTATTTATTAAATTTATAAATAATGTAGTATACAGTTAGAATATTTTAAGTAAACACAGATTCATATAAAATTATATATTTGAAGAAAATCTTAAAAAAGTTATTGAGAATATTTTTGAATTTTCTTTATAAGACAAAGTATAATTGAATAGTTGAATTTTCTCTAGAGGAGTACATAGAAAATGAAAAGAGCACTTTCACATTTCATACTAAATTTTCAAGAACATTATTTAGCTTAAAAATCTATGCTTTACATAATAGGCTTAAGCACAAATTTTGAAATTTTTAGTTCCATTTTTGATAATTAAAACACCTATAAAAGGTTGCAAATTTACAAGTCCAATATATACACTGAAGTGACAAAAGTCATGGGATAGCAATATGCAAATTTTCAGATGGCAGTAGCATCGCGTAGAACAGGTATAAAGGCGCAGTGATTTCGCAGAGCTTTCATTTCTATTCAAGTTATTCATGTGAAGAGGTTTTGACGTGATGATGACCGCACGACGGGAATTAACAGACTTTGAACGCGGAATGTTAGTTGGAGCTAGACGCATGGGTCATGCCATTTCGGAAATCGTTAGGGAATTCAACATTCCCAGATCCACTGTGTCAAGAGTGTGCCGAGAGTATGAAATTTCAGGCATAACATCCCACCATGGACAGCGCAGTGGTCGACCGCCTGCACTTAACGACCGAGACCGGCGACGTCTGCAAAGAGTCGTAAATTCTAACAGACAAGCAACACTGCGTCAAATAACCGCAGAAATCAATGTGGGCCGTACAAGGGACTTGTCTGTTAGAACTGTGAGGAGAAATTTGGCTTTCTTGGGCTTTTCCAGCAGAAGACCGACTCGAGTGCCCTTACTGACAGAACGACATCGCTTGCAGCGACTCTCGTGGGCACGTGAGCATATCGGTTGGTCCCTAGATGAATGGAAAACCGTGGCCTGGTCCGATGAGTCACGATTTCAGCTGGTAAGAGCTGATGGTAGGGTTCGAGTGTGGCGCAGACCCCACGAAGCCATGGACCCAAACTGTCAGCAAGGCACTGTTCAAGCTGGTGGTGGCTCCGTAATGGTGTGGGCTGTTTTTCATGGCATGGACTTGGTCCTCTGGTGCGACTGGACCGAACATTGACTGGAAATGCTTATGTTCAGCTACTTGGAGATCACTTGCAGCCATTCATGGACTTCATGTACCCAAACAACGATGGGATTTTTATGGATGACAATGCGCCATGTCACCGGGCCACAACTGTTCGCGATTGGTTTGAAGAACATTCTGGACAATTCCAACGAATGATCTGGCCACCTAGATCGCCCGACATGAATCCCATCGAGCATTTATGGGACATCATCGAGAGGTCTGTTCGTGCCCAAAATCCTACACCATCAACGCTTTCCCAATTATGGACGTCTATCGAGACAGCATGGCTCAATATTCCTGCAGAAGACTTCCAACGACTTGTTGAGTCCATGACACGTCGAGTTGCTGCCTTCACCGGGCGAAAGGAGGGCCGACACGATATTAAGAGGTATCCCATGACTTTTGTCACTTCAGTGTATGTATTTTTTTCCAATCATTCAATTTTTTAAATAATTTTGTAAAACGCAGGGAATCTTTAGATGGTATTTATTCGATTGAATACTTTAATAAATGTATTAAGAAGACATTTTATTTTTTTTGTCAGTACAACTATTTTATACTGAATTTGTAAACACCTGAAATGTATTTTGAATTGTATTAAAATATTTTGAATAATATGTTTTGATTAAATTTTTTATTTTATTCAGTAAATAAATAAATTGAAAATAAGCAGTAAAAATATGCTTAAATCTCATTATCAATATATTTTTAATGGGAAACAATTAGCATCGATGTTGATCTGGGCTAAACATTTTTATTGAAGTTATTAAGTTTATGGAGAATCTGATTTTAAAACATTAGACATTTAGTTACAATAAATAAATACAGTAATTAATCTCTAATTTACAAAATTTATCTATTTAAATTAGCAAAGAGACAAATATTTTTATTTCAAAATCTTTTTTCTTTTGATAACTTGCAAATAACGAACTTTTTGTACTTATGTTTTCACTGCTCTCATTTTCAATAATGATTCCATCTGCATTTAGTTAAAGCCTAAATTTCTCCTCCCAAATTATGAAAACTAAATTCTTTTCTTTAACTAAAATTAATTAGTACTTCCTTCAATTTTATTTAAGAAATTCTATTGATTTTTTTTTAGTTTTTTAGAAAAGTAACAGCAAATAAATAAAAAGGATGACTGAAGTCTGTATATTATTAAAAAATATATCTTATCCAATATATTGTTAATGAAATTCTTTTTAAAATTCACAATATCGGAGAATTTTTTTTCTTAATTAAAAATGTACCTAAATTTAATTAGATGAATTTATTTTTATGCATTTCGTAGTTAATGAACTATTTCCAGAATACTGCAGCTTTTTCATTATTTATTAAAAAAAAGATTTTTTCCAAAAAGTGGCTTTTTCGTCTTTATTCGCTGTTTGCATTTTCTTATAATGATGCAAATTATGTACCAGGATCAGATTATATGCTGAACTATTTTTAAACTAACATTAAAAATACATCTTGTAATCCACAAGAATTGTTAAAAATGATAGAACCTGAACAAATTTAATTTTATAGAATTTTTTAAAAAGAATATGTATACAACATTTGCAGACCTTAATCTTAGAAGAGAATTTTTTGATTATTGAAAATTTAAAAACATTAAAAAACATCACTAAAGAGTTGAATATTTTGAAGATATTACTTAAAAATATAAAATTATAAAATTATATATTGTAGAAATATTAGGTTCCTCACAAAATTTCATAAAAAACCAGCAAAAACATGTTATTTTGGGGAAATTCAGAATACAAAACGATTGATTGTTGTGCAATTTAAAATTAAAAAAAAAATCATCTTTTATATTCTTGTAATGAAAATAAAAGTTAATCGCTTTCAGAAACCATTTAAAAAGTCATTACGCTAAAGATAAATAAAATTTTATGCTAATTAAAATTAGGTGTAATAACAATAGATAACTCATATTCGAGTGAACTTAAAATTCTGTTAATTACAAATTCTGTTAATAATTTTAATTACTAAAAGTACATTTCTTTTTAAATATTTCACTAATTTCATTACATTTTTTATTTTGTTAAAATTCATTGTCCTGAAAAAAACTTAACAAATGGACAAAAAAATATTTATACAAAATTAGTTTGAAATGACATAAAAGGGAAATTACATAAAAATTGATATTGAAATTAAATGATCTATAAGGAGGTTGTTTTTTAATAGATTAGATATTAAAAAAAAAATTACATATGTTTTGATAACTGGATTATCGATTTAAAGGAAGCATAAAATAAATTGAAGAGATTGTATCAGATTGATTCAGTTGCAAATAGTTTGAAAATTGTGTTTTACTGAAAAACGTTAACACAATGGGTGGACATGGAGTAACAGAAAAAATAAAATTAAACCTATTTATTGGAATAATAGATGAGTGCTTAATTTATGAGGAATTTAATAAGAAAAAACTGCTGTTGCAAATGAAAATAAGCACGTAAAAATTTGATGTTAAGGAAAACGATCATTAATAAAAAGAGATGAAGAAAAGTACTTGATTTATTATAAGAAGAAAACTGAATATTGATAACATGCAGAAAAAACATCTGGAAATACTAGCAAACAATTACAACGTTCCAATTTTTAAATATATTTTATATTTATATATTTAAATTATTTTATATAAATTTTCTAAGTTTTAAGAACAGATTATAACAAATATAACATTGACTGCATTTGAACATAAAGGATTTCAAAGTAGTTTCTCCTAACTTCTTATATAATATAAATTTCAAAAATTAAAATTATCGGAAAAAAAAAATTCATTTTAAATTCAAAGTAAAAGTTTAAAAATGTAATTTTCGATTTTGGAGAAATGTTTTTTTTTGCAATCTTTTTTTAAAGCTAGTGATTCAATTAATAATAAAATTATCGAACAAAAATTTCTTTTTTAATTCGAAGTACTTGTTCGAAGTTGGAGAAAATTATCGAGCAAAAAATTCATTTTGTATGATTCAATGATTCAATTTTCATTAAAAAATAACATTAAATATTACAAGATAGTGAATTTTCTAAACTATAAATTCCTTTATTAATTTCAAGAATATCATTATCATCTATTTCGTTTATTTTTATACTATGATAAATTACACAGGATCTTTTTTAAAAAAGTGGTCTACTGTTTCTAGGTTGAAATTATTTAATCGATAGTTGGCTTTTTATGGTAAATCTTGGCAATCTAACATGATTTAGCTCATTTTAATAACATTCTTTAAGTCTGATTAATTTATAGTAGGCTGTGAAGAATACAATTTATAACATAGTACATAATTTATACATAACAATTAAAACTATTTTTAGGTAATATATCCTTGAAGTTTTTACTGGTAAAGGAAAATAAAAATTATTTTTCATATTCTCCATTAATTTCAGTTAAATTGATCTTTAACACTCTAATTGATTGGTTGACTGCAAAATTACTTAATATGATGATTTTTATTATCAACAAATATTTCTGCAGATGCAATACTCTATTGAACAGAGATAACTGAAAAATATATGTTTGTACGACTTCTTATTAAACTATGAAAGTCTACAGTTGAAGTTTTTTACGACAAGATTGGGTTTCCATTTTTATTTGTCTTAATTCCTTTTTGATGAGCGTGATTAACTAAACTTCATACTTCAATTTTCGCTGAAATATCTAGTGAAAAAAATATTGAATTTTTTTTATTCTCTAATTATCGAATAATGGGACTTTTAAAGCTTTATATCAGCATTAATCATTTTAGAGGTTTTTAATATAAAAAGTTTTTTTATTGATACGGGCAGAAAAAAAAAGTGATAAAACTGGTTGACTAAAATTAAGGACAGAGGCAGAGTGAGGATATACTCGATATACTCTGGAATTTTAAAAATACCAGTATTCAATTCTGTTCCAATTATACTGCTATTTCTTTGATCATCGATGATCAAAAACACAAAAATCACTTAAAAATTAATCAAAAACACAAAAAACACTTAAAAGATGATCAAAAACACAAATAGCCAAATCAGCCAAATAAATGATGAGATATTTGCTTTTTCTATTATATTTCTTATTACGATAATTACGGCAAAGTTGCGTTATTACGAAAATAATATTCTCAAAATCATTCCAGTCTTGTAAAATATTTGTTCATTAAAACAGGATTGTTTTTCAGTTCCAGTGAATGTTCATGTTTCTAATAGATGGTAATATAAAAAAGTAAGCTTTTCGTTTAGATTAAGACAATTATTAAGCAACATTTTCTTGTTTTATCATAAATAATAATCTTAATGATTTAATTACTGGGATTGTTTTACCACGTAGAGTAGGTTACAATTGTATACTGTGTGTAAGTTTGATTGTGTATTCAAATTGTGTAAATTATTTCACAATTTGTAACTTTGTACGAACTCACTGGTATGGGAAACTTGGATAGACATGGTCAGCAGTGTTGTAATTACAGGCATGCATACAGTAATAGTGGAAAGAGATGATGCAGAACACCATGAGAAATATAAATGCTTCAATACCTGACTTATTGTATCGTGCATACAAACGTGATAGGTCCGAAGAGATACTAGATAATGTATTTTTTGTGAATTTTCTTGCAATGTATCACCATTTATTTATTTGCATCAACATCTAAAACACAAATTTAAAATTTCAGTTGTTTCTGTGTGTTCAGTTGTGTTCAGTTCAGTGTGTTCAGTTGTTTCTGTGTTTCAGTTGTTTGACAATGTGTGCTAATATTATTGACTATGATTATATGCCATAACTGAAATATTTTTGGATTTATATTTCCAGAATGAAAATATTTATTAATATTAAATAAGGATTTCTAATTTATAAATATATAGAATGATTGACGCATAAATTGATTAGATTGAATCCGAATAAGGCCAATTTGTATACAAACGTAATTAGTTGTACTCAGGGAATTCATTGACATTGATTTTTAAGGCATCAGGGACAGTCTAATTTTATTGGATTTGAATAGGTCATCACTAAAAAGAGAACTTTTTCAGTTTGAACGATTTCCAAAGGATTAATTGGTTTGTATCTACCTGCAGTTTAATTGGAAATTCATAATTTTGTTCCTCATTAGCAATTGCATAAATTTATCTCTATTCGGAAATAAACCAGTTATAATATGATTTTCTTATTTTTTTTGTCTAAGTACATATATTTCACATTTAAAAATAGAGGAGAGTTTCTTGAATTTCTAATGATTTTATAACTTGACCCCTTATGAAAATTTTTGTCAATATCTATGATTAAAATAATATGAATTTTAAATATATGCAATTTTTAAACTTGTTTTATATTTATAAACATTTAAAATTTAAAAAAATTAGGATTACTCTAAAAAAAAACTAAAATATTGTGATTAATAAATCTGACTGCAAGTAAAAGTTGAAACAAAAAATGTATAAAAATTTTTTGCATTACATGAAAGGCTTTTAATTCCTCAAAACTATATAATGAGATTTTAAAACTAAATAATTTTTATAAATTATCAGTTTATTAAAGTTTCATATATGAATAGATTTCAGTATATTATTTTTTAACAAACCTTATTTTTTAACGGAGTTACGACCAAAGAAATAAAACTAAGTAATCTTAATTTAAATCAGGTTTAATAGAAACATAAATTCGCAACTAATGCACTGTAATTCCAATACGTTAATGACTTTCGTCAACAAAAAATAATTATTTGTTGATAAATTTGAAAATTTTTTTTTTACTCATAAACACAAAGATAATATAATCAAATAGTTCTTTTAGAATATGCATATAAAAATGTTTAAATAAAGGGATTAAATACGATTGAGATATTTATTTTCAATGCAAATGTTTGTTTTCTCAAAACAAAAAGTAAAGAAATGACGATGAAATTTTTTTGTTTTTAAAAACAGATGAAGGAATTCGTAATGTCTTTCTCATTTTCTTTCCTTTTTTTCAATAGAGTAATTTGGCTTGACGAAATGGGGTAGATTGGCTTAATATGCATCCATGTATTTAATGAATTCATTTTACATTATTAGAAAAAGTTTTTTTTCTTCTCTTTTTAGAATTTATTTTCTAATGAAAACTTCCTTTTATGTTTAGTAGAATGAATCAACGGTATTAGCTAGATCAGCGGTAACGACGGTATTAGATAGATACAATACAAATCAACGGTATTAGATAGATACAATACAAATCAACGGTATTAGATAGATACAATACAAATCAACGGTATTAGATAAATACAATTATTGCATTCTAAAAATTAATTTTATTTTTTTAATTTTTATAAAATTAACTTCAATAATTTTTTAAAATAAATTTTTGTGAGATTTAATATGCGTGATAAAGGAACAAAAAATGATATTTCATTAAATGAAAGCATATAAAGCGACATAGCATGCCATACAGGATATTTATATATAATTATTTCATTTTGAAACCAATATTATTTCTACTTATATTATTGTAGTATTATTACTGCTACTATACAGCTTTACTAATTATCACCAATGTTGCAATTTCGAATTTACATGATAGTAAAGACCAATTTTCAGACGACGGTTTTTACACCTTATTTACTATTAAACAGAGATAATCTATTACTTAAAATAATCTAATAATCTAATAAAGATAATTAGTTTTCATTGACTAAAGAATTGCGAGACATTCTCCTGTTAGTTAAGTACTAATTTAATCAGTCTGCATGTCTCTGCAAGCTTAGACAAGTTCAGAGAGGTATTTAGCAACGGTTTTTTTTACACTAGAGTACTTTTGTTTTAGCAATCTGCTCTGTTCTCAAGTCTTTTTTCAAATGTAGATATTTATTATAAAGTCAGAAATGCATCTCACAATAAGTCGAATATTTCAGTTTAAAGACAGCAAAAATCATCAGCAGATATCTGATAATTCATTTAAAATTTTAATTTATTGTTTAATGCTTTTTTTGTCGCTTATAATTTAGCCCGTGATCTGATGAAAAGGGATTTGCTTTCTATCATTTTAACTAAGAAGCTATTATTAATTGAATTTTAATAAATAATATACTATTTGTATAAAATATTTTCAAGAAGTCTGATCCGAATTCATTGCAAAATAACATATTCTTTGTGAATTACGTAAAGAAATGACTAAAACACTCTAATTTATAAAGCATATCAAATTTAGGAAAACTGAGAATATCGCCTCCTTTAAAGATTTTCCAAATATTGTAGAAATTGAATTGTTTGTCAAAACAGAACTGTGAAGATCTGAAATTATGTATAAATATAAGTCGTTTCACAATCCTTCATTTAATAGATTTTCCTTAAAAGAAAGGCTCTTTTGAGAAAGTTACTCGTTGTTATGGATATTGTTATTTTAACTATAACCCGCAGAGTTATTTTAACTATAACTCTGCGGGTGATCATCCCTCTCAAACTTTTTGAATAATGTAACACTTGTAAAAACTAATAATTTTTAGAATTTTTTAAAGAATTTTGAATAAGTCTTTTTTTTTTTAAAGAAAGCTACATTGGAAAAAGGTTACCTTGTGCTACTTTGCTTTTTTTTTTTTGAGTTTTGAATTCCAATCAATATAAAATGAATAAATCATAATAAAACAAAAAAGCAATCTATTTTTTCCCTATAAAAATTGTTCCTGCACAGGTTAATTAGGGGAGTTGGAATAATAGTTTAAATGTCTGCTGATAATGTGATTTTGGAGTTTTTTTTTAAATATTTGCGCAACTTTATTTTTTAAATTAGTTCGTATACTTAAATAAAGTTTAGTATTTTTTATATTCTATAAATAGATAAACCTCTGTGTCATATTTGATTAAAATATGATATAGAGAGTTTACGAGGGTGCATTGATTCTAAGTGAAATAAACCTAAAATTAAAATGGAGATGTTGGCTCTTAATCCTTTTTGTTCAGGGTACTTTTCTATCAGTAAATTAAAGCTTATGGATTCCTTTTTGAGAATGATATTTTTACGTATGTAAAATAAAATCAAAGTGATTCACATATATCAAAAACAATTATTAAATAACTATACATTAATTATACATGCGTGTTTTTCTAGACCCATTGAATGGTAATAAAAATTAAGCAGTTGTTAGGATAATTCAAACTTTATTATTAAAAACTTTCCAATGCAATTATTGAAGCCCTTTATCTTACACGAGACAGTTATGTGGTAAAAAATAGATTTCCATTAGTAATTACAAGAACAATTAATTACATTATAATTTACTCCATTAATTTATATGAGAAATGCAATATTTTATAAGGAATAAAAAAAGATAATGATTTTTTATCTCATCCAGGCTTAAGGATCCCTGAACTAAGCTTATGGATCCCTGGTTAAATGCCAATGTGTTAGAGAAATGATATCATAGGGCAAAATAATCAATATTCTAAGCATCGTTTTATTGAAGTATTTATTAATTCTGTAGCTTTTTAAAAAATATCTTATTTCTCTTGAATTCGAATGAGCTAAAATTGAATATTGAATACAAAGTATAAAAAATAACCATTTTTTAAACTCATATATTTTAATTATACATTAAAATAATAATATTGTAAAAATATTCCTAATTGTGCACATAATTTATAAAATGCGCTAAATATACATTATTGATATTTTAAGATTTATGGATATAAAAATGATTTTCCCTGTTTTTAGGGAATAGGACGAATTCACACACAAACACACATAAAAATCCCACACAATACTTAAAAATTCTTCTCAAACTAGAGTCTAAAAAACATTTAAGAGAGTATTAATGGAACTAAGTTACACATATACACAGAATGAAGCTTGGTTAAATGATGATTAATAGTTTCTTTATTTGAAATAATTTTAAATTCACTGTTCATAAACAGCTTTTTTTTTCCTATTTTAAAGAAAGTCTGGCTTTTCAGAAGTTCCCAATTTGATATTCAAAATTTACGGTTGTATCATTTATTAGATGTTTAATGATAATGCTTTCTTTTATGTAATTGACAAAAGTAATTTAAATTACTCAAAGTAATTTAAATAAATTTAAAGCTTTTGTCTATATAAATAAAACAAACAATTTTCGTACACTTGTAAGTTTTTAAAACTTTACTAAGCTAAATAATGTTAAGAAGTTTATTTTACTATGATGTAAGTATTTAACTACAATATTGTTGTTTTTGAACAGTTCACATAGCTACTTAACAAACAATCTTGCTTTTCTAATAGTTGTTGCTAACTACTAGTTGCATATGAATGTAACTAATGAGGCTTATAAGAAATTAAATGTTAATAAGAATCCTGTTAATGCGTACATTACACAGTCACCAGTAGAAATTCCAGTAAAATGGATTAGCAATTACAGATATGTTATTTCTACTTATGTTTAAATAACTTAGATTTTCTTTAATGCCCAAAACAGGATCAGCTATTAATTTTCAGTTGTCGAAGTGACCAACAATATTTTCCCATACTTCAAATACGTTTTCCTTCTTTAATAACCTTATTACAGTTCTGGCATACATGTCAACAGATTAAAGACACTTGATGTGGATTAAAGGATTCGCACCCGGACTCAAGAGCAGCTGGATAAACATTGACGAACGTTGATGCAGATATTACAGCTACTGTAAGTTATTGAAGCACAGAATTTAATATTTTAAGTAACTCTTTCTAGTACAAGTCAGAAACTTTTAAATTCTGTTTATTTAAAAAATTCTTAATGTTAACAAAGAAAGGAAATTATGTCTTTTGAAGAAGAGTTTTATGTAGAACAAAAATACTGGGAATAGTCCATTTAGTTAAATTGGTACAGTACATATTTTGATACAGAACTTGAATCATATTATTTTGACATCAGCTGTTTTGAATCATATTATTATTCCTTTAGCTTTTCTATTTTAAGACGGGGACTTTAGCAACAGTAAGAAATGAAGAAATCAGAACATTTTTCTTGAAAGGTAAACAGTCTGAATTTCAGTACAACTTTCTAAATAATTGAACAATAAACTAGGACATGATGACTTGGATAGAAATTTTGGTGGTTAAATATTTCTAAATTTTTTAATATATTCATGTGCTTTTGATTTAGAAATATATAAATTATACTATTAATTATTTACTATGTCAAATACTTATAGTAAAGTTCATTCTTTAATAAAAAGAGCAATTAAATTTAATCAATAGTCTTAAAATTCTTGACAAAAAAGTGAAAAAAGGATCTCATGTAGCTTTATAAAATTCTCATGAACTATTATTTCGTATGTATACATTATAAGGTTTATTATTTCTTGTTAATTAATAATAAGTCATTTATCTATAAATGTTTAGGGAAAATTTGTTCTATTCGTATTTTAGGGAAAACTTTGGTTAAATTTTGTATAAATTGTTTTATTTTTGTATAATTTTGCATAATTTTTTGTATATATTGTTTTATGTCTGTAATATTTTGAATAATATTTGTATAATTGTTTCATTTTTATCTTACATGTTTTCACTCCTGCATGTTAAGTTTTAGTCTTTCAGAATCGTACTGTAAATGCCACTTAAGAAGTATATAAAAGATTTTTTAAAATTAAAATTTTAATTTAGGAAGAGTGTTTAATGTAATAAGTATTCAAGAATATTCTTAAATCAAAATTGAAAATGTTATTCATTATTAAAGATTTAAAAT
The DNA here is from genome assembly GCA_021605075.1 of Caerostris darwini. NCBI lineage: Eukaryota > Metazoa > Arthropoda > Arachnida > Araneae > Araneidae > Caerostris > Caerostris darwini. The sequence goes on from BPLQ01014910.1 coordinate 476,166, forward strand.
TTTGTAGACATGAGATAAATAATGTTACAAAATATTATTATTTATTAAGGATGTGATTAATGAATTGTATAGTTTGGTATCGGATACAGAGATTTTATTTTATATGAATAATGGTTCTTATTCTATCAGTATGCTCTGTTACAGTGCTGCACAATCAAGTTCAGCAATACTAAATGCCCTAATCTTGTAGCAGTCAGCTGGTTCTCCCACATGGTCGTAGGAATGACTTATGACTCGGTTCAAGACCATAAGCCTATATATCACATGAATCTAATAAAAACATAGTAGATACAAAGTGTGTACGTCTGGATTCTACTAAAATAAATATAACAAGACCTGTCAGTGTGTTATGAATGATCTTCTAAAAGATACCAAATATATTGTTTTCGTCATTGATATAAGGACAAGCATTTAGTTTACTGAGCAAAAAATTGAAAAACATTTTTTCCTATCAATCTTAGAATTTGATTGAGTGACTTTAAAAATCCGAAGCTAAAAGAAAAAGGCATTATTTAATTAATTTTGTTTTTGTTATATTACAGGAGAATGTTTAATCATTCTAAGTCAGAAGTAAAACAAAATTGTTTTTTTTTTAACTAGAACAGCATTAGAAAATTTTGATTTCATAACTTATTTATGCTCATTTGAATAAATTGAGTTTAATTAAGATTTGAGTCTCATACTTAAGCAAGGGCTGCAGAGGATTAGATTTCGGATTGCTGGTGGTGGTATAGGTTACAATCACTTATTTGAAAAGAATGTAGATTGTTAGAGAGGGTGTTAAATAGAATGTGTCAAGTGAAGTAATTTTCTTTTTGTAACAAGTGTACGTTATTATGTGCATTCATCTGCTTTATTTAAAATTATTGTATTGTATTTACTACATCATCATTATTGTTAACCAAGTGTTCATAATTCTGTTTTTCAGTAAAATCCTGATCTATATTTACCAAAATTGACGAGGGGCCAGTAGACTGTAAGGGCAAGGGTACTCTTGTTTCTTTTCATTAATTTTTTACCTAATTAAGCAACCCCTTAAATGAAAAATTGCATATTTTTTGCTGATGAGTAGGTTTAAAAGCTTTATAACCTCATTGATAATTAACAACAGAATTTCAGTCTGGTGTTAATTGTGGAGTTAGTATATCCACTTGGTTGGAGTTTGTTAGAATAAGCAGCATTTTTTCTATAATATATATATTTGTCATTTCAAGAAATTTAACGCTAATATTTCTAAAAATGATTTTTGAAAGTTAATAAATAAATATTTTATGTTAAATATTGTTTCTTGCAATAAACAATACAACTATTTGCATCTAATTCGACTTTTCGAAAAAAATATGTTTTTAATCTAATGAAAGATTAAAATAAAACAAAGTGAAAAAAAATCTCTTAAGTTTTTCTAGTTTACTTTTCATGAACACTTACTTAAAAAAATTATATTTCTTAAATTAAAAAAAAACCACACCTTTTTTTTAAATCATTATTTTCAAAAGACTGCAAGCTTCATAATGCATTGCCATAAAATTCTTCCTAACGGTATAACTTTGAACAGCTCTCTTTTTCAAAACAAATGTTTGCACTAAAGAACCATCAAATAGACATCCTGAGCATAATTCATGCCAAAGAAAGAGATACAATTTTTTTATTCATTCTTTAATTCACATTTTCGAAGTAATTTTTATGTTTCATCGTATTATGATCGAAAGAAACAGGCTTATGAAAGAAAAAAAAATTAATGCTTTGTGTTCCAATAACAGAAGTGGTATATAAACAGAAGTTGCATTTGAAACTGGTCAAAAAGAAATGGCCAGATTTTGAGAGTAGCCGTTGTCATAGCAACTGGATGGCCACATCTGGTGTGGTTCGCAAACTGTTTGCCAATAGCAGCTACGCATCCAACAGATAAGTGGATGTAAGAATCTTCTTTCGAAAGCACATTTAAAATAAAATATTGTGCTCCAGACTTAGAAAATCTAATATTAACTTAGAAATTAGTGACTGAATATTTAAGGTAAGGGAAAATTGCAGTCATATCCTTGTAAAATGAATGTGTGATATTTGTTATAATGAAGAAGCCTTTTTTGTCAATGAGTTATCATTGAAGAAAGTAATACAAAGCCATTTAATACAAAAACAGTTTATTGATCCCATTTTATTTATGAATAAATATAATAATTTATTAATTTTTAATAAAATCTGTGATTCTCTGTATTTTATCTTTTGCTTTCATAGTTCTGTATATGATTCAGATGCATTTTTAGTTTTAACTGTTTACTAATGTGTCATTTGCAAAAGTGAATAAATGGATCTACCGACATTAAAAAAATTCCTTTTAAGGTTAATATATAAAATTAAAACTATAAAAAAGACTATAAGCAATGTGTTTTTTTTGAAAATTGATAAATGAAGGAAGAAAAATTGAATTACAATTCTTTTTAACTTTCATATTATTTTGTCTTCAACTTTTATATTAATTGTTTTAAATTAATACTTTTCTAGCTCTTACGTTCATGCATATACAAGGTCCATTATTTGCTGACATAAATAATAAATTTTCTAATTAATTTTAATAATTTTCTGCATAAAAAATTAAGATTTTTTTCATTTATTTAAAGGTTTATTTATTTGTAAAAATTGCAATATTACAATATTTTAAATGCTTGTAAAAATTGTTTTTGAGTTCCGGAAATACATTTTATTTAAAAGATTACACAATTAATAATCGCTTAAAAATTCCCACAATTTTAGTACAAATAAAACATTTGTGTATTTTTGTATATAAATCTATAGAATTCTAGAAAATGTCTTAATTTCTACATGCATGGCTATTTACATAGTGCTTGAAAGTTAAATATATCGAACTTTATATATTATTAATGAGAGTATCACAGTTACAGTTTTGAACACATATTAAAAGTAAATAACAAACACAAAATCAGATTGGAAAATTTCTTTAATATAATGAAATGAAACATACATAATTATTTTGTTATAATATTTCACAAAAATGTTACTTAGATGAGGAAATAAGACGATGAATACTGCGAGAAAAGGAAAGTCCAAAGGTGACGTACCTTCAGTGTGATTCTAGGCACTATGTAATATAAACATAAAATTTATATGTTAAGAAATTAATCTTCATTTGTTATTTGATTGTGAATGAAATTTCATTTGTTAAAAGAATTTTACCATTCTATCAGTAAACGCTTTTTTTTTTTTTTTTTTTACAAAAAATGAATATCTGAATTCATAAATATCATGAACTGTAATTAAAATTATTATTTTGTAAGATATTAAAGTTTAAAATGAGAAAAGCTTAATTCTTCTTTGAATTCTAGAATTCCACTATTTGATTAAAATTATTTTTTCTAAAATGAAAATTATGTAATTTTCGGTAAATTAAATAATTTGATGATAAAATGGAATTTTACAACAAATGAAAGATCATGAATTTATTGCTACGCGAATTACATGTTGTCTCTTGGAAAAAATTCAAACATTTAGAAGAAACCTTTTGCATAAAACATTTTGAAGAAGATTATTATTTAAGTATTATTCAGGGAAAAATTCGATGTAACCTTTAATACAATGTCCTGTTTACATGATGTATTTGATTAAATACTGCACATTAAATTCAAATTTTTTGAAACAACGCATTGAATTATAAAGAACGTGGAATTCAAATGTATATTACGATTGTTTTGAACATGTCATTGTCAGATGACACTCTTACTGTAACATACGATATGCACTAGTACAGTAGTACAGTGATACTAGGATAAATTTGTATTGCTATTTTTCTCTAATTTAAACATTTCCTAGTTTCAGTTTATATTTTTTGTAATCGTTTATTTCATAAATTGTGACTCAATTCAAAGACTGACACAAAATGTTTTCCGAAAATTTTGATGTCTTAGATAATATTAATAGCATATTTACACTTATATGTAAAATGTATTTTGCTTGTAAATTGTAATTCAGTAGTACTTTTTAGTGTTCTTTTATAGTTTTCATTAAAAAATATCTGTATAATCTTCGACTTCCGTTTTTCTCTTTCTGATTCCAACAATAAAACCAACGGGCGATTGCATTGTTGCAATTGTTTTGATTGCGACATTTGATGCTGATTATTAAGACAATTAAAAACTTTCAATATTTAACAGAGAGAAGCTCTGCACATCTGAAACATTGGACACGGATTCCTTTTTTTAAAAGTCTGCTTGGTAAGCCATGTTATACGAGACAACTCATGATATAAACAAATAAGCGATCGACATTTGAAAAAATTTCTTAAGAACTACACGTCATTATCGCTTCATGTGAACTGATTTCAAAGAAAGTGGCAAAAGTTAATAAATTGAGGAAAATTTGAAATGTGTGGATTGTCTGTTTAATTTGAAGGAAATTGTTACTTTAGCCATCTCTTTTCGAAATCAGCTTAGAAAAAAATATTGAAGTCTGTTCACATACGAATTTATATCATTCCCGAATTTTAATAAGTTCATGCGTTTAAAAAATATTTATAAAATTCATAATATATACAATCATATTGAGGTAGTTAAGTAAAAATGTATTATAATTTCTATTCATTATTTAAATTTTCCTTAGCTTTTTTTAGTTAACAATAATTTGTCTTATTGCAATTATTTGTTTTATTTTAAAATTTAACTATATCAAATAATTTAAAAAGGCATTTAATTTTTTAGAAATAAAATCTCGTTCCATATTTACTCAGTCATATTTGCTGTACAGTAATTTAAAACAATTTAATTATTAACAGTAATTATTAAGTAATTTATTAACAGTAATGAAAAAATAAATTTTTCAGATTTTATAAACTGTTAAAATGATATTTTTGTTATTTTCTTTTTTAAATAAGGAGGCGCAAACTTGTTGTTTCATTTATGGTTTATTCATAATTCATAATTCTTGATTTTATTATTTATTTCACATAATTCAAATTTATCTGTTTGTTGGTATTATAAATTTAATTTTTTATCAATTAAAAAAATTCAAAGTTAAATTAAAAATAAATGGAGAAGCACTAGGCAACTTAAAACATATTATTTGTAAAACTAACTTATTAAAATTACGGCAGAAACTAATTTTTAAATAATAATTTAATTATATCTTCTGAAAGAGATTTCTGGCTAGGCGTTTGAAAATTAACTAAACGATTAACTAAACGAAAATTAACGTTTGAACATTTCGATATTGAATTCCAAATTATTCATCTGGACCAAAGTCAATAAATGAAATCTTTTGATAGTTACCACGTTTTATTTATCTTAAAATAGGTTAAAAGACTTACCTTAAATATTCATCTCTTATAAATTCCAAAATTAAAATAAAGCAAAATGTTGAACAGAATAATAATTAAATTATAAAATAAACAAAAGGAAACAGTAAGTACTTACATTTCAGAGTCCAAAGGTCCCTTGACTTAATTTGAAGTTTGAAAGCACTCTGTAACAGTCTGGTTAGACAAAACAAAAGTTAATGCATATGTTTTGTCCAACTAGCCGTTACAGGGTACTTTTATCTTATCTCACTCGACAATCACCCGCATCTACTTCTTTTTTCACAGTGAAGACAGTTTCAAAGTACTTTAGCATAGCACAAAAAGTATACTTCAACAAATCAACAGGATATAACTTTTTACATAACTCTTGCAGTGATTAATGAAATTTATAGAATAAACCCTTAACCAAGAGTATTAAATTTAATACAACCATTTGAATGTTCATATTGTTCCCAATCGTTTTAAGTGCGAAAATTTTGAATTTCACTGCTATAATATGTTGCTTTAACTGATTTACAATAATTTCTAAGAAGAAAATTTTGTACAACGAAGTTAAATTTTTATATGTTCACATTACTTTGTTACCTGAATTAAAATATCTTTTATCGAATCATAAATTTTAAAAAGTATTCATTTTAGAAATAAGACGATAATAAATTATAATAATAGTAACAATAATAAGAAAAAATACGAAAGTAAAAGAAATTATTATTACGAATGTAAAGAAATTATTATTCTATTATTTTTCTATATAGAATTTTATTGTTTTACAAGCTGTTACATGTTAAAATAAATTCAACTGCAAAAAATTACTAGAATAATTATTAAAATATTAATAAACGCAAACTGAATTTCTTAACAGTAAAAAAAAGAAAAATTTTTGTATATCTAGTAAGAAATGCAACTTCAAAAATTTGTCTGAAAATATTTTCTTTTGTCGATATTTAAACTTAACTTTTAACTAATGAACTTTTTCGTTTGAAGTAGTAGTTCTCAATGTGGGGATGGACCCTCAAGGGAAAAGGAAACTCATTTCCTATAAATAAAATTAAATCCCTTTAAGTGAATGAAAATTTCATGTAAGAACCTTTTTGATTAAGACGGAATTTAATTATTATGAGCTTCAAAATCAATAGTAATTAGTCTTTGGTAAGCAATCACCGATTTTAAAAACTAAAAACTAAAAAAAAAAAAAAATTCTGATTTCTTACAAAAAAACACATTTTGTACATTTCTGTCTGTGGTTTTTTTAATATTTAACTACTATCAAACGACAATCAAAAATTAAATATTTTCTAATAATTTATGGAAAACTTTCTGATTATACATTAGACGAAGAAATAATCCCCACAAACATACAACCCATTTCATAAATGATCAATGACATTAAAAGATTTTACAGTACGAAATTATAAATATTTGTAGCTGGTTAACGTTAGATTTGAAAAAAAATTTATAGTATTTATAAATAATAATATTCTTAATATTTTAATTTTTAGCTAAAAAAACTCTCTAGTTAATAAAACTCTTAAAAAAACATCTATGATAATTCACGATGAAAAAATGTTGAGGGTCAACAACAGTTTTTTTCCTTCCTAAGGGACACGTAAAGTTAAAAAGTTTGAGAACGGCTGGCTTAACGTATTTTTTTTCTATTTAACAGTACAGTGAAATTTCTAAAAGTGACTCCCTCCATTTCGTCCAGAAGTAGTTGTTATTCGAAAATGTTAAATCTGACAAGCCCCCACTATGAGATTCAGTGGACATCATTTATATAATTTTTATGGAAGAACTATTTAATATTACAATAAACCTCTCAGCAGGTTTGATCAACTTTTCTGCATTCTGAATGTATCATTTTCTGGTATTTTTAAGAAAATTACCTAAATAGTGTTTTATTCTTTATAAATAAACCTTTCTTATTTATTTATTATAGCAAAACATCAAATTGTTTTTTCATAATTTATACGTTTAAAATGCTGAATAAGAAATTGACAAAAAAAAAAAAAAAAACCCAGCTAAACCTTGCATATCATGGTCTATCAAGTCTATCAATAGTGTCCTAACTTGAAGACGAAACAGTACCAGTTTGATTCCTTTTGATGGTGTGCGAGAAAATGTCTTCGATTTTTATCAAATCTTCTTTAGTTGTTTCTTTTTTATATAATAAATCTTTTCAACACAATAACTGTTTTCGTCTCACATCGTTAGTCAAACTACCTGATGGGAGTTTTCCGGACTTTTTGCTATAGGAGCAGTTACCTCTAAATGTCCTTCCCTCATTGTTTGCAGGTGGACTTTTCGTGGTGTACATGAGTGAAATACAAGGCCTACCGATGTTCTTAAGAAAACAAAAAACAATAGTTGTACTAAAAGCAAATAAATTCAATGACTATTCTGAGTGAATGTCTCACATCAACTGAAGTTGTATAATGGAAGTTTTCTGGGTTGTTTCCTTTTTAATAAAAAAGATGAAAGGATTTCCATTAAAATATCTACCTGAAGGCATCATAGTAATGAAGATACACTGCAGTGATGATACTTTAGAGCAGTTGTCATAGCAAAATAGGCAGTTGTTTAAAAAAAAAGTTACTCGCAATTTGAAAAAAAAAAATCCTGTTAGTTACAGCTTGACCTACTACTCTCATTTTAACTTTCAAAATTTACTCTGTCACGCTCCCTGAAATTAATAAGCTAAACACCCTCTTTACAATACTTTTCGTACTGTAATAAAATATGTAAGTCACACTGGAGGATACTTGAATAGAGATTATCGAAGTAAGGTGTATGTCACTGATCGTTCATAGAGGTTACGTTGATCACTCTTGAACTTTTCTTAACATAAATTCTGCAACTGTCTTTAGAAGGAAAAAAAAAATGGTATTTAGTGAAGTAAACTTTATACAGAAGACACTTCTATTAGAAAAAAATATTAAAATAAATATTCTGAGTGTAATTTTTTATCATTAGAACATATAACAACTTACATAGTCTAAATTTTATCTTTAAATGTATGTAGTTTAATTAATAGGAATGAAAGGTGCAATTTAATAATGATTTTGTTATTCCTTGCGAAACTAAACAAATTGCAATTGAATAAAGTGTTGAAAAGAATTTTAAGTTCTTTAAACATCAATTAACTAAAAACTTTTTCAATGGGATAAATCTAGTTTATTAATATAAATCATTTCACAGAGTTAAGAACAGCTTGCAGCAATCCCAGAATATTAAGAAAAAGCTCCATTTGTGTTTTCAGGAATCTGAAAAAAGAAAGAAAGTCTATTTTTACTTACTTTTAATACTAATTTCTTTTATACAACATAAGTCAAAATTCAGAACATATAATGTGTAGAAATTTTGTTTTTTATGTATGTTTACATGTTTTGTTTCTAGATTTCTGTATAGATGAAAGGTTTATTTTTTCAAATTAGTTTAGTTTCTTTCAGTTGTGTTTACTAAAAGGTATATATATATATATATATATGTAATTACAAATAACTAAAAATATTTTAAATCAAAAAGAAGGAAAGAGGGGTAAATGTTTTAAGCTTTTAGTACGCTAAAAGCTGCTGATTTGGAGTAAGGACAAAATACTACAGAAATACTCTTTTTATTTAAACAATTTTGTTTGGTTTTTGCAATTTTATTGCAAATCTGATGTAGTAGCTGCTAGCACATTAAAGATAAGAATAATAGTTTCATTCCTTCTGTTGTAGTTTGAATTAAAATTTACAGGGTTCCCGTGCTTGTATTTTCGTAATCTGATGCAGTGACTTATTGAGTGTTGATGACTTGCGAATTTCGTTACACTCCAGCTTACTTCATATATAAATCTGAGATATATTAGATGTATTGATTTTTCTGATGCACGAATAATTTCTTAGTAATTAATTATTTTTTTGAATGGAAATACCCTCCAAGTTTCACTGAAAACCTGCTACATTCTTTTTTTTACTAAAATGTGGTAAAATGTAAGACGTAATAATTCTCAACATCATAAAAATAAAGCAGATGAAATGTTACCGTATTGAATTACTAGGAATACATTTCCTAACTTTATTCAATTTTAACTAATACGGAAATATTTTTTTATTATTTCATTATTATTATATATTAAATATATAATAATAATGATAATATTAATACTATAAATATTTAAAAATAAAAATATAAATAATTATAAAATATTTTATTATTTATTTCTATTTTAAATTTTATCAAATCGTTATTAAACTAATTAATTTACAAATAACATTCTCATTATTAATCACATATATTCTATTGAAACGACTGTTTATTGTAAAATTTTAATCAGAAAAATGCCGTTTTTTAACAAGTTTGAAATTCTAACTAGACAAAAGTTTGAAATCCAAATTTGAAATTCTAAATAGAAGAAAATAAAAGGTTTTTGAAGACTAAAGTTATTTTTAATTTACTTTTACTTTAGTTACCACTTTACAAGCTTATTTCTCTCTTATTAATTGCTTCATAATGTTTCTGTTTTAGTGTTGTTGATGAGAATAATATATCTAAGGCCATTAACGCTTTTATACTGCTATTTCTTATTTTTATTAACTGTTTTTCTCAAACAGTATTTTGTGTTAGCATGCGACTCACATATTGAATTTTATTTCCCATGCACACATACATTACTCATACTATCTTAGGGCCGAAAAGAAATGAACAACGCATTTTATATTTTTACCCCTAATAAGTATATTTTTTTAGACAATGCTAATAAAGTATTCTAAAAATGATATTAATGAAGAAAAATTTTCCAACACCTTTAATAAGCTTTTGCTTATAAATGCTTTAGTTAACGAGTACATTAATGGCTATTGGTAGTTTATTTTTTAACATTAATGAATAATATTACTCAGTGCATGGAATCATATTACTCAGTTTTTTCAGTGCATGGGATCATATTACTCAGTTTTTTCAGTGCATGAAAAAATACTTAAAACTCTTGCCGATTAATGCAATAGAATTTATACCTCTAAATTAATTTTGATGATGCTTTCTATTAGATGTGTTTTCATATTAAAAATCTAATCTATGTTTTCTAACGGTATTCATTAAAAATCTATCTATATTGACAATCTACTATATTTAAAAATAAACACAGAAATGATAAATGGAAATTCTTCGATTATTAAAATTAATGATTATGCAATTACTTTGTGAATTTCAAAAAATTTTATATGTGCTGAAATATTGACTGTTCAATATAAAAATATAAAAACAATTCTAACTAATCTTTTATTTATAATTTTATTTTAAAATGATCAAATAACAGACTTTATAATAAAGACCTTCTATTTTTATAATAATGCTTGTTTCAAATCCAAAACTACTAGTATATCTTTGCTCGTGATATTTCTCTCTGTACTCCAGCGCTGTCTTGAAGCCGACAGCATGTTTGTTAGTCACTTCATACTATATTTTTCTCATCTATTTCTCTCTTTTCCGATATCACCATCAATTTGGGGAAGTTCAAATACAGAAGGGTTCCGCATTGCCAGCCTCCTTTAACGCATGCGTTGGATCTCTAAACAAGTATTCCCTACTGTTGCAGTTATGCCGAGGTTTCTACTGGCACGATAATTGGCTGCCCTCTGCATCTCATTAATTTAGGCAAGAGATTCCTTTGTCAACTCGAAATGGGAATCCCTAGCGATGAATTACCTGTCCTTCTGCCATCTAAGGTAAAGTAGAGCAAGAGAGTTAAGGTTGAGGTATAGTTCCTTAATGGTTTTGTGGTGTGGAATTGAAAAAGAAGTTATTAAGGGAGTTTCTTTTCGTTTGAGAACTACCTTTCCGTTTTGAGGAAGGAAAAACCAATAGTTTTTCTTTCATCCTCAACTTTTTCTGTTCGTAAAAATATTTTTATAGCGTTTTCCTTTTCAAGCTTTTCGTAAAGGAGGAAATATATTTGGGGCTGTAAATTAAAGAAAAAATATATATTATTTATAATTTGTTTATTTACTTTTTTTAATATAACAGATGACTTTATTTCAGTGTTTTGTTTAAATATGTTACAATATAAATTTTTGTAACAGGGTTGTGCATGTACAACTCCAAAATAAAAAACGGTAAAGTTAGTAGTTAATATAAATTTAATTAAAACTAAAATTGAAGAATCTTTTTATAACACAGAAAATGTACTTGTTGTTGTTAATTACAGGGAAAATATAATTTTTTTCTAAATATGTGTAATCATTAAAATTTACATAATTTTTTTGATAAACCGAAGGAAAGTATTACAACAATCTGTTTTAAAATGTTTAAATATGGAAAATTTACAAAGCATATAAAAACTGTCACTTGCAAACTGTTATAGAAAGAGGTAGATATATATAATTTTGTTTTAAAAATAAGTGCTGATTATACAGTCAAATGTGTGTTTGAGATAAATAAGTATCTTATTGCGTGCATAGTGTTAATTTTAAATGTATATTATATATGCATTCTGCATTAAACGGTTTTTTGGTATACAGAATTAACAATTCACTCTTGAAACGTGATTTATCTGCCATCACGGCATAATAAATAAATTAAAACCTTGCAAAATCACATAAGATGATACACAAGTCTCTCAAAAACATTGAAAACGAAGGAAGTTTGAAAATTCTGTTTTTGAAAGTAGTTGTTAAAGTGACGCAATATCGTAAGCAAAGACGCAATATCGTATATTAGAAAAAAAAGTAGTATACACAAATATTATTAAAACATAGTAGTAAAATAATATAGTAAGAATAATTTAATACTAACTCAATAAATTAATAATAATTTTTTTTAGCATGAACTTAAACATCAAAGTAAAAGATTTACATCCAAGTAAAAGATTTACAAAATTAAAATAAAAAAAAAGAAAAACAGTAAATAAATAATGGAAATGACTGTGGAAACAAAGATTTTTATTTAATTTTTAAGCATATGAATTTAATGCGAAAGAGTAAACAGATTTTAACAGTTCCAGAGTTAAACATAGGGAATTAAAAAATCTAAAGAAATTCTATGTTTACTAAATTTAAAAATTAAAGATTTTTTATGCATATTTTAAAAACTGTACTTTAGATATTTTTAATTAAATCTTTTATCTGATTTTGGATTTATTTAACAAAGCTTGAGAATTTTTTTTTAATTTAATTAAATTAGAATTTTTTTTAATTAAGTTATTAAAGTAGTGCTATTAAAAATTTGAATTAAGTTAAATTTAAATCAAGCTATTAAATTTAAATGCATTGATAACTGTATATTTTCAAATATAAACTGAGAGTGCGTTTTTCTTAAAACAATTTACTCAAAGTTCAAAACACGTATATAAGCCCCTCCTCATAAAACACAACAACAACAACATCGCTGTTAGGGCGAGAGTGTTTCCAAGCAGGTAAAACTGGTGGAATATTAAAACTCCAGACGCCAACGACGATACTTATAACTGTGGTAACTCTGTCTGAAGTTAGCGCATTGTTTCCATTCATTTGTTATCTTGTATACGATTGTTTTTGTCTGAAAGATGAGGAAGAGGAGAAATACTTATACAGCAAATTTCAGGTCATCACGTTTGCTGAAAAATTTTTTGTAGCTTTTCTTTTCTGTTAGCCTGGTGCAAATTTCGCCAACATCATGCTTTCCGTTTTGGCGACAACGCAATAAGTCAAAAATATAAACAATTTCAAAAAAAAAAACCCCAACCCATTTTCATAAAAGAAACTCACTTAAATTCCTTTCATTAAATTTTCTTAAAATATACTTTTAAGAATTGCAAAATAAAATAAAAATGTGCTGTATTTAGCGATATTTGGCGTTTTATCACTTTCGCCGGGATAACGGAAAAGTACCTACCTTTTTTACGAGATTAGAGGATAAGCATATAAGCTAATCCCCTAAATTTAACTTTAGAAAAATTTCTTAAAATTCTCGGCTTATACACGGAAACATACAATAGATATACTTTAAATTATCTTTTAAAATGTAATTGGTCCTTATAAATCTTTGTAAATCTATTGAATTAATAATTTTAACTAAGGTCATTTGAAAGGTATAGGATATTACTTGTATTCATATTCATATAATCGTTTAGAAAAACAGTCTTGGAGTCTTGGAAATAAGTAGTGGAAAAAATTTAGAGAAATAAATTGTAATGAGCATATAGAAAAAATACATATATGGATATACTTTTAAATTTATTTAAGATATTATTCAAAATACTTGTTACTGTTAAATGTACTGTTTTTCTAATTTATTTGTCATTTTATAAAATTTTAAAACTTTAAATAAAAATGCGTAATGATTTGCTTAATTGAAATAAATTAAAATCTATAAATACATTTCATTGTAAACTAGACATGAATTTATTAACAGATAGATTCAGCGCTCAACTAAAGTTTAGTATTATATAAAATATTTGCTAGTAATTTGCATTTTGAAAATTTTTAAAATACTTATTTGTCTGATCTTCAATTATCTATCGTACCTTTTTTAATAGACATCTATGAGTACCTTTTTTGTATTTTTTCTCAAAAAATAATAATAAAAATAATAAAACGTATACTTATATGAGTAATAAAATATTTGATGCAACAATTTCAATTTAGTTACTTAGTTAATCAAGAGATGGCAGCACAAGGATCAATGGAGTTGCACGAATTGCTCTTTCAAAACTCAAAATGAAAAAAGGAACTGGAAAGCAAAATTAATTCAGCAATAGATGTTAGAGAAAATATAATAAATTAATTAAAATTGAATAAAGTTTTTTAATGAAGGTCTCACTCACTGTGGAGCGTTTTATAATAATATTCTTAAGATTTGCATTTAGTGAATTTCTACTTTTATATTAGTGCTATATATTTTTATATGTTAAATTCATAATTCTACATATCAGGTGTTTTCATACTTCAAATTTTAAAATTATTTAAAATTTAAACATCTGCTTAAAATTAGTTTCTAAATTTTTTGCCAAATATTTTTTAAGTATAAATTTAGTAAACTTATTTTTTTGTGTATTTTGTAGCAGTTCCGATTCTTGGAACTTTCTTGTATAATTTTTGGACAAAAATCGTATTTTTTTTTATAACAGAATTTTTTTATAAAAAAAAAAGTTAGTTCTTGTCCACTAATTTAATGTGTATCGACAAATGACTTCTATGTCTCGATATAAGCATTTTTAAGTGCACAAAACTAAATTCCCTTATATATTTTAATTCAGTAGTTTTTGATACCTGAAAGAAACAGGTTTCCATAAGCAAAATGAACTTTATTAGAAAAAATATATTTAATTTTACGATTACTCTCATTCATAAATTAATAATTAAAAATTAAATATTAATGAAAAACAAGAATGACAACTTCAAGAAAGAAAGAAAGAAAGGAAGAAAAGCCACAATGTAAACATGTACAAATACACTCTCAACATTTCCACTCTTACTGCAGTAAAATGTGCATAGATAAAATTTTAATGTAAATTTTACAAAATTAAATTTTACATGACATTTTAAAATTGTAACAATATATTTTAAAGTTTGGGAATGATGGTTAATGTTTTTCAGGTAAAAGTAGTATAAATTTGTATTTTTATTTCCTTTAGTTGTATAAAATATAAAAATTAAGTATCCATGCCTTATTATAAAAATACTATCATTACTATTATAATACTATTTTTTTTAAACCTTAAATTAACTAATTATAATTCAAATTAATAACTGTTCACAAGCAACTATTTTAATTTTATTATATTATTTTATTTAAAATTATGCATCATTTGATTTAAGCTGAATATTTACGATTTTCTGTTACTGAAAGTGGTATTTTTTCATTTAATATTAGGCATTTCATTTCTTTCATAATTGTAAAGTAACTGCTTTGTTCTTAATTTAATGTTGAATCAGGATAGACCAGTGAATAACAACAACTCTAGAACATTAACAACATCATATCATTTTAAGTAGAATATTAAATAAAAAAGTACGAAATAAAATTTAATAGTAAAAAGATTATTAATTATATTTTTTGTTATATCATGTGAGGTAACTTTATTAATTATTTTTGAATTTTTAAAAATTCATCGTAATATTTCTGATATTTATACGGTATATTTCTGATATTTATACGAAACATAGTCCTATTCATTCATTCATTAAATTTAATATTTCACAAATATTTTTGATGGAAAAAATTTCATGTGAGGTAACTTTATTAATTATTTTTGAATTTTAAAAAATCATCTTAACATTCCTGATATTTACATGAAACAAAGTTCTATTCATTCAATTATATTTCTTTATTCTGGGAAATATTGCTTCTTTGATAAACTATTAGATTTAATTTCGTTGATTTTAGCGTGACAGAAAAATTAAATTCAATATTTCACAAATATTTTTGTTGGAAAAAATGTCATGTGAGGTACCTTTAATAATTAATTTTGAATTTTTAAATTTTTAAAATTTAATGAATATTTCTGATATTTACACCAAACAAAATTATATCCATTCAATTATATTTCTTTAATCTGTGAAATATTGCTTCTTTGATTAACTATTAGATTTCATTTCGTTGATTTTCAGTGGTGACAAAAAAATTAAATTTAATATTTCACAAATATTTTTGATGAAAAAATTTCATGTGAACTAACTTTATTAATTATTTTGGAATTTTTAAAAATTAATCGTAATACTTCTGATAGTTACCCGAAGCATAGTTCTATTCATTCAGTTATATTCTGTGAAATATTGCATCTTTGATAAACTATTAGATTTAGTTTCGTTGATTTTCAGTGGTGACAGAAAAATTAAATTTAATATTTCACAAATATTTTTGATGGAAAAAAAATTTCTTTTCCGAAGTAAAACATTTTTTAATTTTTGCTCCATGTGAGAAGCGGTTTTCAGTGATATAAAAGAAAAAAAAAGTTAGGCTTGTAAAAAACTTATGTCTGTGGTCTTAATTTTATTGCTTTCTTTCGCAAGAAACATGTGAGAATTTGAAGTTTAATTTTATGTTTTTTTTCTTTTGAATTGGTATCGCACTTTTAGATTAAAATCGAAAGAAAAAAAAAGTGCTTTTGGAACGCCTTTCAAGATTTTTCTCGTTTTTCTTTTAATCACAAAATCTGAAGCTCGACAAATGACGAGGGTCGAAGTCTTTTCCTTTTAGAAAATAGGAAAGCTTTCAAAGCAAATTTCTATTCATTCTAAAATGCTTTGTTTGGGAACAAATGTTGGGCTTGTTTTTGTCGGTAGTTTTTAATACTAAATGAAAAGAAATATGCAAAATTTTCATTTAAAAAAAGGAGATAATATACAAATATATCTGTACGTGAAACATTATGGGAGTATTCCGAAATTAAATGCGGAAACCATCGATTGTTTCGTGAATTTTTTTTTTCAAAGTTTATTTTTCGCATTGTGTCAAAGAGCGAGATAGAATAATTACTTTGAAAAATGTTGCTGAATATTTTTAAATTACAAAGCTTACATTTCTTTTATTCATTGTCATAAGAGAACATTATCTTAGTTATTTTGCTACACTGGAAAATTGGTTGTTTAATTAATATATGTTTTCTCATTTGATGTATTATTGCTAATTTTTTTTCCATATTTAAAATATTATTGCTAAAAAATTGTAAATGGATAAGACAAAAGATACACATAACTAGATACTATAAGCAATGGAATACACATTTTTTTAATTACTTTTAAAATTAATATTTATTGGAAATTCGTGTGAATTAATCAAAATCACATTGTCTTGTACTTGGGGAAGAAAAGTGATAATTTAATCTGGAATAATTATTTTGTAAAAAGATAATGGTTGAATAATTAGTTGAAATTGTTTAACTCAGATAGAAAACGCAATTACTTTATTAAATAATAAACTATTAATGCTATAAATCCGTTTTCTATTCTAGCAATTTTGCCATCTCTTAGTAAAATTCATTTATTCTGTTGTCGAATGTTAATTTGTCATGTAATCAACTAGTTGATATGTTATCGTGAGTGAATTTTAGAATTTGTTGGTTCTTTATATATAAACTAATAGAAAATAATGTTGTTAAAAAACTGAAATATTAATTTAATGAGTTTAGTTTTTTTTAATTAATATATTGCCTGATTTTATTTTAAAATTTGATAATTCGATTATTACATTATAATTCATTACATACATCTTTCTTATCTGAAGAGTTAAGGCCTTTCAGTGATACAAGATTTTCTAAATAAAGAAATTAAATAATATTGGAAATAATAATAATTAATACTGAAAATTGAAAATACATTGAAATATTGAAAATATATTGAAATACTGAAAATATATTGAAATATTGAAAATAATCATAATATTGAAAATTCTTACATTCATGAATATCCTTAAACATTTTTCACCTTAAATGCTATAGTAGCTACAACGTTTATTGGAAAATTATGAATAATTTTAAAGTTATAATAATAATAATTAAATTTTGTATTCATTGTAAGATCACATAAGAATAATAGTTCTAGTTTGTATTCGTCAAAATGTTTTTCAACATTAATTTTTGCTAATCTTAAATTTACTTAAAGTGATTTAATTTTTGTGTGTGTTAAATACTTTCGTATAATTATATAAATTTATATTCGTGACCCCCTTGGTAGTAATATCACATAATTTGAAAAAAAGAGTGTAATTCTGTATTCATAAAATTTCTAATTATGTATTATAACTTTATTATGTCTTCAGAAATCATATGTTATAATGGGGTAGTATTGAAATAAATACAATGAAATCTTACCAGAGATTAATCAAGATTTACTTGTTGCACTACACAGCTGTTGAGTGATGCAATATATAGTGCATCACTAAAAACTGTATTATATCACTGAGTACACTGTCTACTTAGCTGTTTAAGGAAGTATATGACTGGAATCAAAAATTATTATTTCAGTTCTTTTTCTAATGTAGATTATAGAAATTTTGTGACGTGGAAATTTCATTCTTTGAAAACATGTTCTGGATAATTAGAATTGGAACATGTTTAGTTCGAATTTACAAACACAATTTGAACACAAATTTTGAATTCAGAACTTTTTCAGAAAGTACCATTATTTACATTTAATCCAAAGTTTAACTTCATATTAGTCCCGCTACTGTAAGTTCTTTGATAGTAGCTGATCAAGTTATGGCTTTTTCAATTAACTCTGGGGATTGCAATACTTTTGGATGTGGAAAAACTCGTTAAATTTGCACGACAAACTCAATACGATGAAGTATGCCAAGTATAAAATCAGAAACATTGATTATAAGTGCAAACGTTTTACCGAGAAAACCCAGTGCTCTAATTGGAAACAAATTGCATTACGACTGTGGTTCGAGCGACTGGAGCTTCCAAGGAAGAACTGAAAGGAACTTGCTACTCATTTCACACGGTTCCAATCGATTCGTATCAAGATATAATTAAGGAAATTATTGATTCGGTCCCTCGACAGCCCTAAAGCGAAATATTTCCCAAACTTATGACTGGATAGTCGGGAGATAACTGAATTTCCAATACTATTAGAGTGGAAAATTTGACTGTCTGATTTCTGCCTCTGAAAGTTACTGAAGGGCAATAATTCTTCCGAAAGTAATTTTATTACTAAGTAGATATGGTGTAGTTGCAATTTGGATCGCAGCGTGATTTTATTCTGACTTTGTCAATCACTGGACTTCATAGAATATGCATTTTGGCTATTAATCACATTAGAATGCAGTATAGAGTTAGTAAGTATTGAATATTTAAGTTTTTCCTGTTGTTAGACACTTTCTATTCTTTTTGAAAATTATTCATTGTTCTAAGCATATGCTAATGGAAAAATTGATATCTATTTACACTTGTCTAGTTATTATAAAAAAGAAACTAATTTTTGTGTTAAATTCTAGATAAAAGAAGCAACTTCGACATATAGTAGAATATAAAAACTTCTTAATTTTTTTAAAGTTCCATTATGAATTGATGCATTATGCTTTTACCTCAAAATTATTCTTTTTAAACTTTTAAATATATTATTATAATTAATTATGGATTCAAAACACTATTTTGTTGATTTGGTATTGCTTGGTAAATGCAAAATTGTTCATTATAATAAAATTAAATACCATTTCTTAATACACTATGATTGTAATAGGAAACTAACACATCATTATACTAAGTCATGACAGCTGTTTCAGATATGCTTATTAATATCAAGATAAATTTTAATCCCTAATATAGGAATTTATTGAAGATATGAATCAAAACCTAATTACATAATTTAAATTATAGCAGATTTTAAAAAATACTTAAAAAAGTTTTTTTAAGAGGATTATAAAATAAATATTAAAGCAATTGATTTTGATGATTAGCTATATATAAAGCAAAATTTTATTATTCAATATTTCTTAAAAAATCACATTGCTTAATTTTTAGCACTTTTATAAAATACATTTCTTTTGCGATAATAATTTCTGTTATTAACTACTATTATAAAATCGATGTAATATTTTACTCACACAGTAATTCTGCTAATATATTCAAATATAATAAATACATTTAAGTATATTTGTTAAAAAATAGCAAATGTACTTAACCGTTAAATATAAGATGATAAACTTTGTAATTTATGATATTTGAATCGTTTCTGCCTGCTTTTAAAATTCTTATATGTCTGTATCATGTTAAAGTGTTCCAAAAAACCTTTAAAAACTTCTTAAAAGGTTAAATTAAATTTTTGTAATAGATTTGCGCATTTAATTTTTGTTGCATAATTAAAATTGTTTTCTTAACGTAACATTTCCCATGCGTTTCAAAAGATTACAGCAATCCGTATGTATTTTTATCTTTTAAACAGACACTTTTTTCATTTTTGAAGAAATAGTTTTAATTGCAAATTTGATATTATAGTGCTTTTTCCCTGTGTTTTTTAAAACTTCCAATATAAAACATGTCTCACACTTTACATCGTGTGATTTAACTTAAATTCACATTTTTAAGTTAAGTTCAAGTTTTAAATTTTAAAGTATGAAATAACTAAACGGTTACATGGTAGTTTTAACTTTAAGGTTACGTAGGAACTTTTTATTTAGTTTTATGGAAGATTCCTATAAAGTATTACAAAACATGCAATGATAGGTGGGTTTTATTTGTTTTTTTCTGAGTAAAACATCTTTCAACTGACACAATTAAACATGTAAGTCAATACATAGTACGGAAATATCTGTGTCGATTAAATTAGGTTATTTTGCAGATAATTTCGTTAAATTCGAAGTGGGGAACAAATTTTATTATTTTTCTGTTTTCTAAAAATCTAAAAAAATTTGAAGGTAGAGGGAATGATTATTTTACTTCCAATGTCCACTTATCAAGTAAAACAAAGTTTCACGTATTAAAATAATAATTATAAAATGTTGGTATATAAATTTGGTGTGACACATGTGTTCCTTTAAGTCCTAACTGATTTTATGGAATATTATTTCAGAATTCATTTAAAAATATAATAAGATTGTTAATTACTCATAAATTGAAAATATCACACCATAATGGCACTGAAGTATTTTAAATAGAAATATTAAAACACACTTATGAATGTCCGCATATCTGAATGTACGATTTTTTTTGCAATAATTTGTTTGACAGTAATGTTTGCATAAGCTATCTAGCAATGATAAATTTCAAAGCGTTCAGTATTCAGCGTTTGCTCCAAAGGTTATTAATTAATTTTTAAAGCATTTTGTAAGAATACAGATATGCCGTAAAGTAGTGAAAGACATAAACCTAAACCAAAAAAATTCTACAATACAATGCAGTAAATTTTGTGATAACAAAAATCTTGGATAACGAGGAATAACTACTGCTTACTCTGCAAAGAAACAATTTGTGATAAATTCTTGCTGAATAATTTACTTTTAAAGATCTTTTACATTTGTTGTGTTTTGCGGATAAGTAAACATTTATCCAATACTTTGTGTCTTTGAGTTACTGAAGAAAGATTTAGTACCTATCCCTACAAGGACACGGTATAACTCCAGATCCACCCTCGAGTGTCTTTGGACCTTTGGAAGAAAACTATTCTTTATCTTTAGTTCCCTCCCTTACTGCAGAACCGATCCGATATCTACTGAGCTCTAGTTCTCAGTAAATATTCAGCATTAGGGATTGAAGAGATAAAATGAAATCAAAGAAAAAGAAAGAAATAAAAAATAAATAAAAAGGGCCGTGGGCGGCGGTCGAAGCCACTTCGACTTTGTGCTGTCGTCAGCGGACATGGATTCAATGCGATGCACCTCATCAGACGGAGAACACAGACGGTTGAGTTCTAAGCTAACAAGGTCTTTGATAAATACCGGGCAAGAACTCTCGATCAATTGCACTGAGTTTCAGAAAGCTTCTCTAATTGGAAGCCCCGTAATGAAGTTTTTTTCAACGGTTGAGGAATGGAAAAGAGGAGGGTGGGAGGGATTAGTTTCCTTTAATATGCTAGTTTGGAAAGATACGACACACATACATATTATCTGGTTGGATAAAGGCTTATTTTTTCAATAGCACTCTATTGTGGTTGGGGACGAGGGTTTTTCATTTCTAGGAAGAAGTTTGTGGTTTGTTTGGATTTTAGAAGATCAATCCCTTTTTTCCTTTCACAAAGAAAAAAATAATTAAGAATCTAAGGAGCAGTTTTTTGAACCGGATATTACAGGATACAAGATATATAGTGGTAAAATAACAATTACATTGGGGTTAGAGGCAAATTATGTATGTCTTATTTATAATAATGAGTAAAATCTAATTACTTTGGACTCTTCTGAAGAATTAAAAATAGTTAGATTTGATTGTTTTCCCCTATCTCTTGCCATTTAAATTTTTTGGCGTACTTTATTAGGTATATAAATTTTACTTTTAAGTTGTAATACTTATAAGTTGAAAACGAAAGTTACCAATATTCAATTAAAAACTTTTAATTCAAGAATCCTCAGATAATTTTCAAAGCTACAAAAAAAATGTAGCAATACATTTTAAATTAATTTAATAAGTGTTTATGTTTTAAATTGTAAATTCAAGAAAAATTAGTTAATGAGTTAATTTTTCTTTAACACGAGCATGCTGCATATTTTTGTTAAATTCAAATGTCATATTTCCACACAGATAAGAATTTTATTTACTGTACAAAATCCCCTGTTATTTTACAAGCATAATCCTTTATGTTTGTATTTATGACTATTTCAGAATTTCTTTTGTGAAGTATGTTAATGCACAGATTTTGAAACCGCAAAATATAAAAATATTTAAATTGATAAGCTTTTATTTTTTAAAGTAGAACTTGAATTTTTTAATACAGAATGTGTCCATTTCATATATTCTCATATAAATAAGTGTTTAAATATACCGATCGGTTCGTCTGCCAATTATTTACTCTGTGCTATGTCCATTTAACAAGCTGAATGTTACTAATGTTTTTAAAATTTTTGATTTTGACTTTAACAGAATTATCTTAAGAGACTTAAATATGTATATCATATCTTTCCTTTTTCTATCCTTTAGTTAATTAATTTTTTACAAAAAAAAGTTAATCAATTAAATAGTGATCTGAAACTAATTAAAAACTTTAAGTTTTGGGGCAACATTTTAATTAAATATATTAATTATAAAATTGAAAGGAGAGTTTTTTTTATTATCTTTTAGAAAAACTATAATGAAAAAGCTAGATGCACAAAAGCAAAAAGTAAAAGCGCAAAAACATCAAAAATTCGTATTTATATATTTTGTGACGAAAAATTCATTAACTTCATTTTCAGGACTTAAAAAATTAAGAAGTATGGAATGGTATTCTTAATGATATTGAAAATCTCTATTAAATGTGGGAAAGGTTAATTGGTTAATTATTGCTATCAACTCCTTAGTTAAAAAACAAAGATTAAAAATGAAAAGTATTTATCCAGAAAAAAGTAGAAATATTTGAAACATTTTTCTCTTAATATATATAAAATATATGCTAAGAAAAAATATATATAACAACGGTGGCAAATGGGACAACAACGGTGGCAAAGGACAGTGTATTTTTATATTAAATTTGTTACGGAAATGATCTGAAGTCAAAAACATTTAAACAATTTCCTGGTTTAAAAGCAAGTTCCTTTAATATCGAGAAAGATAAAAATTATGAATATCAAGAAAAGATTGAAGACCTGAAAACGAATTTTGAAACTATATTTGAAGATCTGTGAAGTTTAACATCTACATTTGCGTTTATTGCAATTGATATTTTGCGTTTTTGCAATACATATGCAATTGATATTATTGAAAAGGGCTTTTCTGCTTTTGATATAATACTATCTGACACAGCATAGGGATAGATAGAAGTATTAGAAATGATGGAGGACCAGACATTATAAATGTAATACAAATCTCTTTTCCTGTCTGAGTTTTGAAAATTGATAAAAGAAACAAAGTATCCTAACTTAGAAAACAGCTTTCTGCCAATTTTCAGTGTTTGGTACAAAATTCTCCTGTGATTGTTTATATTCAACTATAAAGTTTGTCAAGTAAAAATATAGATCTTTTTTAACTAATCAGCATCTTAAAGAATTGCTATGAACATCATTGACAAATTATACACATTTTAAAAAATCTATCAAAGAAAAATCTATTGAACTTATAATTATTAAATATTTTGTTTTTTGTTAATTTTTTTCAATTGAGTTTATTTTATAAAATGCTTGCCTGTTTTTTTAATTTAAGTTGTGTGTTTAATTTTTTACCAACTTAAAATATTAGCTATTATAATTAATTTTATTTAAAATATGACGTCGTTCCCAAAAGAAATATGGAATTTATATGAGGCCCTGGTTAATCTAATCTCTGCCCACCCCTGGTATATAAGGTTATGTCAACTTATTTAATATTTTAAAATAGTAATTTAATTACTTATATTAAATTAATGTTTCATTGAAAGTATATATAATTTTTTTAAAAATACATTTTGGATCAATTTTCTTTTTAAAATTATATTTATCTTATAATGAAGGTTAATGTTTTGTAAATATATATAGCCATATTAAAATATTTTTTGGTGCCTCTTTTATTTTCAGAGGAAGAAAAAAAGGAAATAAGAAATATTTGGTATGAAGTCAGGCATCTAGGTGGACTATATTATGTATTCTAATTACTATGTAATCATATAATGTTTTTTTCAATAACTATTTCATAGATATTGGAACTTAAGAAGTCTGCAGATAAAACTTTACTGAAAACTTTAAAATACCGCAAAGAAAATAACAGATTCTTCTTTTTTAGTTTTGTAAAAAATTGGGCATTCAATACAAAATGTAGCAACATTTTTTTCTTTATAAATTCCAATGTTTGTATACATTACTTAGTTTATTAAAATATTAATAATATTGTACGTTAAATGGTTTACAGAAACAATTCTGTTAAAATAACGAAATTTTGTTTAAAAAAAAAAGCAGAACCATTTGAAATATTTTCGAGATTAACAAGAAGAAACCAAAAGTAAGTGTTTTTTTAAATAAGTGTACCTAGAATTTAATTAAACAATGTATTTTGAATAATTAAAAAGATAAAATGTTAAACATGTATTTTAAAAATACTTTAAATTAGAAGACAATATTAAAAAAAATCACGTATTTTTAAGACACTTTATCAAAAAGAAATGAATTGAATCATTGATTTCATTCGAATAAATTATCATACATGAGTGGAAAACATTGATCAAAGATGAATCCACTGCACACTAAGCATCCAAATCAAATTATTCATTCTCCAAATCGAAGGCAAAGAATCAAACCGAAAGCAGTGAACATCACTGAATTACCAGAAAACTAACGCGATACAATCAATAATGAAAAATAGAAATTTAAATCAAAGATCGGTGCAGTTGTAGCAAAATTTTAAACGAATCCATTCTTTCCGAAAGATGACGATGCCTAATTCGACGCCATTCTGGTGTCAAGCACTAATCCTTCAAACGAAATTCCCTTGAGCTAACATCTCTCCAAATGAACCACATCGCCCTTGCATTGGTTAAGTGGCTTTCTCTACGGATTTGCAATTAGCACTGCGTTCTATTGCTCAGAAAGGAGATGGCCTCGTGTGTTAGACAGTCCATTAATAACGGCTGCCGGAGGAACATGCATACGGTGACATTCCCTTGCAAATTCCCTCCCCCACCCCCGTTCCTGCATCCCCGTTTTGTCACAGAAAGCAATTGTTATCTTCCCACAGCATATCGAGCGAGAGATCTTCATCTTCGCCATGGAAACTTATCATTACTATTGTTCGGAGAGGAATTTTCAACTGATGGTGTGATGCTTCTTTTTCGCATGTCTTTGCATTTGCATTTTTCTGAAGGAAGGTTGGATTTGTTGAGGAATGTTTCGTTTTTTTTTTTTTTTTTTTTTTTGTAGAGTAATTAAAAATTAAAACAAGGTATATAATAAAAGGTCTCGAATAAAAATGTTTGTCGTTAAGGTGGGGATGTGATGCTTAATAAATGTGATTTATGGCATAAAAAACATGCAGTCTTTTCAAAGATGTATTGTTAAATATATATTCTTTAATAATTGATTTTGTTTTTAAACTGAAGGAAAGTTTTTTTTTTTTAGTGTTATAAATTATAAGTCAAAATTAAAAATTAGGAGATTAGCAAAGCAAATGAGATCAATCAAACTCTACTTGTAGTTGTGATAGAAAAAGAATGAACAAACATTTTATTACTAAAATGTAATTATTTAAGGAATTATCGAATAAATAATAATTGTAATTATTTTATTAATAAAAAAAAATTAAAAATTAGTAGATTGGCAAATTAAATGATATCAAGCAAACCCTAATTGTAGATAAAGTGATAGCATGAGATTGGAGAAAATTATTAATAGAAAAGTAATTATTTAATTAATTGTTTAATAAATTATTAATTGTAATTATTTTATTTAATAGAAAAATTAAAAATTAGTAGATTAGCAAAGCAAATGAGATCAATCAAACCTTAATTGCAGTTAAAGGGATAACAGAAGATTGGAAAAACATTTTATTAATTGAAAAGTAATTATTTAATTAATCATTTAATAATTATTAATTTTAATTATTTTATTAATAGAAAAAATTAAAATAGTAGATTAGCCAAGTAAATGAAATCAAACAAATCCTAATTGTAGTTAAAGTGATAGCAGAAAATTGAAAAAATATTTTATTAATGGAAAAAACTTTACTAATAGAAGAATTTGATTTTGTATAACATAAAGTTTAATATTCTCTTTCTTTGATTCAAATCGAGAAATTCTTTAACGTGGTTTTTCTTTTAGTTTATTTTTTAAACATTACAAAAAAAAGTGTAGAGTCATCTATTTGAACATCATAGAAATTAAGAGAATTTGTCATTATAATGTCTTTATCTATCACTCGTTCATTCAGTACAAAATTAAATCTTCTTCACATAACTTTTGCATAGAAAAACTTAATTTGATATTATTTAAAAATTTGCGTTCCTAATTTTTATTAAAAGTTATGTAAATCCTATATATTTTTTATTTTAGTCTATTGTAATAAAAAAAATAGCACACAATGTATTGCAATGTACTTGAATTGAATTGAATTAGAAATTAATGGGAATTGGTCTCCCTAATGACTTTATTCACCAGTCGATTCAAACCCTTTTCTTGAATTTATTAACTTAATCTGCAAAAAAGAACATTTGGAGGGTGTTTCTATCCATAAGCGTTAATGGAGTATGAATGTTAATGCCTAAAAAGATTTTTTACATAAAAAAAGTTCTTCATTCGTATTGAAAGAAAACAATTTTCTAATTATGACACATTTTCTTAAATAGTACAGATGTGCAAATTGTCACGCAGAATGTTATTGCATGTAATGAAAATATTTTTTTTTCACAGCAGGTAGGAAAAGAAAATTAAATTGCGAAAGAAATAAGAATGTTGTTAATGGCATAAAGGCTGATATTAAAAATCAATTCGAATTCGTCTTTTCAATCTGCCTTTAAACTCCCTATGCATTATTAAATTTTTTGGTTTGTTTCATTAATTTTATTCTAATGCGTTAGAAACATTGGTGTTAATAATAAACGCAACAAAAAAGAAAAGGAAATATTTGGAAGTCACAAACAGAGTAATTCCCATTCTTTAATTTCTTTTACTATTTTATTCTCCTTAAGTGTTATAAATTAAATTTCTATGTTCATACTCATTAGTGGCAAATTCAAGCAGCCCAAGAATTCTGAATGGGAGTATCTTACTCAGGCGTTTGGAATGTGCTAATTAGCATGTATTTTTGTTTTCGAATAATAGAATAAGAGTATTCAATGCTTTGACAATTTTTGATTTATTGCTGATGCTAAATGTCCTGAAGGTATTACATTGTCATTCCTCCAAATTTAATTAAAAAAGAAATTATTTACTACAGCAAAAGCCAAATGAACCAAACCTTTCAAAGAAATATCGCAGAAATCTCTGGGTGTTATAGCACGTTAAGAAGGTATTTATTGGGTTCAACTGGTAAAGTATTGAAAATATTTAAAAAAAGAGGAACATTTGCCTATTATTTGTAAATAAAATTTTCGTTATTAACAAATATGAAGCAGTTATTTATTTTTATATGATGGGTTCTTTGCTTTGTAATGAGTATGATTTATGTGGAATGAAAAATAATTTCCATCATATTTTTTCTAATTCTTTCTTACATTTTCAGCTTTATGCTTTGGTCTAATTAAATTAATTACAAAATATAATTTATTTATTAAAATTAACTTTTTCTCACTATTAATCACATCTTTTAATATCATCGAAATTTTTGTCTCATATTATGCTAATATACAAATTAAAACCTACTGATTTTCTTTGTTTTATTTTGCATCTGAAGTGATTTATGTTTTTACAATTTTTTTGTACTACATATATATATACTTATTTTACTTTAAAATTAAAAAAAAAATATTGAGGAGATTTTTCCTTCTTTAAATTGCATTTTAGTATCGTAAATTGATTCAATGTATATGAAACACACAGAAAACAGTTGTACATTAAAATTAAACAACCATCTTGTAAGTTTAAATTCAGAATGTGTTATTGTAATTTGGCTTGAAAAAGAGTTATATTAAATTAGAGAAACAAATTTACATTTTTTATTATTTTGTAGCATCGATATAATATTTACGAAATGAAAAGTAAGACATTTGTTTTTTATTTATAAATAATAGAAGAATTAAAAAATAGAAGAGCAAAACTTAACTAAAAAAAATCTACCTATCTGTCAATCTCTATATAAGTACAACAACAGAAGACACAATGATAATTATTTATGTAATACTAAATAAGAAGATATATACGCATAGCATTATTGATTCTTTTCAAGTGATCATTATCTACATTAACTTTTTTTCTATTAGTTATGCATGAATTTCTTTTTAAGGTGTTACTACTTAAAAAAATTTCTTCTTAATCCTAACAAGCACCCAATTAATTTTTTTCCTTATTTCTTATTTCCAAAATAGTTTTTAATTTAAAAGGCTACTGTTTTTTCATTTCTTCTTTTTTTTTTAAAGGAACTTTTTTTATCAGAACAAAATAGTTACTGTTCAACACCTACAAAAGAAAATAAAAAAAAAATTAAACTTTATGCTTACAAAAAAATTGAAGAAAAACATTATTTTCTTAGAGTAAAAAAAATTACGTGTAAAAATCTGCTTTTTTTAAATCTTTTCGCTTTTTAAATTGGAATAAATAATCGCAACGTTATAAATTAAAGAATACATTACGGGATTTTATGTAAGACTTACACAGATAAAGTAAATTTAAAGATAAATATCTTAAATAACTTTTATAATATATATTTATTTAAAAGGGCCTTTCAGTAACATTGATCAATTTGTATATCACAGCCATGTAAATAGCATTTGCCGTATAAAAATATTCATGTGCTTTCTATACAGTTACATGAACACACACACACACACACACACACACACACACACACACACACACACACACACACACACACACACACACACACACACACACACACACATATATTATTCAGGGACATTCTATTCCGAATAATCACTGAATAGCAGGGTATTACGTTTCAGCAAGACTATAAGGATCAACAGCTTGGAGGTTGTATAAAGCAATATATATATCTAGAGCAATATGTAGATATAGAGGAATATCCAAAATACTCCCGAGGATACAGTTAAACTGTGGATGGTTACACATACTGTCTTTATCTCTATAAAGTCTCCTCAATTCTAAAAATGACTGCAACGCACTCCTCTAAATAATTCGTACCAGTGCTCTCATGCACATTAAATGTGCGCGTTACCGTTGGTCCTTGAGTCAAACACCTCTTCCTATTAGAAATTGATTTTAAATTAATTAATTTTATTTCCTTCTGAGCAATAAAAATAATAAAAATCGTAATATATAAAGTATATGTGTGTTTTAGAAATAAAAATACATTTAATTTTTAATTAACCTAGTACATGTATATTGATACTTATATACAATATATTTATACTGAGTATACAATATATTTTAGATTACAAGAGATCATTTTAAATTCACTTTAGCTGAATTTGATTTCTTGAATTAATAAATGTTGTAAAATTCCTGGTAGAGTTCATAAGTTGTTACAAAGCAACATCTTTTTTCTAACAATTTAATGGTTCAAGCAATTTCCTAATTTATTCACACTATTTTCTATAAAGGTATCTTTATTGAAAGTTGGGCTTGTGTACTATAAATGGTTTTAACATATTTTACTTTAATATATTTATATTATACTTTATATATTATAACAATGTTTTATTATTTAAAATTTAACTATTTTAATAAATGATACTTTAGATTACAATACGTTTATTTCAAACTCACTTTAACTGAATTTGATTTATCTTGGATATCATGTTAAATTATAAAAAGTCGAAATGTTCCTGTTAGAGTTTCTAAAGTTGTTACAAAGCAACTTCTTGTTTCTTAAAATTTAATAGTTCAAGTAATTTCCTTATATATTCACGCTATTTTTTTTATAAAGGAGTCTTTATTTAAAGTCGCGCTTGTGTACTATAAGTGGCTTTAATATGTTTTACTTTAATATATTTATATTATAATTTAAAATTTTATTATTTTAAAATTTAGTTATTTTAATACATAAAACTTTAGATTACAATACATTTATTTCAAACTCACTTTAACTGAATTTGATTTATCTTGGATATGATGTTAAATTATAAAAAGTTGAAATGTTCCTGTTAGAGTTTCTAAAGTTGTTACAAAGCAACTTCTTGTTTCATAAAATTTAATGGTTCAAGTAATTTTCTTACTTATTCTAGAAGTATTTATTCACGCTACTTTCTTTAAAGAAGGGATCTTTTTATTTAAAAAAAAAAAGGTGCACTTGTGTACGATGATAAGTGGCTTTAGGAAATCACGAATCAATTCATTTAAAAGAAAGTTGGCAATAATTCAAAAGGAAGATTCTTTGGAGGTGGGGGTTGAATAATCCTCGAGGATTGAAAAACGTTGAATATTCTGTATTCATCCATGATACCAACTATGACTAAATAAAAAAAAAATAAATAATAATCTATAACTTTTAATTTTGTGTCCGAATTCGCTCATTCGGAAAAGAAGAAACTTTACAATATGGTGCTGCTTTTGCAGCAGGCTAAAAAGAAAAGAAAAGGAAAGAAGAACGAAATAAAATGAAAAAAGTGTTCAAAAGAAATGAGTTTTTCTCCCTTCCAAAGTAAGTGAGTGGAGTTCTCAGCGGATAGAATAGCATTAAGAACCTTTTTTCAGGCCAGAGAGTAGGGCACCGAATGAGTTAGATAAAGGCGAAAAGGCGTATCTCTGTCTTCCACATGGATAGAGAACTGCTGCAGATTCCTCGATAATTTTCCTTCAACTGTATATATTTCACGGATGAATTTCAGCCTTTGCTTTAGCTGATGCATGCACCACAGTTTCTGCAATTGCGAAGGGTGTCTTAGAAACTTCAGATTTGGTATTTCTAGGAAACCAGTGTAAACTGAAAATGTTTATAAATGTTTAATGACCAACGGTTGCTTGGTGGCTGCTGGAATACCAGAACACAAATTCGCGTCTGTGCAGGGTTTTCGATTTATATCTTTTCCTGAAATTTGAAATAAACAGACGAAGATTTAAATTTGTAACTCCTGAAACAGATCTATGTTGAATTTGTCATTCATAGGATTTTCTTTCTATGTCAGGTTTTATTATTTGCTTAGAAATCCTGTTTAAAAAAAATATTTCATCTATAAGCAGATTATATAATAGTCGTTGTTTTCGAATACCGGGCACTGTGATCTTAGGCAAATCACAAATTCACCATGAGGATGGCAGAGACGTAGCAAATTCAGCTCTATTCAGGGTGTACCACGGAAGCATACTTTATTGCAACCACATTTTGCCACAGCAATTTGGAACAAGCAGCCTCAAGGGTGGTTCCTTCTCTCTACTTTCCTGTGCTTAAGGGTGGATGTTTTGACTTTCAGAAGGTCTTTTCGGCCTATGGACATATTGTGCCTATTACAGTAATAGACAAGGAAGCATTCGATTAGGCCTAACTCGCTACTCACCATTTTGCTCTGACCCATTATTCCTTATAAATCGCTAAAAATGTTAGTATATAATTTACGCTTAAAAGGATAATTTCAGTTGTGAATTATGTAATTTCATTAAATAAATTTTCTAAATAATTGTCTGTGAATTTATTGCAAATTTTTAATCTTTTACCCTGTATTCATTGGTTGAGAAAAAGTGATTCAAAGACTGACTTTAAATGAAAATGTCCTGTAACAAAAAAAGGGTAAAAAATTATTTTAAATTAAAATTCATATTTTTAGCCAAATGATGACACCATTTGATTTACATCTAGTGAAAAATTCAATGCATAACTGGAAAGAGATAGGAATATAATGAGAATTATTATACCAGCTTTTCTGTAGTAAACTGCTTAAGCATAGTAAATAGCATATCATTTCTACTGCATGGCGTTGGGTTTAAATTCTGTGTCAGCCGTTATTGCAAAGCCCTCATTGGGGTAGTACTGCACACAGAAGAGTAGCGTTTGCAATCGAGTTGTCAGAAATTTTTTTGATTTACAAAAGATGGATGTCTTACTCTTGTATTTGTATAGTCTTAAAATAATTTAACCAATTTACAATATTTGTATAATATTCAAATTAATTAAACTATTAAGTATATTATGTTAAAAAGAAGCCTAATTGTTATTTCCCCCAGAAATTTCTTCAAATATGATAAAATAATTTGGTAAAAGACATGAAAAAATCTAATTTCTAACAATAAATTAAAAAATCTTTTTTCTCTCTAAAACACGTTCTTAAACATGTTATTATATAAAACCATTTTTTATAACAAAGTATTTGAACTTTTTGAAATTGTGCTTAACAAAATCCTAGAAAAACACTTCAAATCAGATTCTGAGACTCGAACAGTTCAAAAACATGCAGTCATGGTAAGATGAGGAAGAAGAACCACATTGAACGGAACAGATTTGCATGCTAAGAAGGTGTATTCTTTTGCAACAAAAATTATTGTTTAATTTTATGAATTATTTATGACCACATGTACAGTATTGTATAAAACAGAAACTATACTTTAAGATCTTAAAGGAATTGGATGATTATCAAACTTAACAAGGGGTGAAGCGTACCTTCATCAAAAATGAAACTTTTCGAAGAATTTGAAAATCGTGTGCAGAACAAGTCAATAATCTCAAAACAAGATACTATATCTTCTTGACTTTTCATTAATTGTCTAGGATTTATTTATTGGTATTATTTATTTATGGTTTTTTTTAGGTATTATTTATTTATGGTTTTTTTAGGTATTATTTATTTATGGTTTTTTTTAGGTATTATTTATTAATGGTTAGTATTTAATTTTTGAGATGCTTTTTTTAATTCTTTTATGCTAAGAATGTTATTGTTTGCTTTCTTTGTGATGACTGCTCAGTGATTTAATTTAAATATGAAATAGAAAAGTGCTTGGAAAAGAAATATTACATAATAGTGCTATTATATTTGCTTAAAGGGTTTTCACCAAATAAAGCTGATGATAAAGACAGTTCTTTTAAAGCTTTCTATCATCTTGGCTTACAGCGCAAAACCATGTAATGAGAAGGAAAATATGTTAACTATTTCAAGTAATAACCAATAAAGTTTTTACACTAGACAAAGAATATAATTTGCTTCATAATTATTTGCATGCAGGATTTTATTGATCATTATTATTTTTCGTCTGGGAAAAATTCTAATTTCTCGACACAGTTTGTTAAAATGTTTTGAAAGTATATTTTTAATAATGTCAGAATAATTAATATAAAAATCTACGAAACCTTCTTAAACTTAAAGAAATATTTTATAATATTTCGATAAAACTAAGAATTATTCTTATCATAATATTTCTTATAATAATTTTAAGATAATAACAAAAACATTTCAGAAAAAATATTACTTTTAATATATGCTGTTGGTTACTGAAATTGCTACGTCACGAACATATCAAGCAAAGAAGGCGAGATTCAAATGAAGTAAAAAACATGCTAGAATAACTAAATTAGTACCACTTGAACGGGTGATTGTAAAGCAGATAAAAATGAAAATTTAGCAGATGGATTACTTATAGTTTGTTTAACTATCACTTAATCCCTTATATTTTATTTTAACCATCTTTTACGAAGATTGCAAAAATTGTACAAAGATTTTCTTATGCCTCACGTGAGAAGGAGAAATGTGAGCCAGCAAGTGTTGAAATTTGATCGCAACAGGATTATGGCCTACAGGATTTGTTGTTTATAGTTTTGCGATATTGCTATTTGCATCGCTCGTGATCCTATGATTATCATGAGAATATGGATTTGATGACTTCTGGAGGAACATACAGAAGAAAGTGCGTTATATCCTTAATCTCTGTCATTAACGGCCAAGAAGATAGACATGTTGTCCACATGAGCTTGCTGGATTACCATGTTACGTACCTTAAGTTAGGAACTTGGGTCATTTGCGAAACAACTATCGCCATGGATAATGTAATGACGTCTGTAGTACCACGGATTGTCAGCACGGTGAACATTGCTGCTGTTTTGTTGAAACTTTCTTGAAGGCACATCTATAATGGTTTATTTAACGACGATTGTTTTTTCAGATAAATACCCTTCATATGTACAGCATTGCGATGTCGTATCCGTGTGAGGAGGCACCGAAGGGAATGACTATTGTTAATTTACATTCATAATCTTTATACGGGACCAATACTTGCAGTGACGGCATAGGGTGCCATTGCACGCACATTTTGATCACCTCTCATTTGTATAACCTGTAATTTGGGCAGACACAGTTACCTTTTTGATGTGTTAGTGTCCTTGTCTGTGTCCTATATTCGACGTCTCCGTCACGCTACTTTTCAAAAAAACAATGCACGACCTCATATTTCCTATGCTGTCCTGATCTTCCTACATACAGAAAATGCTTGATTGCCATTCCTGGTCAAAACGTTCACCAAGTATATCACCAATTGACATACTTGGTGAACGTGTCTGTCTGAACGTCACTGTCTGGACATTACTTGTCGAGGAACCAGCATGCCACTTGCCAGCCAGTACAATTGTTGATAATATTGTACCGAATAAGCCGTCTAAACTCTTCTACTCGATAACAAGCTAGATTAGAGCTGTTGTTACTATCAGCGTTTTTGTACACCTGTTACTCATATCTGCATGTTTTATATTTCAAAATTATCTGTAAAATAAACCATGTTCCTCCCATAATATTGTATGCATGTATTAAATATGATTATACTGTTTGCTTTCCTTCCTGAAGAGATAGTGTTAAAGATCAGCAGTATAATTTGCTTCATTATTCTATATATTTGTCATTCTGTTCCTAAACAATTCTTCGAATGCCAACTTGTTTAATTTTTTGGAACAGATTCGTTAGTGCACATTTGTTTCTTTTTCCACCAATAGGATTAAAAGATATTTTTCATATTTTCTTAATTATTTTTGTCATTCCTATTTTGATTCTAAAACACCCATTTAATTTATAATGTAATTTAATTAAAATTTTAATTTTTTAATTAATCTAACAAATTTATTTTTTATTTATATTTTTGCATCTCATTCGTTACTATTATTCCAATAAGGAATCATTATCCTCTATTAAATATATGTCAATTAATGCTCTCCCTGGGGAATTTAAGAAAGTCTCACTGGAGCTTTTTAAAGACTATTTAGTCTTTAAAAAGCTCAAGTGCGACTTTCTACCGTTCAGTGCAACTTTCTTCCTGAGATATCTAGTGCAATTTTCAGATATATAGTGCAACTTTCTTCTTTAACACTATCATCACGAAGAATACAATATGTTATATAGGCAGAATATATAGCTTCAGTAATCAGTAAGTATCTCAAAATAATTTGTATTAGACTTTAATAAGTTTAATTCAGTTCTAATGTAAATAATTAATTAAATCATTGTTGTACAACTAGGTATATTTATGTAAATATTATACAATTGAGTTACATAGTACGAAGTTCTCATATTGTCTATTGCTCTAAACATAAAAGTCGGATTTAAAAAACGATGATAAATCAGATAAATTGTGAAAATTGATTTTTCTAGATTTTATAATGCTATTTTGAATATACACTCAAAAATATTTATCATTATAAAGATGCATGAATAAATCTTATCAATCACATTTATATATATCTTATAAAAAGTATGTGTAAAAATTCATTGTATAATGTATGAATCATAATGATATAGGTTGATACTGATGCGTATTTTAAAAAAGCCCTTTTCAATATTAATACCTATCGGAAATGTCAAGATTTTTACGCATTTAATAGATGTACAAGCAGACAAGTGAGCTAGTGGTATTATGCCTAGTTATCATGCAAATAGTTTCGAGTTCAATTCAATTGCGTTACAGTTATTGTTTTCAAAATAGGTAGATCGAGTGGTTGTTGCATTAGAATGTCTGGGATGTACTCGGATTGTTTGATGAGAATTAATTAGGTGCCCTCAAATGTGATACTTAAGGGTCTGTACACTTATCTTAAAAGTGCTTATAAAAACTTGAACCTCTTCTGTTTCTTCTAGACTAAAATCATAAAATTTTTAATGAAGCACAAAATCTTCAATGACAAAAGCATGCTTATGAATTAAACAAAATAAAATATATTTTGAAAAAAATCAAAGCTAAACTCAAGACAATTCCTACTAATTTTTCAAAGTTACTAACTAGTAGTTGTAATGTAGACAAAATTTTTTTAAATCTTAAACCATTTTTTTTTGTCTTCTGCTTTGAAGTTAGAGGGTTTCTATATTTGATAAAATCTGTTTAAATACCGAAAGCTGAACAACTTTTATTAACTTAATAAAAAAGAAACAGAAAAAAACAGTATTATCGAAAGAAAACTTTTTAATTAGATAAAAGTAATAATATTGCTTTTAATATTTTAGTATGAAGCAATAACAGTAATTAAAGATGTAAAATCAATATTAATAATCAAATAGACAAAAGCAATATACTTACCTGAAATTGAAAATTGAGCAAAGAAAGCAAATTCGAGACAACAGTAAGAAAGTTGATGGATCATCAGAATTGAGTAATTTTACAAATGCAAGCTGCATCTATTTTTCCTCGAATGGGAATCATCTGCTACATGAGATTTAGACAAAGAATAAATGTCCAATGATTCCAGACTCAGCCTATCGGCAAACACAAGAAAATAAATCATTAATCAGCATTATAGAAACAATACATAAAACAGGGGAATATAATGTTTATCGGGACAAACATTAGTAGTTTTATATTATAAGAAAGTTCTAATCAAATGGCAATGATAAAATATAATTTATTTAAACCTTTTTTAAAATGTATTTTTATTCAATCTTAGACATTAGATTTGTAGTTTTTTTATATAACCGATATTTGTTTTTGGAAAACACTCGGGTTTCCTTCCTAATGAATATATTTTGAAATATTTATATGTAATTGAAAAATTCTTATAAAGAGCTTTCTTTTAAAAATACAAATGATTTCCAAATCAACTTATTTTCTAGGAATCACATAATTTTAAAGTTGAATTTTAATGAAATTTAATGGATATGTTTATTGGAATTTCAAAGGAATAAAAATACATCTCCCCCCCCTAGGAATTTTTTCATACCTTTTGTAATTTTATTTTTCTACTTATAGTGATTCAAGCGATAAAGGTAAAACAATAATTTATATCAATTTGAAAATATTATATTCAGGTTCCATAACGAAAATTATTTAAATTTACATTATGTACAAAAAAATGACGTGATATAATAATTTATTTAATAATAATTTTAAAATATGAAGTTGTTTATTAAATTAGTACTCTACAAGTAACTTAAAATATAATAATTTCTCACATGAAGTAACTTGTGAATACTAACGTGTAAAACCTAATTAAGTTTTGACATTCTTCATTTGATAATCCTAAATATGATCATAGAAACGCATACCATACATAATCCCAAATACTTTTTAAAGAAAAGTTTTGGTAAGCCAACAGCGTAATACTCTACTAAAGACCAGATGTTCATTAAATTTGCATGGTAATATGATCTTTATTGATATTTTGAAAGTTTTTTACTTAAACAAGAACTGATGCTTATTCGGCGATGATAAGCCTAATATCATTAATTTTGTTCTTGAAGCTTAAGAGTGCATGCGGTTTTCGTAATGGGATGAAGGAATAATTTAATACTCAGGTTATTGTATTATGTGCAAATGCAACAATTCTATGTATTAAGTAGATTGACTTTTTAACATAAATTTTTACATTTTTAAATAGTTACAAAGTAAGAGATGTAAATTCGGTGGAATAGAATGCTTTTATAAGGATATATAGTAGGAATGTTTCAAAAATGTTTTTTTAAAAAAAGAAATTGTTGGATGAGTTTTTAAAAAAGATATGGACTCGGCTGGTTTTGATTCATTTATGAAAGTTTAAATAGGAAATATGAGTTTTTTGTTTGAGCAGTATAATTATTACTTTTCGGTTATAATCTAAAAAGTTCAATTGTGCGTAACGTAAAAAACGTTCATTCGCTCAAAAATTGAATTAATGGAGTGTGAAATAAAATAAATTGCAAATTTTATATATTTTATTTGTTATTTAGAAAAACATTGTCTAGCGATTTTGAGTTATTTTCCCGAAGAATAATACAAATGAACGATTAACGAAAAAGCACTTTAAGCCCCAGTAACAATTCGATTTAATTTACTTATTAATAATAATAATGTTTTAATAAGTAATTTTATTTTTTAATTTGAATTCTCTTGCTGGACTTTAAACACTAAGTTTTCCGAGATTTATCATGTAATCTAAGAAAACTCACCAATAACCAAGACGCTCTCTTCAGATTGCTAGCATTTCTTTTCTCTTATTTCAATTTAAAAAAAACAAAACATTGCAGTATTGATTTTACCAAATATTCAACAAGTATTGCAGAAATGTACTACTTTCTCAAACGAAAATTATGTAATATCAATAAATTAAAACAATACTCCTATCTGAACATATACGAAAAACTGGACAAAAGGTACATTTTTTTTACCAAGACTAAGTACCGGAGATGTATTATTAATTTATACTTGAAAAAGAAATTAATTTGAAGGCAACAAAATGTCAATTTTTTGAATTTTAAGATTTATTTGTTGTCTATATGAAGGGTTTATATCGGTATTTCTTTTCTATTTACATCCAGTTCATTGTATCGCTGTTGCTAATGAAAGACATCAATTAATTTAATTCAGTTATAAAATTCAAGTATATATTTTGAAATCGTTTTTCATTAAATTTTGTATTATATATGAAAAGTTAAAAAAAATTATTAAATAAGTTATTTTTACATTGTTTACATAACAAACTTGCGAAGCTATTTGCTGTTCAGCTATTAATCATTAATTGGGAAGCATAATGGAAACTAGTATTTACCTCTTACCACGTCAATTTTTTTGACAACTGAATTTTTTCTTTTATTGAATGTTGTTTTAGTTTTATTACACAAAGTTTTAACGTGACGCTTCCGATATACATTCAAAATTATTATAATGTTGCATGAAATATTGTTTAGAATTTACTCATCCTAATGTTTTACTTATTAATGTTCTACTCTTTCTTTGAATGTTCCAGAAATTTGATAATTTATTCAAAAAATTAAATTTATTTACCAAAATTGATTAGCTGTTTCAATTGATTCATTGATTACTTATGGCTTTATTGTATTTATCTGTGTCATAAATAATTTTATGTTAGCACTTTTTACTTAACATTTTATGTTTTCAATCTTGCGTTTATTTCTAAGTGTTTTGAGGAAGTTAATTTAGTTTTTCTTGTTTGCACATTTCAATAAATGAAAAAACTCTTATGAAGAACTCCTATTGTATATTATTGTAATATATGTGTACATATTTTTTATTTCCAATGGCAAGCTACAATAAGCAATAAAATAAAAAGAACACAAGGAATATAAAAACAACGAGAAACGAAAGAAATCACTTAGTGACATGTTTAGCCCATAAGAACCCTAGCCTCCCAGTAACGACCATACACAGTAGAGGATATGTGTATATATTAAATATCAGATTTAAATTTTGTAAATTTACCTAAATTAACAGAGTTTTCATTTGTGCTTAGTAACAAATAATTTTATTTTAAAATTTTTACTGAGAAACAATGTGAATAATCGCTATTCAAAACAAAAATTACAAAAAATGATAAAATGTTCTTTTTTTTTCAAACTATCAACTACATACTTTGAAAAATGTCTTATGATTTATCTCTATATTCCGAGTAAAGCTATAAATAAGTGTAATAATTCGCTGCAAGCATAAATTTAGTTCAAATTCCACTGAATGAATTTGTCTCTTAGCTGGGTCTATGTAAAAAACGAAACAGATATGCAACTCTTTTTTTTTATTCTTCAACAAATCATATCTTCTAGAAATATACAATTATCATAAGTTATCTTGTGCATTGGAGACTTTTCCTTTAGATAGCAAGGATTGAAAAATCATCACAGAAAGCTTTTAGTGGAATGAAAATTCCTTGGTACTAAAGCAATGAATTTTAATTTTTTGGTCTTTCGTATTATCAAGTAATTCTTTAAAGCTTGTTTATTATGAAAGTAAAAGGAGATGTTGGTTATTAAAATGTATCGACATTTTCAAACTACTAGCAAAGTTTTGACAGCCGTTTACATCATAAAATGTTTTTAATTTAGAAATTCTGGTAAACATATAAGGTTTTTCTTTATTCTATTAAGCTTAATAGCGATATGTAAATAATATATTTTTATTTATATTATTTTATTACAACAAAAGTACAAAAAGTTTAAAATGATATTTTAGAAAGGTTAAAGTGATCTTTAGTAATTTATAAAATTAAAAAAATACATTTGGAAATATGTTATATATATTGTTTGTATAGAAGACAAGATTAGTGTCCTAAATATTGATTCCATTATTGATTTATGATTTTTAATGGAAGTTAAGATTTTTCTCCTAAATTAGTTTTTTTAGCAGTATATAATTAACATACTATACATAACATATTATACATAATTTACATATCATCGAGTTAAAATTGATTAAATTATGAATTTATACTTTGTAGTTGAAGCAAATAATGGATTAATAATTCCCAAGATTTTTATAATCGGGGCAGTTTGATTCTTTGTAATGGAGAGCTTTAGTGGGAGACTCAGATATATATTCAAAATTATTATAATAGTATGAGAAAAATGATTAGAAACTCCTCTTTTTACTTATTTTAGGTTCTACATTTCTTTGAATTTCTCAGGGAGTAGTCAATTTATTCTATTTAATTATAATTAAAAATAATATTTTTATTGGTATTGTTTTATTAGAAGCGTGTAAAATTTTAAAGTGATATTTAGTGAATCACGAAAATTTTAAAAAATGTATTTAAAAGTAAGTTATTTATATATTGTTTGCATAAAGGACTACTATATCATCGAGTTAAAAGTTGATTAAATTACGAATTTATAATTTGTAATTGAAACAAATCTTTTTCTTTCACACCAGTTATTTAAACATAAGTATATGTTTATTTTAGAAAAAAACATAGACATAAAAACATAATAAACTGATTGATTTTCAATAAAATAGATTCAATAATATTTTATTGAAACATTTTGAAAAATTGTATAGACCAATAATTATACGTAAAGCAAACAAACAACCAACTAATCTTTTATGATCAATATCTGATATATCTCTGATCTTTTATAATCAATAGATAAAGCATTGATATTTATTTATAAATTTATTCATCGAATTGTTAAGCTAGCCAAATGATTAAGAGAGCCACTATTAGCCCTACTTCCTAAGTAAAATAAGGGCCCTTTGCCCAAATATGGCAAAGGAGGCGATAAGAAAACTAATGTATAATATAATTTGAATTTCACAATCAAATTATCATTTTAAAAATTACTAAATTAAACATTTTGTTCATTCGGGTTTAAATAATTTTCAGACAACTTTAACAAAAATAAATTAGATACAAAAGAGCAGAAATAATGCCTCATAATGGAGGAATAATATTGTAATTGTAGAAAAAAAAATTAATGAATGAATTAACAATGATCAAGTTACAACATTTCCATAGTGTTATCATTACCAGCTCATTATCGTTCTAATCATTGCATTGTATAGTATCGAAATAAATTTTAATATAGAAGCTTAACTAAACAATTCGCTGACGATTGTATTATAATTGATAAGTATAATAAGCGCAAATACTGGCAAGTGCACCTAACGATTCATTATAATGTATAATTTAAGCTGTTATGTAAGTACCAATTAACTGAAAGCTTTAGCGACTTGTTATCTGAAAGTATAGGGTCTTAGAGAATGAATTTAAATAACATATGTATAGTGTTTATTGCTAATCTATATGAATATATTATGGTTAATTTATAATTAAAATTATACCATGTTAAATTTTGTTATTAAAATATTACTCATTTATTTTACATTTTCCTAAACTAAATGCAAACATTTTAACGTATTCAAATGAGAGAGTTTAAATTATAATGACAATATTTAATTATTTCTGTTCTGATTACTTATTGCAGAATTTCTTTATTGAAACTAAAAACAATATGCGGGCATCAAATAAATACGACATTACAAACTTAAATTGATTTGATTGAATTTTTTGCATAATTTTTGATGAATGAAGGAATATGATAAACAGAGACAACGGGGTTACCTGGTATATAATTTAATTTCCATATTGGTAAATTACATATCTATGAAAGCAATACAATCAAAGATATTTTACAGAACTGAGACTAATACTGAAAGATATTTAATACAAATTAATGCACGTGCTTTTCAATAATTTGTGAACTTTATGAGTATTTGTTCTATTTAACTGAAAGAAATATTTATTATGAAAATGCAATAAATTAAGCGATAATACTTTAAAATGATCCTAGTTAATAAGATTATAAATCTTCTTATTAATTCATGGGAATTTTTATTAGGTGGTGATTTTTATATTTCATATTGAACTTTACATTTTAATCTTATTTATGGCAAATATATGCATTAATATTTTTAAATAATATATATATAACATTTCATTGAGAGTTAGATTATGTTAATTTTGTTAAAATATTATAAGTATTTAAATGGTAAAAATTAAATTACATCATTATATTAGTTAAAATAACATTCACTGATTTCTAAAATTATTTTTGGAAATCACGTCAAAGGAAAAAGGTCAAAAATTAATAAATTTTTATAAAAATTACTTGGT
Source organism: Caerostris darwini (assembly GCA_021605075.1). NCBI lineage: Eukaryota > Metazoa > Arthropoda > Arachnida > Araneae > Araneidae > Caerostris > Caerostris darwini. The sequence goes on from BPLQ01014910.1 coordinate 519,353, forward strand.
ATGTGTAAAAGGTAATACTGCATCCGAGTATGACATGTACATTTGTGGAGCTGTTGCTATGTAACACCACTAGACACGAGGTCGAAAACAGGCTTTAAAAGCGTTTGCATTTTCTGCAACTATAAACTGCACGGTGAAATTTCGAGATAGCTATGTGTTAGGTATGAATAGTCGTCATAATTTAGTTGAAGATTTACGACGAACAATCCTTGTGTGAATAGGCCAGAGTCAATTCTATGTGGAATGATGGTTGAATGTATGATATTATGCAATTCAGGGCAGAATCAGTTTCTTGAAGGTACAGCCGAGGAAACACTAGAGCTACAAGTGTTATAGATATGATTGATTGTTTGTAACTAATTGCAAGGAGGGACAGAAACGCATTCCTAATGCACTTCAAATCTTCTCTTGTAGCATTCACTAAAAGACAGGTATCTAGACCAACTACATGCAGTAGCCTTCATGAAGGAGGGTTGTACACTGTGTGAAAAAAGTAGGACAGTCCTTTTTTTTGTACAATATGCTTTTATTTTACTGCTTTTGACCTGATTTTTATAGAGAGTTGTTTTGTTAGAGTTTTAATTTACGTTAAGTGAAAGTTAAATGAGATTTTTTTACTTAGCACTATTTTAACTGAGGAATGCAATACTTAATAACTTTGGGTGTGTGAAAAAAGTAGAAGGACACGTCCAAAAAATCTATTTAGAAGCTGTTGGAAAGTTTATAGGTAAGTGTTTTTTTCTCTTTTAATTCCTTTTTAACAAGAATAAAATATTTAGCTAGAAATTCATAGTTTTTGTTGGTTTTAGGATGCCCAGAAGAATATCCTTAAGAAAGTTTCAGAAGGGCCAAACAGTCGCCTATAAAAATGAAGGCAAAGGGGTGAGAGAGATTGCACGACAGCTACGAATCAGTCCTAATACTGTTTCGAACTTCATAAGAAACCCTGAAAGTGACAGAAGAAAAAAGAAGACAGGAAGACCAAAAAAAAATTCACCCAACGTGATCAACGAAAAATTTTTCGTGAACTTAAAAAGACTGGTGGAAGTGTCGGCAAGGCGCAATTTCAATCAGGAATTACACATGTTACCAAAAGAACTGTCTGTAACTACATAAAACGCTCAAAAAAGTTCGTCTTCAAAAACGGATGCACCATCCGAAATGGAATGAAGGACACATGAAGAACCGACTGCAGTGAGCTATTGACCACATGTCCAGGAGCTCAGAATGGACCTCAGTTATGTTTTCCGACGAGAAAAAATTCAATTTGGATGGTCCAAATGGTTATCAGTACTATTGGCACTGTCTTGGTATTGAAGAAGAAATTTATTCTACTCGACAGATGGGAGGAGGTGGTTTAATGGTATGGTTAGCAGCTGGCTATGGAGGCAGGACAAGTTTAGTCTTTCTAAATGGTAGATAGAACCATACAGACTACATACAGACTCTAAACTCAAATCTTCTACCGTATGACACTGAGTTAGGAGGAGATGACTGGATTTTTCAACAAGATGGAGCATCAATTCACACTACAAATGGTGTTAAAGATCGGTTTGCAGCAAACAATGTTCGACTTTTACATTGGCCTGCTAAAAGTCCTGATCTCAACATTGTAGAGAACATATGGGCAATGATTGTACGTCGTGTTTACGAGGGTGGAAAGCAATTTGAATCTGTAGCTGAGCTGCAGAAATCGTTAAACTTTGTATGGGACAATTTTTGCCAAACAAAAATTCAATCTTTATACAGTTCGATGCCAAATAGGATCTTCGAAGTAATTCGAGCCAACGGGAAAATAATTCCATATTAATTTATATAGTACACTTCTTTTTTAGAAGTGTCCTTCTACTTTTTTCACTGATCATGAGATCGTCAAAACCAATTTTTTTTTATTAAGTATACATTTTTTTTTAATTGTGTACTTTTTTGTTTTGTCTAGATACAGGTATCTGCATATAAAAACGTTGTGAATAAATTAATTGTTTAAAAAATGCGTCATTATTCATTTATCAAAAATAATCTAATGTCCTTCTACTTTTTTCCCGCAGTGTATGCAAGACGTCCATTATTGTGAGTAAGCTTTAACCATGTCACCAAAATGGAAAGATTTTATTGGGCACGCAAACAGATCAATTAGAGAACATGCCAATGGATGTCTACTCTTTACTGATGTGTCCAAATTTTGTTTTCAAAGTGACTTAAGTATACTGGTCTGACGACAGCCGGTAACTGCTATTTTCTGAATCGCATTCATTAAAGAGGCAGATTTAGTTGTCCAGTGTATAAGTGTAATGCACTGTAACTTTGGATAGCTACATATAACAATATATTGCCCAAGGGGCACAGTTATAGCTTAGTTGTTATATAGAGACGGTATTTTTGATCCAATTTTTATCCTTAACTTAGATACATTTGGTGATTACTTCCTCCTACAAAACTATAATACTAGACTACACAGAACCTGGTTGGTGGAAAATTAGCTTCACGATAAGACTATTACACATATAAATTGCTTAGCACATTCTCCAGACATGTGCAAGTTTCAGGGGAGGCTCTAGGGAGACTGAAGTTGCCTCCTCCCTCTACTACCCTTCAGGATCTTCTAACTGTCTTTGACATAGTGGGCATTGCTATCAATTTAGTTATTGAACCCCATTTTGAGCGTGAAACATGGTTACCATGAGTGAGATTTAATATGAAGTGATTACACTTCATAATAAAGCTAATCACAAACACTGAACATATTATTATGGTTTTATGGCGTGTTTCTTGTTATGTATTTTCAAGACAAAATATAAGCCTTTTGGTTTCTTTTGTGCCCAATTCGTGAAGCACTGTTTGATTAATGTTTTTGTCAAATTGGATTAAATTTAAATAGATAGAAATATCACTATCACAATTTTGTTTTTCTTAATTATTTGTAACCAGTGCAGTTTAATGAATTATGAAATATTGATTTGAATATCTACGTCTGTTTACTTTAAAAACATTAATCATACCATAAAAATTTATTTGCTAGAACGAAATTGAAAAATGTCAAATTTTAATTTAAGGTAAAATGGATTTTGAATATTTTTTATTTAATTAATTAAAGTATTTGAGGCAATTAAAAACTTCGTCATTGATAATAATAAATTAAATAGAAAAATATTTCAGTTTTAATTAATAATTAGCAAATAACATTTAATCCTTTGAAGGCTCGTATGCTATTAATTAAAAGAAAAACTAAATTAAGCGATATTTCTGCAATTTTCTACACAACTTATGCATTAAGCAACCAAAGATAGCACATAAATTAACATAAACCCAAGAAAAATATCAAAAATAGCCTGTTTAATAAAAGAAATGAGAAACACCTCCTAAAAGAAGGAAGTATGGTTATATTCTCCTTAAAATTGTATGTTTCTTGCAAGAATGCTGTTTAAAATTCCCGTGAACCTCTATTAACGTTGCACGAATGCGAAGAAAAAGTGATCTTTTACTTTAACTCAAAACTTTTGCAAGAACAGTTTTCTACTCATGATAAATTTTCCAGATTCAAGTTTTGAAAAGCATCAAAAGCGTACGAGTGTCTAGAAGCAGGAATCTTGGCGCCACGGAAAATTTTTTTAAAAACAGGCGTTAATCTGCTGCTTTTCGCACCTCGAGAGAAAGCCTATACTTGAGTTAATGCGTTGAGAAAAGTCATTAAGCATTAGAACGTGGGTGGGGTTAGAAGAGGAGATTGAGGAGAGAGTATTTTGTACTTAGTAGGCAGAGTATTCTACATCTTTCCTAAAATCACAAGCATCATTAGGAAATAAGTATCGTGGAAACATTTGGGGGAACATTAAGTATGGTAACATTATGGTGACACTCATTTGTTTATGGAAGAGAGGTTGAAAGCATCCCTGCCCATTAAGTTTCATAACAAAATTATGGAGTTTTAATTTAATAGAGGAATTATTCAAAAGAGAATTAGTCATTTAAGCAGAATTATTCATTTGCACATAATGAAGTACAGGTCTAATCTAGGTATTTCCGAAACAAGGTTAATAAAGGAAGTATTTTTATTCCTAAACTAAGATTCTAAATCAAAAGTTAACCATGTAGTTAACAATTATAATATCTCGAGTTTTAATTGTTTATTATGTTTAATTTTTTGATTTTCTAGTTCATGTTAAAAAGATCATGCATTTAAAATTTTTTTATTATAGCATTGTGATTATATACTTAAAAAATATATTGCTTAAGATTGCTTACATTTACAATTGATACTGTTTTGAAATTAGTATTTCCAATTGATTTTCAAGACATTCGTAAGAATAATTTGCAAGAAAGTGAATACATATGTACTTTTGGTGCATTAAGTTAATGTATAAGTCCACAAAACTGATGTTGATAACTATTCATGCATTAAAACATTAATTAGCAATATTATTAATGTATCTATAGTAATGCTCGTTAATTCCCTTAATTTTTTCAAAAATTTGCAAGATAACAGTTACAACAGGTGCTTATTTATTTAGTACCTGAGCAAACAATTATTAAAGTTACTTGATGATTTATGATTGAAAATTTATGGTCTGCTTTACTGTACTCAGAAACATTTAAATTATTCACAGTCGAAACTCAATATATGGAAATTTCCTCATTTTTCAGGATAAACTTTAAATGAAGTATCTTTATCTTCCACTAAATAAGTTTAAGGTATAGTTTAAATATACACAATCTTAAGAATAGAATATTTAGCATTAATTACGTTTTGTTCGTTCATGTTTTGTCGTCTTTTAAATTGCTTTTAAAAACATATTTTTAAGCATTTTTTTTAAAGTAGATAATTTTCATTGCCGTATCGAAAAATTTATTTCATAATAATAATAATAACGGTATATTGTCAAAAGGACTTCAATATGAGGACTTCAATTTTTCACATAAAGGCTTAAAAGAAAAAAATGTAAAATAAGAGTTTTATTTTGTATGAAATAAAGAATACTTTTGATATTTATAAACTATATTATCGTGAAAAAAGATGACCCTTTAAAGGTAGAACATAAAGATGAAAGATTCCAGGGAAAAATGTAACTTTTTTTTTTATTTATTTCGAATATTTAAGAATCTTAGATAACAAGGTTTATTATAAATTTAATTGAATTATTTTTGTTTTCATAATAAAAATATACTAGTACTGACATTTTAATATTTTCTTCATAAGAAAATATTAATTTAAATATATTATATTAATTTAATTTAATATTCTCATTTGTCAAAATTAAATTAATAAAAGGCTAATTAATAAGATTACTAATAATTTAAAAATTTATTAGTTTATGACTAAATATCTTTGAATTATATGACAAATATTTTTAATATAGTTGTTAATGCGATAAAAATATATTTTAATAGTATAAAGTTCTCTAAAATCTGTTACAATCAACTTATTAAATCCTTTAAAACGGTATGAAATATTTGGAAAGATTTAATTTTTAAGAAAACTTATTTTAATTCTAAACTACTAATTAAACTATAATTCTGAACTATTAATTAAACTAATTAAACTATAATTCTAAACTATTAATTAAACTAATTAAACTATAATTCTAAACTATTAATTAAACTATAATTCTAAACTATTAATTAAACTAATTAAAATATAATTCTAAACTATTAATTAAACTAATTAAACTATAATTCTAAACTAAATTAACATATGTTTGATGATTATATTATTAATTTTATAACATTAAATATTGAAAAGAGTATTTTTCGAAAAACATTTAATTAACATTTTCTCCATTTGAATTTTTATGTGATTATTATTTTGCAAAGCTTTATTAAAATTTTAAAATAACTCGCTTCCACATTATTTCCCAATCTCTTTTGAAATATATTAAATGTAATTGATAAGAATACGAAATGCATAAATACTTAGTCTGCATTTAATGTCCTTTTATATTTTTTTTTATCTAAGTTCTTTTTGCTTCTTTAATTAAGAAAGATTTCCTATGTTGTTGGGTTGCAACTTATTAGGCCTTGTTCAATTCCAGTAAGATTGCTACATAAAAACTTAGTTATAGATTTTTTTTGTTTGTAATTAAAAAATAATTTGTCTCATTAAAACAACAAATATTCGATAACAATTATTAAATACTTTGAAAAATTAAAATTTTTGATTTCTTTTTGAAATTTTTTTTTTGAATAAGATGATAAATATACTAGAGTTTCTCACAAATTAGCCAGAAAACATTTTTTTAAGAAACTAGACTAATGATTAATTTGGTAAATAGCCAATAATAGTTTTTAAAAAATGAATACGTTCTAGTTTTTAAATTTTAAAGAATTATTATTTTGGCCATCTGATAAAAACTTTGTACTCATCATAATTTATTACCTTAATAGCATATTTATTTTATTGCAAATTCTGCTTTTATATTCATTATGCTAATTAACGTACTCCATCCAAATTCTTAATAAAAGAATAATGCTTCGTGTTTAAATTAACATTTCATTTATCGAAGTTTAATTGTTAGTAAAGACGTAAAAGCTTAAGAGCCTTTTCACATATATTAAGTCATTTCCTTCAGCGGATATCTCTTGTGAAAACACAGCAAGCAGAGATGCAATTCGTAAAATTGCTCTATTCTAGCGATCAATCAACCCTTTAGAGGTCCCTTAAGTCCTCTCTTCCTTGCTCGCTACTTTAATTCCGAAGAATTGAAGGTAGCATTAATGCTCCTATCTGTTTTGGTAGCTAACTCTTTGTAAGTCTGATCTTTCTTTCACAAAACACTGTATAATGTGCTACTCAAGAACGAAATACATCCCCTGAGTTTACCTTGAGATGCCTTAAAGACAACACTATTTATTCCTGTTTGTTCTTTTAGATCTCGAATTCCATTTTTTTTCTAACGTCGTGGCTTATTTTAATTAACAATTTTTTGTATTCTTTAGTTTTTTTTATTTTCTGTAAATGTTGTTATAGCTCCCAATAGAACAAAGCTGCTTTTTAAAAAACCTTTTTTTTCTCATAAATATCAAAATATGTTTAATATTTTTTTAAGATAAAATTACTGCAAAAAAGAAAATTATAAAATAAACCACTAAATGTAAGATTTTTAAATAAAAAAAATCGAGAGGTATACGTGTTTTTTATGTATTTGCGCAATAAAAAAAACTTTGTCTTGAAATGACGAATAAATTTTACATGACTGTACAGGGACTGCTGTTTTTATTTTACATTTTTACTTTGTCGATATTATTTAACAAATAATCTAAAAAAACTTTTTTATTTTTGTTCATAGTAATACTTAAAAAACGGGGTTTTTTTAGTGGTTCATCAACATATTTATTTCCAATGAATTAAGAGTTTTTAAGAAACTATTCGAAATTAATTTACTCTTTATGTATCATTTTTTTTTCCATTACTGTCTATACTGTAGAATAATTACATTTTTCCAATTTATTTCTTTAGGTTTATTTAGGCTGTCTTTTCTAATTTCTGTTGAAATGTCGGTACTTTATAAATTATTGAAAAGAAACAATAATATAAATAAACATGCTTAAAATAATATATATATATATTAAAATAAAATGTCCTTATTCCGTTTATTCTTATACAGTAATTATATTAACTTGTATTGAAGACAGGTATACTATCTAATTTGATCGAACAGATAACAAATAATCACTGTATCAATGCTTTCTAAGCACCATTTATAAATTATTGCTACGCCAATGTATATGAATTTTTCTCATTAACGTTGCCTGAAATCTTCAAAATTCGTAACTCGGAGATGTTCTTATGAGTTTCTTCTTTCTTTTTTTGTTAAGTAAAAAGAAATTATATCTTTGAATTACAGATAAGTCTATTTTCTTCAGTATTTATATATATACAAGTGCTGAAATATTACAAATGCAAATTTAAAGAAATCTGATACAAATAAAGATTCATGATTTAACTGAAATCTTATCTGGTCGTCTTGGCAATGAATCATGCTGTATTTAAGATCTATTATCTATTTTGACCCAAATTTCATGGGATATTCATGTGGAAGACAATTTAAATAAAAAAATAAATATATGTACCGTGCAATTTAGAAGAGTATTATTTAAGTGAGAGTTGAGTAAGCCATAAATCAAAATACTGTCATGAAGTAAAACAATAAGAAAATTGCTTGGAATAAAAAAAAATCTGAATCTTTAATATAAAAAACTTTTTTTAATTACTTTTTTATTCCTATAATTTTGTAAAATATTATTGGCTTTATTATTAAACTTTTGACAGTTTACTAAATTTAAAACATAGTTTGAATATTACACAGATGTATATTTTCTGTTTAATTAATTGCTTAAAAGATATACAGTTAAGAAAGTGGTAAAATATCCTCTTAATTTAAATAGAAAGTTTGCTTAATTAGTGTGCTTGGAAGATTTAGTTTTTAACATTTAAATTAATCATTAAAGGTTTAGTTACACTTCAGTGCATATTTTCCATCTACACTAAACATTTCCTTTTGAAATAAATGAGAAATGCAACAGAACATTAAGAAATATTCATTTATTATTTATTAACAGATGCCTTAGTGTTTTCTTTTTGAGTTTTGTATATGTTGCTGATAAATGGCGAAAAATTGAATATTTTGAAGGTTTTAACATGAAAATTGTGGGAATTCAGCATATTTAATCATTTTATCTATATATTTGCTGAAACGATTATTTTCAGGAATTTTCTCTTAAAATCTAACAACACCAGCATGGATTTGTATTTTATTAAATGTATTGAATTAATTTATGAAAGCTATTATCAAATGAAGAACAAAATGGATTATACTGTACATTACTGAAGATCATAACAAAATATCTACTTGGGCAGCGGTGTTTTTCTTTTTCTAAAATTTTTTTTTTGAAGAATATGTTATAGATGTTAGAAATAAGAGGGCTTTCAGTGTAGTATTATGATCTTTTCATCCAAACTTTTTTCTCTCTCTACACATAAATTTGTTACATTCTCCATATAGAAGTAAATTTAGATGACCAGTTTAAAATTGCATTTATTGTGCTCATAGGTGAAAAAAAATTAGCAGACATGGGCTTTCCTTGAAACATTTATATATATAACATTAGGATAAAAAGGATTCTTAAAAAAGTCTTAGTGAATTCATATAGTAGTTCAAAGTTCTCAAATTTCTTTCCTGTTATTAGGTAGGCAAGTCTTTATTACTGAAAGAAACTATAGATTCTCTTTAAAAAATTCCTGGCACTGGTTTCCAAGAATTGATAAAATAATAAATTTTCTACCATTGAAATTTAATGAAATTTGGAGAAACATTAATCAAAAAGTTCATCACAAAAAAAAAGAGGAAAATAATAGGTTTATCTTTTGTCTCGAAAATACACAAAATGGAAACAACAAGAAACCTAGTATCTCAGTTTAATATGAGATCAGCTTCAATATATATGTTTAACTCTAAGAGCTATACAGGCTATTCCATGCTCAAAATGATGGTATTTAACTCAGCTGGCAGCAAAGCCCACAGCTATGTTAAGGCAGTTTGAAGACACTGAAGGGTTGAAGGGGGAGGGGACGAGCTAAGTGTAGAAATCCTTCACTCTTGACCATACTAAGCATTTTCAGTTGAGCTCAAGTCCGGAGAACCTGCCTGTCAACCTATACGCACAATAGTATCCCACAAAGGTAACTGTCTACAAACTAAGTCCTGTGTTGTTTAGCTTCATCGTCTTGTAGGATGAAGAAATCATTAACTGTATCTATTCTAGTATGAACATTTTGATCAAGAATGTCCTCTTTATATAATTGAGAAATAACTGTTCATCAGCGTACTAAATGCTAACTGCTTACAATATGGCGGGACATTTTGCAGAGCATTATCTATACTTTGGAAAATTCTATGAGACTGAGGTATGAGATTCCCTCAGAAGTAATCGTAAGCTACATTAAAGAAAGATTTGTTGCAAAACAGGTAACCTTATTTTTATATTTCTTAAAATTTGAATTTAATGTTTTAGAATAATAAACTTTGTTCTTTATGCTAAACTGGTTAAATATGGTCATTTATATTAAATATCAATGGTTCACAAATTGCGTTTATTCAATTTTGGATAATAAATAATTAAATTTTGTTTCTATACCTTATTTTATCGAGAAATTTATTTTTTGCTTTAGAATCCTAAAAAAAATATATTTTAATTGGCATTTCAAGTGCATAATCAAATTGTCGATTAGTGAACATGCTTGACATAATCATTATAATCCTAACTAACCACGCTGAACACTAAGAAATTCAATGAATTTTGTGTTCTTCATGCAACTCGACTAAGAAACATAATTCAATTTAAAGAATCAAGTTGTTAACGTTTGAAAGTGGTTGATCGCACATGTTACCAAAGGACGTTGTTCCGATATCTTACAGAATTCATAAATACGCGAGTAAACTTAGGGATAAATGCTGGTTCTTCACGCAGTGTATCTCATGGGAATGCTAAGCTATTAATGCTTTGTCCAATGACGTTTTATTTGATTTCACTAATATCATCATTCACTTAGGGTTTTGAATAAAATAAAGAAAATGTGACGTTTCTATCAGAATCGTTTAGAAATCATTTCGTCAGAAAAGAGAATTCATTTAATAAAACTACTTTAACCAATCTTAAAATGTAATTCCTAATTTTCTAAGAAGACTGAGTCATTATTTCTTACGGAATAGCATTATACTAACTTGGATTATCATCTGAATTGGCCATGGGAGTGTTTGTTGTAAAATAAATATAACCTCCTTAAATTGATGTTTATAACTATACCATAAATTGTCATGCTTTCATCCATATAAATATCATATTTTTAGGAAATCTTGTTATGACAAGAAAATAGATTAATAATCTTAACCATTTCAAAGAAAACGTTAGGAAACATTTGACATTTACTAATTGTAATAAATCATTTTCTATCAAAATCAGTGCATTTACTGATTGTAATAAATCATTTTCCAAAAAAATATCGAGATCGAAAGAAAAGATTTTAAGCACATTAAATTTAAATTCCATAAATGTCTTAAACAAAAATTTTAACATAATATAAGCAGCATGATTTTCTTGATATATTTTTCCTCTTTAATGAAATTTTTATTGCATAGACAAGCAATATCAGAAACAAATTAAGAATTCATTTCTATAAGGAAAGTGCTTCTACCATATATCTGTTTTCTTAACAAAAACCTTCTTTCTCAGAACAACAATGAGTGCTATCAATAAGAAAGATGGTTATTGACCTTTGCCACGGCATAAGACGTGAACTGACCCGCGACCAGAAAATTGATAACCTATTCACCCTTTTTCTGCTTTAGTGTTTACTATCTTCATCTTATGTCCTGAAGAGCCCATAATGATTATTTTATTGTCCAAATATTATAGGTCTGAGCATTCAGACTATTTTTGCTATTGAAGTCTGCAGGAAAAAATGGAATTGCCTGAATAAAATGCAAAAAATTAATTCCTAGATTCTTTGTTTCATATATTGAAGTGCTTTTTATTTTGGATTATATTCATAAATTACACATGTATAAAAATTATACATTAAGTTTTTCGTATATTAAAAACATGAATAATAATGAAGTGATATTAAAATACTGACTTGACTTTTATGATTTTTCAAATGAAGTATTTTTAGAAATACATACATGGAAAAGTAAATAACTGATACAAATAGTTTATATATTCATACAGATTTTTTTTAAAACCGAAACTCCATATTTTACATTTTTAGAAAACAATGTTGAATTTATGATTTACGTCTGAATGAATTTATGATGAGTTCAGATTGAACTACGTTTAATATTAAAACTTTTCATAAAATCAATAGAAAAACAATTTTTTTAGAATAAGAGCTTTAAATAACCATTGCATTTCTGAAACTACAGAACTAATAATTCAATGTAAAAGCCATTACTAAAAAAGAATCGATGCAAATGTTTTTGCGACGGCTAATAGCATTTTAATAAGCACATCTTACTATATATGTTCTCTAAAAAACATCGGTTATAATTAGTTTTCACAAATAAATGCTTTTATATCAGCTTATTTTCTAGAACACTCTTTCTGATTAAATTAATCTAGATTCAATTTTATTAGTTGTTCACTGAGATATATTAAATGTCTCAGTGAGATTGTTGTTTGCCATCGTTGTTTGTTAGAAAAAAATGTTTTTTCCATTTTTTTAAATATTTTTTATGGCAAAAATTTTTTTCTAAATATGAAAGTTATTTTTAATTTTTTTATTAACAACATAGTATGCAAGTGATTTGGGGTAGATCATGATTTCATACTTGAACATGCCATGAAATACAGAGAAAAAATTGTCGTGGAAGATAAAAAAAACTTTACTTTTTAAATTATCAATAGATTTAAAAATAAAATTTAAACTGGAATTAATTGATTTACGAAAGAATGTTTAATTAGAGGTTTGTTTAGATATTAACGAAATAAAAAGGTAAGACATTCTAATTGCTATCAAAAGAGAAAAAAAAATATTTTTCATACGCATTAAAAAAATTTCAACTGGAAGAAGTTTTAAGAGTGATAAATAGATATGAAACATTGTGTTTTTCTTGTGTTCCTGGAACTTCGTCAACCGCTAAGGATTATGGAAAGAAGCAAAAAATTTCCCGGACATGCACAGCACATTTGACTTGGGTATAAAAGGTTTTTGATTCCAATTAAAATCTAGACAGAAAATTTTAGCTTCTGTTCATTAATTTACCATAGCTTTGTTTTTTCGTTATTAAGCTGATTAATTTTTTGGGTTGAGGATTAACTTTGAAAAAAATAATCCATAATCAATTTGTTTCCTGGAACACAAACATAAATGAAAAGTGGTGGAAATATTACCTCTAAAAATTTTTAATTGCTTCCAAAATCCTCTTTTAATCCGACAAAAATAAAACAAGTTTCCTATTATTTTTTTATTTTGATAATTACTGTTTTATGTTTTGAACTTCAGATACTATCCTATTTTTTAATTAATCAGATAATACCCTATTTTTTAATAAATAAATTTATTCGAAGGAGATTTGCAATTTTTCATTTCATTATGGAACTATAATTGTTATTTTATAAAAATTATCTTCCATTTTAGTAATTGACTGATTTTTATTGTTAAATTATTACTGAAAGCATATCGATTAAAAACTTAGAATAAGCTTTTTTTTCATGTTTTTGACTTTATGCCCTCCTCTCCCCAAAGACAGTTGATGATGATAAACTCTATCTAATTGACCACTGGAGGTATATTGTAATGAACATAATCACATTCATTCAGTCAAATGGAAGCAGGAAAGAGAACTTTTCGATGAGATTTCGATAATGCTACATGAAACAACATTGGCGAATTTTTGAAAACAATTCTAGCCAATTTGAAGAAACGATCATTTTCAACCTCCTCACTTAACTCTCTTAGCTGCCGATATATATATCTGCCAAAATTAACCACAAGCTCGAAGAAATCTGCAATTCAAAAGGCTCATTTTCTAGTAATATAAGCAAACTTTCCTTGGTCATGAATACCTTTCACTGGTGAAAAGGGGGTTATATAAGAAAACGGAAGGCGCTTATGCTATTCCGAAGATTCTGCATGCTTTCACAGTTGGATCGATATCGTTTCCAAATTACTTCCGAGACGAAATTTCTGATCACTTAAGCTCATTACCAGAAAATGATCTGCCGACGATTTTAAAATAGAGATTTTTCTGTAATATCACCTGGAAACTGAGCGGGTATGGGAGAGATGAAAACGTTAGGATGCTTAGAAGATTTTTCACGACCCGATAGCGCGTTTTAGTGAATTTCTGAGTAGAAAAAGATACAAGAAGGGTAATTACCCAAGCTTTCGGTATTTCGTTACGGTGATTGATTTAACTCATTCATGAGGCTTGTTTTTATGGTAAATGAATTAGATTATAGATGAGCTATGGGGAAGGGCTGGGGGATTCTGGAATGTTTTGAATCTCTTGCAGTATTGTAATATGCATTTGATGGAGGAAATAACAGGTGAAAGGCTGAACTTTCAATTGATCTCATCGATTAAATACAAGAGACGCTACTGGTTAAGAAATTATTTTTACGATGATGTAAGGTGCTTTTCCGCTGATATATTCTACATATAAGTAATGAATCACTGTTTAATAAAATACAAGGTAAATATGATTAACTTTCATATTTTTGAACTGTCACCATATATTACTGTATATCACAAGGTTGTTAAAGTACTGGACAATTTCAGTAAGTTTTTCTTACATTACAAAATAACTAATTCTCTCAGAACAAGGTGCATGAATTTATTCATTTGTTAACATTTTATGATGGTATACATCACTTAAAGGAATTAAGGTTGTTCTCTTTAAGAGTATGAGGGAGTAATGCTTTGCTACGAACTTTCAGGGGTAACTGCTACATATTTTCATATAGTATTGGTGAAAAACCAGCAAATTACAATCAGGAAGTCTAATCTTCAATTTAAGACTATTTTTTCAAAATATTTACCAAATCTACTCCTTTTTCAATAAGGGACTTTAGCATATGATATTAAAGAAATCATACTCAGTAATTAGAGGAGTTGAATATTATACGCAAGCTAGTTCGCACTACTGCTGAGCCACAATAAGGATCATTATATTAAGATCAGATGAAATAAAATAAAGCAAAGAAAAACTTTCACTGAAGCTGTTATTCGAAAGAGTATTAATGAAAGTGTTATCTAGAGTATATAAATTGGCTGAAGCCTTATAATCAGGGAAAACTTATTCAGTGGGGAAGTTAGTCACCATTGTTTCATTTGCCTGAAATCTGGAAATAGAATGTTCAGCTGTTGAATACAGATATACGTTTTAAAATTGTTACTCAAGTAGCACAACATTCTGTTTCTAAAATTTTAAAAAGACGTTGTTACCATGATAGACCTTCTCTCTGACAAATCTCTAAAGCTGAAACTCAAATGAAATTTTATTTTCAGGTCGTATACACGAAGCAGTGCTGAAATAAATGCTCTTTGTTGGAAAAAGGGTTTCTGAGCAGCTGTTTAACAGAATAGTCTATGTGTTCAGGACCATTACCTGACATGAAAATTCTTGTTCCAAAGCACTGACGTGTCTGTTGTGCCGGAATTTCTCAAAATGATGCATATCGTTGCCCGGTGATGGAGCATGTCACGAGAGTATAGGAATAAATTTTTGGAAGAAAAATGGTCCAAGAATTAATGTTGCAGAAACACTGCAACAGACGTATTACTTGAGGAATTTAACGGAATTGTAAATTAATTTTCAACAGCTTAAGGTAATATTTATACTCAACAACTGTGATATAATTATGGTCAAAGAAGAATGTGTTCCTTCCTTCATAGGCACTTGGTTTAAACTAGTACGTATACAACATTTCTCTATTGAAAGGTTTGTTTGTCATCATTATTTAACTATATGGGCTGTAAAATCTCCGGACCTAATTTGCTTGTGAGATTATCTTCAAAATCTGGTCTATTATGGTTACATAACATCGTTGCTATATTATTTATGATAGAAGACACAATATATGAGCCATTTCAAATATACAGTATTTTCAACAAATGAACAGGTTATTTACAGTTTTTAAGGGAGGGAAAATGGTGAAAAGCATATAGAATACATGAATTGTCAAGATCGATATTGCAATTTATTGATGTGTTTTGTATTAAATTGTAATAATTTTTCCTATTACCTTATTCACTCATTGTAGGTGGGAATTAATTATGAATCTCTCTACGAGATCTGTAAATAGATAGGTAAAATACATTTAAATGAAATAAAGAAGCTTTATCAATTATTATCAATCAAGTATTACTCGAGTATTAGTATCATTACTAAGGTATTAGTGCCATAACTCGATGTATAACTCATGATATATTTTTAATGAATAGTAATGTCGTAGACAATTGGAACATGTAATCTTTAATTATTATGTTTAGCACTGTACATAGATTACACTAATTCTTTAGAAAATAGAGCATATATATTTAATTTCAGATATCTTTACATTCAATCTTTTAAATGCATTTTCACATTGCACTTTATATGTTTAGAATGAAAGTAAATAAGATTACAGCTTTATGTTTACATTTCATATTTTTTAAGCTCTTTATGATGACTATAGTGCAAAACAGTTTGTTCTTTATTTAGATGCTGCAACTTATTGATAAAACAAACAAATGCTCCTTCTTACTAAGTATCGTACATAAATATCTTAATTTTGTTAGATTTTATTTATAAATAATTTTATTCTTCATTTCTCATAAAGCCTATCAATCAACATAAACACATAAATAAATAATATTTATTCGTCTTTTTCTTGTGCTGATATCGTAAAAAAAGTATCATAAATACGAAAGATGTATATTTATAAAAAAAAAAAAAATAGGAAGCCTAACAAAATGATGAAAATTTCTAATTAACTCTGAGAATATGTATTTTATAGATGCAAGTTTAACTTTTGTTTCTCTATGAAAATTACTTCGAAAGTAAATATTTTGTAGTTTAAAGAATTTTCTCTGAAAAACGTTCGTGGAAAAGGATATTGTTTGTGGCATACTAAAAATTACTAGAGATACTTTTTTAATACATTTTTTATCTTCATCATTTTTTATCTTCCTTTTTTTATCTTCATATATGGTTATTATTACCATAAGTTTATTTTTAAGATTTAGTGAGTGATTCAAATAAGATATTTTAAATTACGTTTCTAGATTTAACAACTTCGTGTTAATGTAATCACTGTCATAGGAAGTAAAATAACTAAAAATATAATTTGGAAAGTAATTTTTATTATCTAACCTGTTACTTTAGTCTTATACAAAATGTGGACAAACGGGGAAATTAAAATCATCTGTTACTATACGAATAAAAATAAATTAAAAAAAATATATAACGAAGTTTAATATTTGTACTCTTTGCAAATTATTTTTCCATTACTACTGATCATCATCATTTAGATTCTTTCTATAATTCACCTGCTTGTCAAAAAAAGTTTACATTAAATAAGTTTACCCTTTGAGAAAAAAAATAATCATTGAAATCACTTAAGTTAAATTAATCACTGAAATTCTAGAAAAATAATTTTCTTTCCAAACGAGCAAAATTATAACTCATTTTTTTTTTATTGCATTTCACTTTTTTTTTTGCTATAACTTCTTTCACACTTACTTTCTCATTCTTCTTTCTATTATTCTGTTTTTTTTCTTTCATCGTTATCATATCGACATCGTTATCACTTCTTTGTCTTTCATATAAAGATGCTTTCATTATTACTACTCTAGAGATGTACGTTTTGCCACATAATGTGAAAGAAATCCGTCGTATAATTTGATCAAATACAGTTATAGTAAAATATGCCATAAACATAAGCTATTATAATGTGATATTCAAATGTTACAGTAAACAATGTTGTCAACAAAGAGTTTAGGAAGCTAAAACATACATAAAGCTCATTTACTTCCTTAATAACGAGCATATAAATATAATGAATTGATTGCAATTAATTTTAAGCAGATTCATGAAATTTGAAATATTTTCAGTACTTTCTCGGGGCCTCGTCTCGAAAGTACTTAAAATGTGATTGAATTTTAATTAATAAGAGACTAGTAGCCTTATATACATATGGCTATCAATCTTATGATTTTACTCGTATAAATTATGATCTGACAATCTCAATATTTTTTCTACTTCTCAGAGTGACAAAATGATCATGCAGAGTTGTATCTGAGTCAATTATCGAGTTTCCACACGTTTTTAAAAGGAAATTAATGTATTATCTATTAGTAAAATGATTTAGAATGGATAATCTTGTAGTAGATAAACTTCAAAGAAATCCATAATGGAGAAATATGTTGTATCTTCAAAAACAAAACTGGTTTAGTTAAAAAAAAAAAAAAGCTATCGTAACAAGGTGGAAGATTAAGAAATATAAGATCAGAAAAACCATTTGTATATTTATTAAAAGCATCATTTTATTAAAAAAAAAATTAAAATAGTTCTTTTATTTTATACAAAGTGGTAAAAAAAAGCAGAATCATCTGAAGAATAATTTTGTAATGTTTTCATTATGTTATTTTTTCATCTCGCAGGTATATTTAAAGCATATAGTGTTTAAAAAGAATTTAATTTTTTACAAGACTTTACAATTCTTAAGAAATTTCAATGGAATTGGAATTTTACAAATGTACCTTTTTAAGGTTCTTCTAAAACAGATAGTTGACTGTTTTATAAACGATCCAAGAATATAAATAAAAATTGGAAAGTGGGAGATCATAAAAACACGTATGCTCATATGATAGAATTAGGAAAAATTAATAAAAACCACTAAAAGTATTTTCCGAAAAATATTTTTAAAGAATATTTATTGCAAAATTGTTTTAAATACATAGAATCTTTTGTGAATAAAAGAAAAAGTTTAATTGTAAAACATAACTAATGATATTAATGTACTTCTTATAAAACAATGCATTTAGTATTTATTAAGTTATTTATTTTTATTATTTATTATTTTAGTTCTTTTTTGAGTTTTCAAATGATTTCATTAATTTAAATTTCGTAAATTTTTTTTTGTTATTTAAAACAATTGATACTTTACCTTTAAATTTAGAAGAGTGGAAGAAAAGGATGTTTTATAATAGAAATTCGTAATTTTATTTCAATCCTGAGAGTTTTAATAGAAAAATTATAATGTGATTCTATATCCCTATAGAAATTAATAAAATATTACTTGTAAATTTCATTAAAAAGTTATTCAGTTAATCTTTACCTAATACAAATTTAGAATTTATTAATTTTATTAAAACCTGATAATTATATCCTGAGTTTGTTTACCTAAAATTTTTAAGAAGCGCTTTTTCCAATTAAATTTTTTTGAAATTTAAAATACTGTCAAACTGAGGGAAGACATTTTATTATTTTTAATCGCATAAAACCCCAAATTAATATTCTTCTTAATACAAAATAATTTTAAAATGTTTTTAATTTTCTTTGCAAAAAAGATGTGAATTAGTTATGAATAGTTATTTTAGTTAAAAAAAGATGTGGAAACGTTATAATTTATATATATTTTGAAATAAGTTATAATATTCAGAACAGAAAAGGAGCTTAATTAGTTTTATATAGTTCGTGTATTTCAATTTCAATTTTAAAAGAGCACATAAAAGTAAACTAAGCAAATTGATAAAGCATTAAAAGGTTTTCCATTCCATTTATAATATGATACATTTCTGATTTTAATGTAATTGAGCTTTCATGCATAATTTTAAATGGATTATTAATTTAAATTGAAACAGTTAAATTTATGTTCAAAAACAAGAAAACTAATCATTTAACAAGTCTAGTTAAACTAATGGAAATTAGTTAGTCTAATTAGCTGCAGTTTTGAAAGAAGTTTTCCTTGGTTTAACATTCTTCGATTGCCTTTGAGGGGCAACTTCAAGAAACATAAGTTTTAGTTTGAAAACTTTCCTTAAATTTGATAAAATTTAAAACAGGAAAAGGATTTATTATTTCGAAGAAAGAAACATTGCATTAAATATTTCTTTAACTTTATTAGATATTCAATTTCAACATATTTGCTATGAATGCAATGATACATGATCGTAGTTACTTATTTGAATGGAAGTATTTTATACATAATTTTATTAACTGAATTCCGCGATTAATTTAATTACCTAGACATTACTATTATACAGCTTTGTATTATTTATGATTTTACACATTGTGATTTTAAAAATATGGAGTTATGCTAAAACTCGGCGGATAAAATATATTTTGCAATGTGGAATTCTGAAAATGTTGAAAATGTTATACTTTTTTTACTTACTTTTATTATACTTTTATTTTAATTTTTTGAATTTATAAAATGCTGCTGATGCTAAATGCTCTTATTTATGTTTATCATTTCCGGATAATTTTCATAATATACAAACTGGAACAAAATTTTCTCATTTTGATTTAACAGAGATAATTATTGAGTCGAATTAATAAATCACTCGAGAGATATTAAAGTGTATTATCATATTGCAACAATTTCTCTGTGTCATTTAATAATACATTTAAGCATAGATAATAGTTAAATAAAAGTAATTTATGTATAATAAAATAGTTGTTTATTAATTTCTTCTGGAAGGAATTATTTTCATATAATAATAAGTGATAAATAACCTTATCTAATCATGGATTGCTTAATCAATGTTAGTTGATAATTGTATTGGCTATAAAAGTGCTCTATCCAATAGTTGATTAAAGAATTGTATTGGTATTCTGGAATCTGCTCTAAAATGGCATTGCATATGTGGAAATTTTGTTCTGTATTATTAAAATGTTTTACTTTTTGTAAGTCGCAGAATACTTCTTTGTTTTTAAAAACGACATTCGTACACAAAAAGTATTCTTAATCTAAAGGACTATAGTTTTGATTAATCAATTTGAGAACACTAAAGTAATAGGATTTTTAATTATAAACCTAAGCAATGTTAATTAATATTTTATTAATTTTAATTGCAAAATAAAATTTAATTAAATGTATGGGATGCTTCAGTAATAAAAGTAAGTAATAAATATCAGTAATAAAATATTTTGGAATACTATAAAAACAAGGATATTTAATAATAGTCTTAATATACATAAGTTTTAATTTCTGTTTTACAAAAAAAAAAAAAAAACCTAATATATTCTTTCCAATGTAGCATAAATATTGTAAATGTAATTTCCTACATTAATTTATAAATGCAGAAGAAGTAAAGTAATTTGCACCGTGATGAAGTCTTAACTGAATTGAAATCTTCAGTTTAGTGGTATAGTGACTTATTTTGTAAGTAACCTTAGAAAGATTTCATGTTTCCAAAATGGAAAATATCTGAAGAATTAAAAGCCTCTGTTGCTTTGTTCTTCGCATATATTATAACTTAAATGCACACAATTGCGTAAGTCCTCCAGAAATATTTGCATTGCCCTTAATTCTCTGTCAGCAAAGACCAACGTTGTTCCTCTTTTCATAAAAGAGCGGGAAATTTCTCTATGCAGCCATGGGAATGTTATTAAACTCGGTTAATGTAACTTGGAACGAAACCCTTAAATGAAGGTCCACGGAAGTGTCTTAGCCGAGCGATATCATAAGTAGCAGAAAGCGTAAGGGGAAAGAAAATCCAGAAATATGTCTCTATTCTGGAGATGCTTTTATTGTGATGCTGGTATATGGCTCTTAGAATGGAAATAAACTAATACGCCCTTTTATCTCTCATTGAATCACTGGGGAATCATAATGTGATGCGTGTAAAAGTAGATGTAAAGATGATATAAAGGCAACAGTAGATGCCACGCGCTTTGAAAAGATTCTAACGTTGAAAAGATGCAGTATCAATTTCGGTATAAAAATGATATGATCAGAGAGTAGGGAATTACATGTTATTCATGTGGAAAAAGTTGGGTATTTTTCACTGGTATGTTTTATAAATTTATGTATATTAAATATGTACTGGGTGTTCTACTACTATTATACTATTATTACTACTGTTACTACACCATACCAGGTACAGGGTATTCTGAAAACGGCTACCCAAATTTTAAAATTAATAACTAAAGATGATGTTCCATAACAAGGCATTATTTGCAACATTTTTATTTCGAAGACAATGAATTTGTAACCTTACTAAATTTCCAAGATAGTTAAAAAGTTCACTGTTAGATTCCGATCTATCACATCTGTAGAGATGGTTCATTTCATCGTTTTACTGTGATCTCGTGCAATCAACAAATAGCAGAAATATGTCAATACGGTAAACAAATACTATGGCAATTACGATATTTTCTGTAGCATAAAGTCACAAATGGAAGACTAATTTAACAGTTTCTATAGATACTCTACAGTTTATCTACAGATGCAAGTGATTATAAGCTATTGAAAAAATTTGTAATTAATTTAGGAATTCAGTATATTCAAGATTCACTAGCTACTAAATAAAAAAAATGCAGCCAATAGAGTATTTCTTTCTCTATCAACACTAGTGATAGAAATTGACTAGCGCATTTTTATTATTTTGCGTTTTAAATTATTAAAATTATATAAATATGAATTATATAAGTATTTGTAATACGATTATTAAGTACAAAATTAATAAAAAATTTAAAATGTTTTTAAATATATCAATTTATCAATAGTAAAATATTTAATTGTAAAAAATATTTCAATGAAGATATTTAATATGAAGACTTAAAGACCGTAGAGTTTTATTGAAACTGTTTTGATTTAACATCTTATGACATAACACAGACAATTTGGAATTAAGTGTCAATGAACACAAGACTTTATAATAAAGAACTATTGAAGTGTAAGTATCTTTAAAAATATATTGTTTATTTAAAGTTATCTTTTTATATGAAATATGTTTTATCGCTCAAGAAAGATTATAGGATTTACATAAGATAATGAAAAAAATTAATTAATAAATAAATAATTGGAAGTCATGAATTTTTTAAAAATTCATGTCGTTTATTAATTATATCTTTTTTTCAAAAAGCACATTACACTTATTTATTCATTTAAATCTGTATTCAATATTTTTTTCTTATTTCAATAGTTATAAGGATAGTTCAAATATAACGACTCGACTAACCCGAAGCTACACGGTAACTAGTTATAAGGATAATAGTATTTAAAGATAAATAATGTCCATACAGGTGCTAGTATGACGTTTTATATAAAGAGATACCATTCTCCTCCTACAATGGTCTTCCCTGTTACTAAGTCAACATTTTGAATGGCGCACACTGAGTTTGTTACCATACTGGATAATATATGCATCATATACCCTTTATGTAATTCCCTCTATTTATGTGCAAGAGTTCTCTTCTGTATTGCTGCGTGGTAAAACTTATTAATAACAGTTCCGTATTTGCATGTTATTATATTATATATAGTTATTATATGCAGGTTTATGTATTAGAAATGCAACTACTGCGTATAGAAATGAGCATTGTATCATTTGTTACGAATTGTAAGGCTACATCTATTGACACCAATTTTCTTACAATATCTGAACTCTTTACAAAGTTATAAAAGTGAAATAAGTATAAAATATATCATTTGTTGTTTGAGAACAACCATTTTATAATAAAAAAAGCTTCTTTCCAATAATAAAATGTATTTCTATTATTTCTGTAATTGAATTTTATATTGACATTCCTAAGGTTGTTAATATTTTTAAAATATTCTTCAATTACATTTTTAAAATAATTTCTGAATATAGTTTCTTTAATTTTCAAAGTAAGGATACAATTATGTAAATCTCTTTTTTTATAAATGCTCACTACATAAATACATAGCATAATAGTAAAACGAATAGCATATAAAGTATATTAAAACGAAACATGCTATTCAAATAGTACACTTAACTAATGGTAATAAAAATATTATAAAACGTTTCGTTTGTTTACCCACCTTCAGATGGTCATATATATAAATATATATCGGATTTGCTGGTCGACATTTTTTTCGCACCGTGTTATTGTATATTTTGCACAAATTTTTGTTTATCTGCTATTGCAGTCTTTCCATTCAACATTTTGTCATTTATGTTTATTAAATGATTTTCAGGTTCGTTGCTGCAGCTTATGCGAATTTCGGATCTTGGACAATTTCTTTCTTTCTTTTTGAGAGATGTTTGAATGTAAGGCCCCCCAGAATTTTTGTTTTCCGAATGATACGATAGCTTTGTTATACAATTTTGTAGCGAAAACAGGTAATAGCTTCTAGCATGCGAAATGGTCGTGTTTTTAATTCATTCCTTATTTGATTTTCTTTGGTTGTATTCGTATGTTGTGTTATATAAAGAAGATTAATGGTGTTGCGTTTTATACGAAAGTAAATATTCATTAACGCTAGATAATCTTTATATGCAGTACTTTGAAACAAATTGCCTATTTCACAAGCATACTTTTGGATACGCGGATGACTTAATTGTTTTCAACCAACCAAAATTTCAAATCATCTTTCATGCCTTTTATCCAGCAGAGCTTATTTAAAAAAAAATTACACCTATAATTTTAATGATGATTTTCTTGATAGCATTACTAACATTCATAACACGGTGCAAATTAATGCATTTAATTAAAGAAAATAATTCCAGTTCACATTCTGCAACTCCAATATCAGTATAAAAATATATCGCAATATCGTTATTAATTAACTGCCGGGATTAATTCCATCAGTGACAATACCATATACAAAGAAAATAACTTTTAAAAATGGCGATCCAGAAACATTTCTTCGCCAGTACTTTTTAAATATGTAATATCCAAGCTTATTATGTTAAAAAATTTTTTTAATTTACACAAATTTTCCACAATGTGGATATTTTCTCTAACATTTTTTCCTAGAAGTAGTAAGTCATTCCATCAATTTCTACAATTCCATTCCACATTACCCCTGCAGCAGGCAATAAATTATCCCATTTAGATATTAAACGTATACAAATTATTGATTGTAGTCGATCAACTATTCATTTGTTTAATGGCTATATTATAAACAAATACGAGTCTGGTTCTGTCTAGTCACTTGATTTTTGCTTTATAAAACAAACTATACTGCCAAATGTTTTTTCAGTCGTATACTTTATTGATTGCATATGGAAGTTTATACAGAAAAACATAAAGGATATAGAAGGTTTATTCATTATATAAAAATATAAATTAAAATTCAATCTTCTTTTACCTTTGCCAGCTCATCGATTACTTCTTTTATGTCATTTCAATATTGCGATGAATATTTAATAAAACTAAGCCATTTAGACGTTTTCGCTCAACTGTGTTTCTCAAAAGAATTTTAGACTTTGTAAGATTGAAAGAGATCTTTAATTTACACAGAATATCACTGGTAGAGTGGAAAATATTTTTAATAGGAAATATTTATTAGGTTGCATATTCTTATTGCATCCACCTAATGCTTCAGTTGCCTTTTTGCATATTGTAGTTTTGAAAAAAATTGTATAACCACGATTTTGATTTATTTTCTAAAATGGAAATGCTAGTTGATGTATTATAAAATGACCACAAATCTAAAGTTAAGTAACTTTGTTTCTGTCAATTTATGGTTTCTTGAAAAAGTTCATCTAAGTTTAATAATGTAATTTGTGATTAATAAACATCTCTTTTAACTAGTTCAACAACTGATCTAAAAATGGTATAAATATTGTTTTTCGGAAAAAAAAATCTATCGAATCGGCTGGTATTTACTGGGAGGTAATTCTTTTTTATTTCAAAATTGAACTTTTAGTTAGATGATTAATAACAATAAAAACTTTTTAAAATAGAATTGCGAAATCTGTACAAATAGAGCTAATTCGAGCAATTATGTCATCAATAAGATTTAATCCAGCATAAATTTCGTTATCAGATTTTTGTAAGAATGTGCCCAGAATAAATGTTTTAGCATTATTGTAGCTAACTTGTATAGTTATCGTAATTAGGACATTAGGACATAGTTATCGTAATTTTTTCTTGTACAGTTTTAATTCATATTTATATTCATGATGCCAATAAAAGCAGGATCAATCTAATAAATCTTACAAATAATGCATGATAAATTTTCGTAACATGTAGGACATTAATAATTACAACAAGAAGTAGAAATAAATAGTTTTCAATGACGATTATTAGAAATGAGATTTACTACTAATATTTAAAAAGCAATTAAATAAAAGAAATTAATTAATAATACTTATATTCAAATAAAAAAGCATAATTTGCTTCGGCGATGAGAAATACTAAGAATATCACAAAGTAGCAATGTAAATTTCACACAAAAAATGTAACTCATGCAATAAGAAGTAAGAAATGATCATGTCATAAAAATGATCTGCCGGAAAGGTGGTCATAAAAAACATGGTTGTTATAAAAACAAGCTCATGAGTAACCGACTAAGTTATATTAACTATCGCCTTTTTGGCACCAAAACAAGGTTTGGGCGATACCCATATACAATGGTAGAATCCCCTAAATTTCAATTGGAGCACATATTTCGCTTATAGGCTTTGGGGGGAAGTCAAACCCACCAGTATAAAGTATATATATATATATATATACTTACAGGCACGTATATAAGTATTTATAATAATGTATAAAAAAGGTTGCATTTCCTCTTTTTCATTAGATAAGAATTTTTTTTCTAGTTTACCAATTTTGCTCAGACCACAAAGATACACCTGATATCTGATTTGCATAGAACAAGTGATATTAATTATAACATATATGCGTTTTTAAATGGAACGTTTAGAACGAAACATAATTAATTATTATTACAGAAAAAATTGTTTTTTTTATAAATTTTTTTTATTTTTATGCTCAAACCATACGAAGCACAACTCCCTCCAGATATCCTATAAATTTATGGTAAAATGCTATAAGAAGTAGTCCTCAATTTAACAAGTCCACAAGTATAGTGTTTGCTTTATGTTGAATAAAGTAATGCAATTTGAATTTCAAGGTTGAAATTGAATTCTTAAATGTGACGAGAAAAAAACTCATAAAAAATTCAAACATTTTTGAATTCGAAATTTTATTTTCAAATATTGACTATCTGGGAATGATTGTTAGAATGTAAATTTTGATACAATAAAACATTTCTTATAATGAAACTTATTCATTTTGCATGTTCAATGTAACTCTACGAGTAATTCAGCTTTCCTAACATTACATTTTTATAAAAGTTTTTGAAACAGTTGGCTAGATAAAATATTACCACAAAAATATTTCACATCAATCAGATAAATATTGAATAAAGATTTGAAATATATAGGTCTTTTACAAGCTTTTACCAAGCATATTTGCTATACGTCTTGAATATCTTTTATTTATTTGTGAAAAATTCTTTGAACTGAAATAACACCCATATATTCAGTTAAGCAATTAAGTTAGTTCTAAAATTTCAAATGTTTTTATTTTAAATGAACAATAAGTGATGCTGAAAAATGGGGTTAAGCTCAGAAAGCAAAATATGATAAGATTAGGCTGAAATATATGATTGTTTCTGAAATTAATACAGAGATTTGTTGCGTCTGTAATCAGTAATTAATTAAATTATTTAGATGCATGAGAACCGCATTTTTTAATAGCATTTTAGTATGATATTTTTTAAATTAAAGAATTATGTACGTAAAACCTGTAAAATGTCACACATTCAATGTAAGATTCATTACTTATAAGCAATAATGCATTTAAGCTTAATGTCTCATAATGTATTTAATAGCATAATGTCTCATAATGTATTTAATAGCATAATGTCTCATAATGTATTTAATAGCATAATGTCTCATAATGTATTTAATAGCATAATGTCTCATAATGTATTTAATAGCATAATGTCTCATAATGTATTTAATAGCATAATGTCTCATAATGCATTTAACAACATAATGCATAAAAAATGTTTTTAACCATAATGTCTCTCATCTCTAAGCATATTGTCTCATGTCTCATAATGTATTTAAGCATAAAAAGTTATATTATATTTTGAAATTATTATTTAGTATTTCTGTTTTTATTAATTTAAAACACCAAATAAAAAAATAGGTTTATAAACTAAAAATAATTATTAAGTATTTAATCAGTAAGATAAGAGAATATAAAACATTTTTACTTAATGTTATATAAAGCAAAAAATTGTTTATTTTAAAAATAATTTACATTTCTTATTTATCACACCATCTTTTATTCATTTTAGCTCTCTTAGAAGAAAATAAATCCTACACATACTTTTTTTTTGTTTTTATAACCATCCCAAACATTACAAGCAATAATTGTATTCTCTTTCTTATTTGTTCAAAAACCCAAGTCGCCGTTTGAAAGAAAAATTAAAAAAAAAAAAAAAAAAAAATTCTGGACATTTCTTGTTTACTTCAAAATAAACCATTGATTGATACAGTTGGACAATGTTCTACTTATAGAATATTTTTTATAAGTGGGTGGGAATTGCATCGAGGTAACATTTTGCCGTCAATAAAATTTTTCAAAGTAAAAAGTTTCTCTCTGTTTTGGTAGGACTGAGATTACTTCCACTGAGGCGGATTCTTTTATCTATACTGTTCTAGATATTGAAGACAGCACTCCTGAGATTGAGATTCAACTTGACAGGGTTATATACAAGACATTTGTTGCAGACAAATAAAAAAGAACTATAAAAATTTTACTCAAAAAGAATGAAAGACGATGTTTTAGAACTAAAACAAAAGAGAGCTGAAGGTATGTATATGTTCATGTAAGAAATACAGATTTTTGTTGTATCATTACTTTCTTTGGTTCATTCTTTTTGACAACGTGTTTTAGATATTGAGGCGTGACACTTTTTGGAAAGAGAGTTTTCTAACTAAATTTTGAACATTAATACTAAGAAGTAGGTATGAAATGTTTTATAAGAAGTTCATGTTGGGAAATATTGTTCTGCAGTAATTTAAACTTTATCATTTTTTGTTCTTTTATGCATCATTTATATTGATTTTAATGAAAATTTAAATTGAATCTTTTTTTGAAAATATTATTCATGTTAACATTAAAAGAATTAAAATAACTTTTTTTAATAACGCAGTAATCTTTTAAAATCGTTTTTTTCCGCGCGAAATTTTATGCAACCGTAAAATACTTTTAATAAACATTTCATTGTTTTTCGATCTTTCTCTATATTTCCCATTACTAATATATTATATAATACTATCCAAAGTATGTTATTATATTGCTAGACTGGTTTTTTCATTAATTTTCTTTAATAATTTAATTAATATATTTAAATTAAGAGAAATGCAAACTTATAACAAGCGTTTAATTTTGCTCATATATTCAAAGTTTTTATATTTTACAATAATGTATTTTAGGTTCTCCAATGAAACTTTACCAAACTATTTAGAAAAACCAAAACAATTTAGAATGTTTCCAAGAATTATTTACTAGACATTTTGATTAAATATTTATGTTAGGATAAAATACTTTAATAATTCCCATTTATTTTTATTAGTTATTCATGTATTAAATATTGTGCAAGATTGTTTCAGATCCTTTTAATATTTAATTTCAAATTGTTAAATGTAAAGAAAAATACATTTAATCATCTAAATCCTTCCAAAAACTATTTTTTTCATATAATTTCCTAACTAAAATTTAAAAATGTTTTTTTAAACATATACAAATTTAAAAGATTAAAATCCATTCAAAAGATTGGTTTTCAACATTATCAAGTGATTTTTATACCCTAAAAGGTTCAACGAAACTAATTAATAATTTTGTATTTGTATAAGAAAGTTTATAAAGAACTTTTAATAATCTGTGATAAGTTATAATATTTGTATAAACCCAGGAAAAAATAAAATGCAACTTCAAAGAGGAACTACATAGAGCGTAAACTTTTGAAAATTATTTTCCTGAAAACATTCGATTTATCTTTTGAAATTTATTTTTAAAATGTGAACTTTTATTACATTTTTAATGAAAGGAGGATTTCAAACGTTTAATTTTTGTGAATGCATTTTAATAGCTATTTTTTGGAAATACTGTATTTTATCTTTTAATGTTTGAAGCAAAAACATATCTCTTTAGTAGCATATTAAAGCTTATTTCGCTTAGTAGAAGTTTAGAATTTTAGTTGATAAAAGATATTGAAAAACAATCCAGGTTTTTCTCTTTTTCATATACTGTGTATTATGGAAATTTATTTTAAAATTTAATGGATTGCAGATAAACGATTTGAGAGCAAAATAATATTTTTGTGAAAACATGCTTCTAATTATTGGGAATATTATGATTTTTAAAATCTAATACCGGTTGAGTCAAAAATGAATTTTTAAAAATTCAAATGTTGAAGCTGATTGATATAATGATAAGAAATTAATCAAAAACAATGATTGGAGTTTAATTTTATTTTCCTGTTAGTAGAAATATTTAAATTTTTAAAAATAATTCCTTATTTTATCGTAAAAATGAAGTAACAAAGTTTATTATTATTCCTTAAATTATTCGCATTTTAGTATATTTTTCTCTGTGATATAGTTTTTAGATCAGTAGAATATACTAGGTTTTCAGTTATTCAATTTTAATTTTCATGTTTTATTAGATTTAGATTAAATGACTCTTTTAAATTTATAAATGGAAATAATTAAGTTAACCAATTTAACCAATAAAGAATGTCTATTTTTTTATAAACAAAACGTATTATAATTAAAATCAGGTTACAGGTTATCAGGTTAAATTAATTCTTTTGGGAATTTATCTTATGAGCAGTAAAAGCCTCTGATTGATAAACGTACTGTCATTTGTTTAAATTTTTTTCTTTACATGGAATTTTTTTATGGCAAAATTAATATCCCCCTTAAAATAATTTTCAAAAATCATTTGTATTTCAGTATTAAACTTTCTTTGTCCATATTTTTTTGCAAAAGTCTATTTATTTATTTCGCGAATATTTATTTGCTATGGCTATGCAAAAAATATATTGCATAAATAAACCAAATCCGTTATTATGGAAAATCAGTGTCTCGATAGAATCAAACTTTGAATAACAACTTTGCCTTGTTTTTATTTATTCAATATTTAACCAAGATAAATTAGGAATAGTTAATCGTATACATTAGTTAACATCGCAGTTCCTTTGTGTTTCAACCTTTGTGGAATAAAAATGGTTTTAAAATTATTAAAACGTAAGAAATGTTACACTAAAATTGTCTTTTTTCTAATAAATAAAGCTCGTCATGTATTAGGTAATGCAATAGTCACAAAATGTTTTGCATAAATTGTTAAATTCTTTTGGGAATTTATCTTATGAGCAGTAAAAGCCTCTGTTTGATAAACGTACTGTCATTTGTTTAAATTTTTTTCTTTACATGGAATTTTTTTATTCTAAAGATAAATGGGAACCTCATTATTAATGCAGCTTTTTACAGTTAGATAGACATAACTCAATGCTTCTTTTTAAAATCTTGGTTATTTATTCACGTTCCTCATTCCGTATGGACAGGAAGCTTAATTTAAAGTCTTTTATCATTGTGAAACTTTCTTCAACGCACATATATCATTTTTCAAACAAGTCATTTCATGTTTATGGAGTAAAGAAAAGTGTGATTTTTAATTGTATTGCAGAGAATAGGATAAAACAAAATATTTTCTTATTATGCAATGTAATAATGTATTAAAATCTCCCTTTTCTTTTCTGAACTATTCTTCATTTGATGTGACATTTTTTTGTCTTATTATAACTACTGTTTTCTAGTAACCTCAAAATTAAAAATTTCTAGTGTAAAATTATAGTCTAGAAAATAAATGCAGCGATTCTAAATATTTGGGATTCGCCCCCCCCCCCCGGGAATGGCAAGATATCACTAAATGGGGTGCGTGACCATATAGAAAAGATATTAAAAAATATTAATTTTCTGGAAAGAAAGCAAAACAAAGTACATTGTGCCATAACAAAAATAAAATTTACAATTATAAATAGAATTGTATCAGTATTGCACAATATATTTGATAATTAACTTATCAATACTAAATTAATAACAAATTTAATAATTATTAATAATTTCCTTCGACCTGTCTTGCAAAGCAAATTTTTTTGGAAGAAAGCTTTAATATTAGAGAGTCACTCTGAGTTCTTTTTCTTCATTTAGCTGAGATCTATATTTTATCTTTAAAACAGCCACAGCAGGAAGTTAGTTACGCAAAGATAGGATGTTAAAAATGATAAAAGTATACGAAATGTTCTTGTTTCAGTGCAGAAAACTCATCATTCACCCCTGCTCTATTCTTAAATTGTCCTTTGATTTCTCCACTTGCCGTGCAGTCTATGAAACTTTCTTCTTTGATAGTTAAGAGACCTTAGGGAGTATTTTTAAATGGATCACTAACACACTCGTTACTTGCTACCAAGTTGTTGTTAGCAGGAAAATACTTTTTAAAACTCTTTACCAACATGACTAAAGGATTTTCTATGGCTACAAAAGCAACTTTTACATGTTCTTCAGCCTTGTAAGTTTTAAAACATTCATCCACATTTGCTAACATTTTCATGCTTTTTATTTTAAATTTCTGCTCCACAATTCCAAAGAATTAATTTTATCATTCGTATCCAATATATGTATATTTGCTACTTGGAGTTGAAAATTCAAGCTATTTAATTTCTATAATATGTCGACCAAATATCTCAATTTCCTCACACATAAACTATCTCAAAACGTTTTGGCTTCTGGTCAGTTTTTATGCTAGAAAAATGGGGATTTCATTTTTAATTCATAAACACATTGCATAATTTTCCGAGTGGTAATCATATTGTCTCGAAATAAAATAGCATAGTTGAAAGTATTGTACCCTTGTCTTTTCAAAGTGCAGAAAAGATTCTTGATTTTAGGGATATCATTTTTATATAATTTACTACGGTTATAACCGTTATTAGCACAATATTCAGACCATTACTCATTTCTTTGGAAACCAGAGCTTCTTTGTGGATCATACAATGCGCCCAAAAGCAGTGTGGAGATTTTTGTATATTATGGAATCTTCCAGACATTGAATGAGCATATTCCCATGCAATAACTTCGTTCCATCTTTACCTCGTTTATAAAATCATGTAACAAATAATAATGAGAGTGCTGTTGCTTTGAGCTCTATTGTTTGTAGAAAAGTAGTTCTTCTACTGCGGACATAACATCACAAAATCGAGCATAGGCAATGAAATGAGCATCTTTGTTGCCTCACCAAACTAAATTGAAAACAATTTGTGATGTAACTGCTCGAAAGTTGATACTGTACATCTTCAGCTATGTCATCATTTCGACGGGCAACAGTATCGTTTGCTAAAGGCATAGACTGCAATTGTTTGGCAAATTAGTATCCAAACATAATTTCTACAATCTCAATTGCAGCTGGCAAAACAGGCTCTTTACCATTGGTGTGTGAGGCTTTATATAATTATATGAAATATTTATTTCAGTAATATTTAAGAAATATTTATTTGCTATTTTATGTGAATTTGTAAAAGGCAAGTAAAGCTTTTTAATTCACGGACCAAAAATGACAATTTGCCAAAAATGGTTGCAAAAAAGGGTTCTTGCTTTCATATGATTTCAATTTTAATTCGTAGAATATTTGTTTGTTAAAGTACTCACCATGAAGAGTTTCCTAATATCGTTTAAGTTTATTAGGTTTCATGCTGTTTTCTGCCAAAACATTTGAGCAAACAACACACAAGGGCCATTCTTCTTCATTTACTTCAGTACTGGTAAATCCAAAATTTAAAAATTCTTTAGAATATTACATTAATTTTCCTTTCGGAACCATGCTCGTCAGTGTACTTGTTGATGCTTCGCTATCGTCTAATACTGTCTTACGCCTACTTAAAAATTTATTCATGATTCTGTGTAAATCTATTGTCGTGAATATTTAATACCGTCAATGGCATTTAATACGCGCATTACAACACACATTCACGATAGATATGATGGTGATAAAAGTATCGACACGGCTGAGACTGGTTGGAATTGAACGAGGGGTAGCATTTAAACACGTTTATAAAAACATGTTTTGCACGTTTAAGCACACGACGTGCCAAAATGTTCGAGACAAATTGGAGCTTATCGCGAAGCTGCGAGAATGTCCGATATGATGGACATAAGACAGCGCAGTTGAAAGGCGTCGAACCTGGCTTTATCAATGCAGCGTATCATAGTTTACAAATATCAATAAATTTATTCAATGGTAATTTGCAAGATTTGTAACTAAGGTCGTAGTGTTAGCTTTAGCGTCGAAATACATCATTATTTTATACATAGTTGTTGTATGAGAGGGAGCAATGAAAATTGAGTCCAAATATTGAAAGGTTGAGAAATGCTGGAAAAGTGTAATGTTTTAATTTATAAATATTTGCCTTCGAAAAAAATTAATATATTTTTATGTAGACAATTTTATGAATAAAAACAGAAACATTTAATAAAAAGAAGTTGATTAAAATAATCATTTTTTTTAATATTTAATTGTTAAAGAGAAATATTTTGATGGTTTTATGTTCTGAAGAGTACGTATAAAATATCCTGTTAAAATATAGCCATGAAAATTGATACTATAATTAATAAGCTAAAAATGTTATTTTAAATGCTATCTTGTCAGCAAATATTGAAGAAGCATCGATTTAAATTTTTTTATAAACTTTTATTGTATGACAATTCTATACATTTCTTCATGAATTATTATTTTTTTTTACCTTAAGGTATGAAAATTCATTAAATTACTTCAAGAATTATAACTGTTTTGCACTTAATGTATGCAAATTTCCTCTAAGCTTAAAGTAGTAAGTAAAATTAAATACTGTGGCAATATCGCAGCTTTGATCTATTATAATAAATTCTATAATTATTTTGGCTTACATTATATTCAAGAATACAGCACAATTGTGCTTTATAATTCGACCCTAATCTTCTAAAGGTCAGCGAAATATAGATTAATACAGATTCAATCCAACTTTATCAATTTCAATCAATCAGAACTGTAAAATTCACTAAATAGCAAAATGTAGCATTATGGACTGCTTTGAATTCCTAAATTTCTTGATGAAAAAGTAAGTAATTTAGGAATTATTAAATTCTCCTTAAATTTGCACTTTGCTGTTGAACTTAGATTATAGAATTATCTGATGATTCTGTATTAAGACAAATCCGTATATCATGCATGTTTTGAAAATTTGTATAGCTTAAACAAATATGGTACTAAAGAAATCTACATAAAAGAAACATTTGTATTGAGTTCAATGTAAATTAAGGAAAAAAACTAATTGAAGCACATAAACTACCATTTTATTCAAATCTAGGATGTCAAAGCATTTCTTATAATTTTTCTTGAAAATCAATAAGAGAATCTAATTGACCCAGGAAAATGATTCTGAAAATTTTAATCTTAATGAGTCGTAATTAGAGAAACTTTCGTTTAATGAGCTGATCCTTTATGGAATTTAATTTATCCTACGAAAGAGTTATTTTGGAATTATGCGCAAGGAGATTTTTTCAAGTAACAGCATTTAAATTAATGATTTATGAAGTTCAAAAGTGTTTGGATAGAACAAAAAATGAGTAATTATTTTTTATCTAGGTATTTATAAATTAAAGTAAATTAAATACCCCTAACGAATAAATAATTTTAGATAATATTGCTCTTATTTAAGGTTTGGATAAAATAATAAAATGTATGAAGCTTAGATCTGTGCACAGAGCCCTGTTTCATGAAAAACATAGTTAATTCAACTTTTTGAATTAAAAAATTTAATCTCTCTCATAAATTTTTTTCTCAAGATTGCAGAATTACAGTTCTTGAAAATATTCATTTGGTATGATTTTTTATGTTAAGCACCCTGAATACAATGATATTTAAAAGGAACACATATTTTAAAATTTTGATGTAAGGGATTAATGTAATTTAATTTTGAAAGTCTTTTTTTTCATTTAAAACGATTGATTTAAACGTTTTCAATGAATATTTTAAGATTTTTTTCCCATCATGACATATGATTAAACATTTCTCTTATTTGTTTCGGAAATAATCTGCTGCATATAATTTTAAATTAAAGAATCTTTATTACTTCCATTAAAATGTATGATCCAAAATATTGATATACATCACCAGTTCTTTTATACGATTGTTTGCTTAATTTGATTTAATGAATTAAATCAAATTTGCCTATTACTACAGATAATGTAGATATTTGTTTTAACTGGTTCAATTTAGACAGGATTAAAATGTTTTTATTCCCCTTAGTGATCTTGTAAGCTACAACATTTTTTTAAAAGAAAATAAATGTTTGAAGGCTACGTGACATTTTTATCAAACATTTTGATTTTTTTAACATTTCCATAACATTTAGCAGCTACCAGGTAAAAATTGGAAAACAATTCTCTAAAGTGATTAATAAATTCTCAAGACCTTCAAGCCTATGAAAAAGACGACAATAACAAACGACGATATCTCATTAGCTACAAAAACACTGTCTATAAACAAGCCCTCCATTCATTTCCAAATACCAGCACTTTCCTCTGGCAGTTTAATATACGAAACTTAGCCGAGTCTTGTTAGCACGATGAATTATCAATCTCGTTTGAGAGCTGTGTAAATTGAAACTGTCACTTCGATCACGTCTCGTAATTCAAACAAGTCTACACACCGCGGGCACCATTTTTTTCTTCCTTACACTCTTTCGCTTAAAGCAAACTAAATCTTCTTCAACTCTTCAGAAATGGGCGATTCGGGGGTTTCCGTAAGAGTATCCCCTTTTATCCGCCTGTAAGACGATGCGATATATCACACTCTGTGCTCAACTCATCAGGTATTCAGGGGAGAATGTTGAATAACAATGACTCTCGTAAGGTCTGATGATCGACTCTAAGCGTCCGTAGGGACTTCGCATCTCGTTTCTTATGTATACGAGGCAGTGATAATATGAGAAGGTGGCTTTCCGAGCGTAATGGGTCTTATCACATGGCTTCGGCTTTTACTTAATTAAGGCTGTTCCGGTTAAAACGTCCAACTCAGAGGTGAAGGAAGAGATAGTACATTCCAATAAGAAAGATAAGACTACATTTTAAGATTAAGCATTACATTATCTCTATACCTACATTATAAGAACTATTAAGGTCAGTATTTTACGCTAAAGAACCATTGTGAACGTAATTTGTGGAAAAATATGACAAAGATATTGACAGTCTTTTATAAATAATTTTATACTGTCTCTGATAAGGCTATTGTGATACCATTTTTAATAAGAATTTATTTATTAATTTGAACAGCTTAATATTGTTGCTGTTATAATTTTCATTTATGGTGGTTGGTGAAGCGATAAATAAAACTGCATTTCCTTCAGATAACCAATAATGTTTCATTAATTTTTTAAGTATTCATATTGGTGTACTACAATTATAATAATAGCAACGCTCAATACATGTACACAAACTAAATAACTTTATTTCTTTTAGTAAAAATAATTATTTAAAAACGAAATTATGAAATAATTTACAAATTATATAACTTATAGTGTTGTATAAATTTATAAGATTTTATTTTAATATACTTAGAACTTTTAAAAAATGTATTGTAAAGTAAAATGTATTGTAAAAATGTATTTTTAAAAAATCTTTAAAATCATTAGAATCTTATTATTTTTATTTAGATTTTATATTTGAGTTTAAACAACTTAATAATAATAATGTCACAATTAATAATAATGTCTTAATCTTAATAATAATGTCTTAATCTTAATAATGTCTAATCTTAATAATAATAATGTCATAATTTTTAAATAATATATTTTTAAGGGATGATTCATAAAGAACATGTTCTTTCCAGAATGTGAATGAATTTTCCTTTTTAAAAATACAGTTTTGAAATATTAAAGCATTTATAATGGAAATTGTAATTTTCTTCAACTTAAAATAATTAGTTTATTTAATTGTGAAAGTATGAAGGATAATTATTACATGTTATGGCACTATAAATTATATGAAGTTCTGTACAAAAAAGAAATTTTATGTAAATATATCTAGATGTTTTCTGAATGATTTGTGTATTTCAAAATATTTTTAACAAAATTCTTTGAAGAATGTTTGTAAAACATTTTACACGATGTCTTTAAAATTTTTTGCAAAAGAGCCTTTTCAGTTTGTAATACTGACTCAAACTACAAAAGATATTTATTAAGAATTTTGACATCTACTGAATAAATAAATGTGTATAGATATATCTCTTTCAGTTTTACTGCTATTATGAAAAATGAAATAAAAGAGGACATGATAATTTATTGAACTGCTTTTGACAAAGTTGGGAAACTCTAAACTGTAGTTGTCTATGAATTTCTCTCTATGATAAATTTTAAAATAAGTTCTTTTTTATGCTTAAAAAACCATTATTTATAATAAAAATACAAGAAACTTAAAATACATGTCAATATTCTACTAAAACAAATTTAAATTTTGACATTTATTGTAAAAAATTTAAGTATAAATAACCTTACTTTTTCTAAATGTAGTTTATTCTAAAAAAGAACATGTCCTAACATTTAATAAATTATGAAAAATATAATTAAATATTGAAGCAATAAATTAAATAACATGTATAGTAAATTATAAGGTTATTAAACCCTTCAATTAAATAAACACTTGACATTTTTAAGGAGTTTTAAGGAATATCTAGATCCTACCTTCTTTAAAAACTTAGTATCAGTATCATTTCCATGTTTGTTGCTATTTACTGTTTACTGACAATTTAGAAAATATGATCATATAATACATTCCATTTAGTGCAATAACATAAGTGAATTCTCACCGTGTGATTAGGACAACCTTTTATGTCTTCGCCAATGTTTATTGACTTGCCTAAGGGTAAAGGAATCATATACTAGATATTACTTCTTCCCATTTACTGGATAATCGCTCCTCTTGTATGAGAGTGATTGACAATCATAAATAAGAAATACGGTGAATGTCTTGTTCAGATGTCCCACAGGAAGTGCTATTATTGCATATTTATGAGACTAAAGTTTTACCAAGTATTTGGGCAACAGTTAAATAAAATTTGTTGCTGATTTCAAATATTTAACTTCCTTCTTTGGAATGTGTATAATTTCAATTGCAGTCATCATCAAAAATAAGCTAATACAAATACTTTGAAGTATTTTAAGTCGGTGCAAATTGACTAACTCTCTTCTTTCACGTCAGTCTCTTCTCTAAGTATCACATTGTGTTTTAATTGTTTAACAATAGTTAAGGTTGCTACATTTGGGATTAAGATTGTACTTAAACAGAGAAAAGGTATTTTACAGTCTACAATCAATTTCGTGTTCTTGAAACTATTCTAATGATTTTGTTCACCTATATAGGTATTTAAATTTTATTTAAATCGATTTTTAATTAAATTAAAAAATTCGATTTAATTTTAGGGTATGAAGTACAGAAATCGATTTCAATTTCTCAGGCTTCATTTTCCTAATATCAATTCAATTATCATTCATTTATCAAATAACTTTTAGAAACAATTAATAATAAAAATATTTTACTTACAGATATCTTATAGTACTTGTATGCTTCTTCAAAAATAGTAAATAAATTTATTTTTAATAAATTATTTCCTAAATGTTCTCTTTTTAATCGATTTACAGCTTAGGCAATAAATTGCACTTCTGTTACTTTTAAAAATAAGGAAAATACTGTTAAAAGCAATAGATTAATCCTAAACCTCAAATTAATTTTAATTTATCAATTTCTGGTTGTAAAGCTACATTGTATTTTACTTGTATTCTTTTTAAAACCTTTTACAGTAAATAAAGTTATTTTTAATAAAATATCTAAATTTTTTCTTTTTAATCGATTTGCTGTTAGGCAATAAATTGCACTTCTGTTGTTTTTAACAATAAGGAAAATATTGTTAAAAGCAATAGATTAATCCTAACCCTAAAATTAATTTTAACTTATCAATTTCTGGGTGTTAAGTTACGTTGTATTTTATTTGTATTCTTTTTAAAACATTTTACTAGACATTTTTTTCCCAGTGCGAATATTTTGATTCCTTAGAGAAAAAATATAAAAATAAAGTGCAAATACATTATATGACTGATAAGTTCCTTATAATTTTATAAATTCTTTCATGTGCGTACACTTTGCATGAAAGATAATTGATAATTGTATAAACAATACATATTATATTCAATTATGAATTATTGATTAAAGTATTTAATTTTATCTGTGTCATACTTTTTATCGTAAATCAATATGTATTATAAATCAAAACATACCATTTTCTTTATTATTTTTTTTTACACACCCTAATTTCTGAGAACATACTTTCGAAGATTACATAAATAACTTTGCAAGATTTTCCTGATGTTCATAGATTATTTCAAAATATGCAATAAAAAATAAAATTAAAATTCAGTTCTTCAAAAAAAAAAAAAATGTCTATAAAATATGTAATAAATAACGAAAGTGTTTTGATAAGGGAGGCTTTTCATGTTTGAGTATTAAAATACTTAAAATTGTAATCAGTTGTTGGGAAAAAGTTATTATATGAAAATTTACTTGTTATATTTTTGTTTACATCACTTTATTATAATTACATCACTTTATTTTAAGTTATTATATGAAAATTTACTTGTTATATTTTTGTTTACATCACTCTAAATTTTATATTGAAATATTAGCTAAGATATGCATATAGCAAAATAAAAATGTGTGTTTAATTTGTAGTTAAAATACTTTACTATTAAAACCGTTTTATTAGAATTCTGACTTTCATAATATTGTTCATAAAATTTTAAAAATTCTGCAAGAAATTTTAAATATTCCATGAAAATTTATTCTGAAATACTAATCGGGAATTTTGTTTTGTTAGTATTATTTTGTAATCCACAAGTTTCTTTTTGTACCAGTTTATCTAACCATTCTCAGTTTTAAAATTAGTTACAAATTTATCAAATTTTAAAGAATAAAAAAAAAAAAAAAAATACATTTTCCTTTTTAAAAAACTTAATACTTAATTTTTTATTTAATTTTAAAACCAGGATTTTTGATTACTTATATAGCTAAGCTTGCTTTTTTGTTAAAAAACTATAGTTATAAGTAATAGTGCTAAAATTGTTGTTTTTATTCTTATATTAGATCTTTTATTAACTTCTTCCTTTTTCTCATTTGGCTTAATTTAATAAGTCATTTAATAATGACCATTTAAGTACTAGAAGGAAATATTTTCATAAATTATTTAAAATAGTTGTCTAATCTCTTCCTTAACAATGAATTTTCAGAAATTTTTATAAATATATTAAAAATTATCTTAATAAGTAGTAATACCCTTAAATTTGTTCATTTTACAAATTTATTATGAATTGTTTAAACATTTATCCTTTTTCCAGTTTGCCTTTTCTGAAAGGAAACCTTAAAATAATAGTTTCATATATAAATCTCTTACCGTCCTGTTTTTTTTAAACAAGAATTCTTTTGAATACTAAGCATGTCCTGTCTTCAATTATTATGAGAAAACTTACCTCTCTTAGGAATAATCTTTTCAGGCGCTTCAAGAATTTAAAACTGAGAGATTATCGCATGAAAGATTTAAAAATTTATTCATCTAAAGAATTACAGCTCAAAAATAAAGATTTTACTTAATTAGTTTCAAACAGCATTTTGCAAACTCCAGCAGCACAGTCTTTGGATAATTTTCCCGATGCCTAAGAATTCCAAGAATTTTCAGGAAGGACATTCTTCTGGTGAAATGAAAGACTTTTTAACAATATTGTTTCGAAAACCAGCGAAAGAAATGAAATGTCCTTAAGTAGCCTCGGAAATTCTGCATTTGAAGAACAGGAACTTAAATCAAACACAAACCCTGTTTCGAAGAGACACAAAAGGAGGTTGCATACGGAACGGCAGGGTAGTGATTTTGGAATTCACTCCTGATGATGTCTCGAAGGAAACAAGTAGCAGAATGAAGAATTTTGAAAGTAAAATCAGTCTGAATGCAGCAGGAAGGAACATCAATACCCGAAAGGGTCTGAACGCTTTTATTGTAAGAAGCGTGGAAAATCTATTCCTTTGCCTTTCAAATATCTATTCCCGATAAATTTAAAGAGAAACCAGAAATAACGTTGTATAGAATTCAGTATTTTAAATTCCTGTAATATGGTATATAACCAGAAATATAACACAGTTAGTATGTTAAACGTATATAAATGTGCATAAATAATGCTATCTGGAAATTAGGTTATAAATATAAATATTAGTTTCTTGTAAAAAAAAATTCTTTCCTTATTAGCTTCTTTTCATAAAATAACAGTTGGAAAGAAGCTAATGAGGAAAGAATTTTTTTTGTTAATTTATTGGGAAATAAATTGACAAAAAAAAATATAATACACAGTAATTTTTAAAATAATGAATTTATATTTGCATATATACATGCATGTAAAAATGTTTTAAATTATTTTATTTATTGTTATTTATAAAAAAATTACAATATATATTTTAAAATGTACTAACATATATTATAAATAGTATTTATAACTTAATAATATAATATCTAAACATATATAATAAGTAAACCTAGGCAGAATATTCGATAAATGTCTTATAAACTGTGCAAGGCGAGAATCATTGCTTGGAGTACATAAAAATTGTTTGAAGAACTATAATTCTAAAATCTATAGCTTTCGAGAAAACTGCGAAAGAAAAATTATGAAGTCCTAATCCAATGTTGCAAAATAAATTTCAATAGAAACAGGAACAACAGTAATTGTATATATGATGATTGTATAGGAAATTTGCTCAAAATTACCACTTTGCTTATTGAGGCAAGCATACGCGCCTTATAATGACTAATTTCACAAGATCTCGCTGCATAGTATCCTTAAAATTCAAGATAGTCTGCAAACCAACCATTATGGCCTCACTACCGGTCCCCCCTTCTCCGAGTATCTGATATTTAATTAACCACATGTATATGATACGTGTTTTATTAAATCACATTCCAATATCATTGATAGAATAAAAAATACAAGAGTTATTAATTTTAATATTTCAATTATGTCATAAAATAATTGAAAAAGAAAATAATTATTTTTAAATGCTCTATCACAAAAAGAAT
Organism: Caerostris darwini; assembly: GCA_021605075.1. Lineage (NCBI taxonomy): Eukaryota > Metazoa > Arthropoda > Arachnida > Araneae > Araneidae > Caerostris > Caerostris darwini. Next base: position 562,024 of record BPLQ01014910.1, read on the forward strand.
ATAATAGACTTGCTGATAGACTTTAATATTATTACTGGAGAAAAACGAAATCCCAACGATAATAAGAAATAAGGTTAGATGAATGAAATTTAGCAAAAACATATATAACATATTTATTTGACAAAAGTTTCAATGTTACAGGTTAACGTATGTGTGTGAAGAGATACTTCAAATGTAAAATGGTGGAACATTAATAACTGCTATATTCTTCATGATTTTAAATACATGCATGCCGTAAAGATACCGCATGTAATTTTATGTGATGGAGTTCCATTCCTGTTACACATAGTCAGTCAAATCAACAACGGTCTATGATGGTGTAATAGGGCTAAGAGAAGGTGGATTTTCTTCCAAGATCTTGCTGAAGGACTTGGCATGGATGTATTCACTGTACATGATTGTTGAGAGCAGTGATCATGGAAAGGTACAGTTTCAAGCCTGCCGCATATCTTTCACTACTGAGTGTGAAGATAACCCTATTCATCACATGACTGTAGCACATTGCACTGCATCTTCAACAGAAATTTGAGTTTCTGTTGGTACCAGATTGACACAGTGAACGATAGCAATTTGATTACTTGAGAGACTGAGCTTCACTTGATTTCTTGAACCTGATGCCCTGTGGGGCTCATACCAACTAGTGGAGATCTGTTGTGTTCTCAGATGAAAGCCTTTTCTGTGTTTTTCACAGTGATGGCCTATGCTAGTTAGATGGAGGGCAGGTGGAAGCTTGAAATCAATCTGTGAGTACTTCAAGTCAATCTGTCGTAGACGCACTGAAATTGCACCAGGAGTTACGGTGAAAAGAGCAATTTCCTACGACAGCAAGAGCATTCTTGTCGTTATCCTACGCATCTCGATAGCAAATGTGTACGTTAGATCGATGATTTGAGTTTGTTGTTCTGCCATTTTTGATCATTATTCAGGGGGCATTCTTTAACAGGAGGACTCTTATCCTCATACCACTATTGTCACCCAACGTGCTCTGCAGACATGTTGCCTTGGCCAAACCGTCTTTCCTTCGACAACGCATAGACATTATTGGACGACAAATTCAGCATCATCCCCCATCCAGCACAAACCATTGCAGATTTGACTGACCATGTGAAACAGACATGGAACTCTATCTCACAAAATGACATACGGTATCTGGGAATGACATACGGGAAACAATGCATTCCTGTTTGCATGCTTACTTTTGAATTGGTGGTGACTGCAGTGGTTATTAGTGTACTACAATTCCACATTTGAAATGGCTCTTCTCGTGTATTCTGTAACGTGGGATTTTGAAACTTTCATCAAAAAAATATGTTACCTTGACAAATGCTTTGCCTAAATTTAATTCCTCTGAACTAATTTATATTTAGTGTTTGGATTTTGTTCCAGTGATTTTGACCCAGATTTTATTATACATATAAGAGGATTATTAAATACGAAGAAATACAAAATAATTTAAATTTGAATTTCGTTTATTATAGAGTATAATTACAGTCAACACTCTATAACTGCATCATTTTTTAAATTATTATAGTGATCATATGCTTTCATATAAATGTTTTAATTCAAACAAATAACAATTTATATCAAACAATTAATTAGACAGCAATAAAATATATTTACTGATAATTTATAAATATTTTACTGTATTTATTAAGGAAAAAATTATCACCATTATATTTAAGATAGATTCAAAATATATAATTTTGTATTTTAAAATTTTTTTAATATCTGACTACCGCAGACTATAAAAAATCAATAGCTTCAGAATTTAATTAAATAAAACATTTAGAAAGCTTAAGAAAATTCCATTTTCTTTCAAGTGCAGCCATAACCTCACAAGAAAAGTAATAATAAAAAAAAGAATAAAAAAATGAAATTATGAATAGAAAGTGAAAGGAACGCATTTATAAAACTGAATTCTCGAATATTCAAAAAAGAATTTCAAATCGTTTCAGCTCAAAGAAGCTGCTTCCTCTGTTCCGATTTGACCCATGGCCATGATAGATGAAGTATGATAAATGATTTTAACAACGGAAAGAAATAGGACGGTTACATCTTTTGAAAGGCATTTGCGACTCAAGAACGATTTTCTCCAGCTCTGGTTCAAACAGAGTTTCATTTGAGGGATGACAGTCCTTGGCGACTAAAGAAATGCATTCCTTTACTTGTAAAGTAGAACGCATATATTTCAGGAAAAGTGATAGGTGAAACTTATTTATTTTATTTTATTAATAATTAACAGTGCTTTAATTCGAAGCAATTTTTGTTGGGGTGTAGAAATTGGAATATTAGATTGTCCCATTGTTTAAAAGGGAAATCATTTAAAACGTTTTACTACATCAAAATGAAAAAGATTTGATTTAAGTGAATTTCTTAATCTCCAGTGTTGTAATATCGTCTACCACAAGTATTTTAATTAATATAATCAGTTAAGCATATAATCTCAATTGGTATTGCTCGGAAAATGAAATAATTTATCTAATAAAAGAACAGAAATAGTAGAATGTTTATCACAAAAATAAGTCATTATCAATAATTTTTTTAAATCTTCATTTTGTAAAAATGAATCTAATTATAAATCTTACGATTGTTTGTTTAGTTTATTTTAAAATATATTTTAATCGTTATATAATTGGATTATTTTATTCAGGTAAATTATTATTATAAATTATTCCGGATTATTTCAGGTAAATTGTTTTGAAATATATAAGTGTAAGAACAATATTATTACAACAGGAATAGTGAATTTCAAAAAAATATCCAGTTTTACAGATAATAATAATAAATATATAAATAATAAGTATATATTTTTATGTTAAGTTAAATGTTTTGCAAAATTTATGTGAGGGAAATTTTTATCACGTGAAATTTTACAACGTGATCAAATTATTCACAAATTATCTAAACTCCCATTTTAGCCAAAAAAGTTCATACAGATAATAAAGATCTTAGCAATACTTAAGGGCAAGTTATAAATGCTAACAGGGCTTTGTTCTTATGATGTATTTTGTGTGGATTAATTATCCAATAACTTATAAAGACAGCATGGATAATTAACTAAATTTTGAAGATGCTATAGTAAATATTTATATTTAAAATTTAAAAGAAAATTATACTTAATCATGGAAATTTTATAACAATATTTCTTAATTCTTATAATAAGGCAGTTGCACTATTAATAAATGGATATGTAAAAAAGTAGGAATTATGCAATAATTAAACTATCAAAATGCTTTAGAATTATGATGTATACGGATAAAAATGCCATGCTGTAATAGCTGGATACGTGAAATATATCTCTAAAAGTCGAATTCAAGCATATTCGGGTTTGATGTTGACTTTCTTGTATTTAATGTAATTTGAAACTATTTCTTTGGAATTTCAGATTCCGTCTATAATTACAACTTTTCATATATATGATATTTATATAAGATATATATATATAGGGGAGATAGGTTTCATGAGCTTTATATCAAACTATGAAAAAGTTTAAAAAAAGGTTTTTCAAGAATCATAAAATTAATCGATATATATATATATATATATATATATATATATATATATATATATATATATATATATATATATATATATATATATATATATATATAGAATTAACATATTCCCCAAAATATAAATGAGGCTGAAACCATTGCACTTTTTGAAAGAAAACCGAAAGTTCCTTTTTCACTGGAAAGATGAAAAACCTAGAATACAATTAATATGAAAATGACTACTATGTATCTTATACTAATAAAAATGCAATTATCGAATAACTAAAAGTTTGCACAATTTATTTAAATACATATTTTAACGAAAGAACCTGTTATTGCACAATTGTGTTTTCATAACGTAACTAAATTTTAAACGAATATACACTAAGAACATTTTGACTTATTTCTCTTTCACAGTGGGTACAAAAAGTATTTGCACACATACAGTGTTGTTTACAATTCATAAAAAAATGCATTAAAAAGTACAAAAATGGGCATTTTAAGAACACAATAACCTTATTCATCTAAACTAATTTAAAAAAATACAATAATATAAGTAAAAACAAATTTTTTCAATAAAATTAAAATATCTTACGTCAAAAAAGTATTTGCACACTCAACTCAACTTTAGGAAATTTGCATTTTTTTGCTAATTATTTGATAGTCATCCCGCAGTAAATAACATACGTAAGACGATTATAAAGGGAGGTAGTGTCGATACTTTATCAGTTGATTGGTGATTTCAATTTGTGATGGCACCTAAGAAATCTGAATTGCCGATCTCGTTGAGGGAAAAAATTGTTTCTCTTTGTGAAAATGGCCTAAGTTATCGAGAAATAGGTAAAAAAGTAAATGTTTGCTTTTCTACTGTTCGGTACATTATAAAACGTCACAAAGAAAGAGGATCTACATCAAATAACTTGCGTTCTGGACGCCCAAAGAAACTTTCACAGCGAATTAAGCGAAAAATTATAAGCGAGGCATCAAAAAATCCATTTGTTAGTGCGATAACATTAGCCAATGACATCGCTTCAACATCTGGAGTTCAAATTAGTGCCCATAGTATTCGAAATGTCCTGCACGATGCACAAATTTATGGGAGATCTCCAAGAAAAAAACCTTTTATAAATGAACGAAATAAACTGAAGAGACTCGAATTCGCTAAGAAATATATCAATAAGCCAATTGATTTCTGGAAAAATGTCATATTCTCCGACGAGAGTAAGTTCAATATCTTTAAATCAGATGGCAGCAAATTAGTTTGGAGAAAGCCTTGCACTGATTTCCATACTAAAAATGTATTACCTACAGTTAAACATGGAGAGGCTCTGTTATGGTTTGGGGGTGCATGGCTAGCAAAGGAGTTGGTAATTTGTGTTTCATTGATGGGAATATGACAGCTCGAACCTATATTGATGTGTTGCGAGATAACTTGCCACAAAGTGCAATAAAATTGGGTATCCTTAATTCGTACTATTTTCAGCAAGACAATGATTCCAAGCAAACTGCCGGTATAACACGAATGTGGTTGCTTTATTGGTTGGTTTACCCAGAAGACTTGCTACTCCACCACAATCACTAGACTTAAATCCTTTGGAAAATTTGGGGAATTCGTTGGATTTAAAAGTAAGAAAAAAGAAGATTTCAAGCAAATCTGCACTTAAACAAGTTCTTATTGAAGAGTGGTCAAATATTGACCCTACTGTTACAGAAAATTTAATTAAATCAATGCCAGCAAGATTACAAGCAGTAATAGATGCTAATGGAATGCATATTAAATATGAGTTATTTGAAATTTTCTTATATATTATATTTCTTTTGTATTCATGTGGGTGTGCAAATACTTTTTTGACACGAGATATTTTAATTTTGTTGCAAAAAAAAAATTGTTATTTATATTATTGTATTTTTTTTTATTTAATTTAGGTGATTAAACTTATTTTACTTTGGCAATACCAATTTTTGTAATTCTTAATGCTTAATTTTATGATTTGCAAGCAAAAATGTAAATGTGCAAATACTTTTTGTACCCACTGTATATCATATAAATTTAAAATGGAATTCATTTGATGTAGGAAAAAATAAAGAGGACTTTTCAGCACTAAGCGTAGAGTAATTCGTTAAAATAATCGTATATGTAATTGAATCGGTTCTGAAATATAATTTCAAAAAGGAGTTAAATTAGGTGCATCTATTACACATAGTTCTGATGGGTAGAGAAAAGAGATTACTGCCTTCAAAAAGATTTTCAAATATCACCTCTCCGCCTTCGCGTGTTCTATGGGATGAAAACCAAAATTTATTCTCACAAACAATCAATCTTACTGTCGATATATGACGTGATGTGTCAGTCTCCATCGAATCTACTCGTTTCTCAAAGTAGTAATTGCAAGCAACTAGCCAATGGATTCAAAGTTCCAGCTCCTGCCATGCTAGCCTGTAATCATTACAATTGTACACGTATTGGTATGTCACTACTTAAACCTATTTAGAATTATAAGCAGGTTTTAGGAAATATTGTTTAATTTACTATTTTGAATAATAAATGCTTTACCTTCAATTTTCTCCCATTTAAAGAGCATTTCTTAATAAACCCACAGAGTCATTAAATAATAATTATAAGTAAATAAATAAAAGTAAAAAATAAGTTTTTCCGAATTTAATCTGAATTTATTGTCAATATAAAGCTTTAATGGTGTACAGAGGCAAGTAAGAAGCTTTTAGATAAAGAAATCCCAAATAATTTGTGGTAAAAAGCGTAGTATAGTAAAATGTATTACTTATACGTTGGAGGATTATAAAAATTGATGGCATAACTTATATTTAACATATTTCCATTAGCAAGTTTCAGTTTATATTGTTGATGCAATTAAACTTCGATGGATCTATTTTAAGCGAAGATTAAAAAAAAAATATGTCTTTTCAATGTGTCCAACAAAAGTGCATTTTTCCCTTTTATTAAAACTGGTGATGTAAAAAAAAAATTCTTTAAAACATCGAAAGTACAGGTTTTATACGAAATTAAAAGCTGAAACCTCTAATGCTCTTACAACATTTTTTGTCATACGAAATCTTTTTTTTTATTTCTTTCGGAGAGCCTAAAAAAAACTAAAGCTAAGCCGTTTATTTAAATACGTCTACTCTATTGTTCGAGCTTTCAAATTTCGGGATAAATTAAATTTACCTGAAAGAAAAAGCTCTTCGCTTCTTCTCTAATCTTATCTTCTTTAACCTACTCTTTCAGAATATGTGAGAAAAAAAAATTGTTATTCGTCTTCTTTTAACAAGAAAAACGGATAGAAAGATGAATTTTTAGAAGGGTTTTAAAAGATTGTCAATGCTTTTAAAAAACATCTGCATATGAGTGAGATTAAAAAGAATTTGTACTCCTGTTATTTCATTTGACTAGTAAAATGTTGAAAACTTCTATTAGGAATTTGCTAATGCCTTTCGGATTTTCTAAGCTCTGCTTCGCAAAATTGGAGTTTGTAATCTTTAATGACGAATCGGCAGATTAGGACATAAAATTGTTCTGTTTTATGTTGATAAGTGTTTCTAAAAATATTTGCTAATGATTTATGGAATTTTATTTGCACTTAAATATTTATAACATTTCCAAATAATCTAGTTACACTTATAGATAACGTTAAAATTTCTAGATTTATATAATCTGATTCTAAAAATATTGATTTAAAATCTTGCGATTACAATTAAATTTTTTATATAATTTGTTCTGATAATAGTTAAGCTTATAATTTTAATACCAAATATAAAATTGTTATTTTACTGTAAATTTTCATCATGGAATTTTTCTTTAAATATGATTTGTTCTTTCTGTAACATACTACTTAGAAAATAACAAACAAATCACAGGAATAAATATTAAAGAAGTTTTAACTTTTAGGTATTTGAACGTGACATTTCATTTATCTTCTAATGTTTGTTTCAAATTAACTTGCGTAAAAGTATGTTATTTTAGTGACAGATTATACTCTTGATTTAGTGAAAGACGTTTTTTTAAAATATCAGGTTGGTTTTAAATTGTATTTGAAAAAAAAAAAGATTATTTGAAAAAAAATTAAAGTAATAAATATTTTAAATTGTTGATACTATATTTTTCATCTTATTTTTTTTTGTTTATGTCAGGAAACTGTTAAATTGAATATTATAAAAAAGAATAAATTTTTGTAGATATAGTAGAAGACACATTTCTAGTATGTAAACTGAGTTATTTAGATAGTGAGATAGTGAGATATTTAGATATAGCTTATAATATTTACATAGCCGTGTATTAGATATAGTTAAACAATGTTCTTTAATAAAGAGTCACGTTAAAATAAAATAAGTATTTTTTATGGAATAATACATAGTTAATTTGAATAGAGATTTAAAATAAATTATTTAGAAAATCAATGTGTAATAACACTGTTGATTGTAGTGAAATACTATACAAATAATTTGTAAAATCGCTATAAAATGTAATTCATATGTAACTAAGAAATTATAAATTAAAGGAAATTATATGCATCATTTTATTTTGACTAAAAAGTCATGAAAGATGTAAGAGTATTTCAAAAGAATTTCACATTATATTATGAAGGAAACTGTAATTTCATAGGTTTTACAAATGAATATAATCATTTCAAGATTTCTGTAAAAAAATTATTTCCCGAAACCCATAATTTTATATAAAATTAAAGAGTATAAAGTGTTACCTTATTACAAAATAAATCAGTAAATATTTATAATCAATATCTATTTCCCATTAACGTACGCCATATATTAAAGATAAATGCATTAGCAATATTTTTATACTAGAAATGTTAAAGACTACTGTACTATAATATATTTCCTATTAACATACACTAAATATTAAAGATATATGCATTAGCAATATTTTTATATTAAAGATTATTGTACTGTAAATATCACAAAATTTCTTACAACATTAGAAGATATATACAAGACTTAGTATGAAAGAATTCATAAGACATTTTTTCTCAAATTATGTTCACAACATCTAAAGAAATATAAATAATTCCTTGCCTTTCCAGGAGGCTTATTACATTAGTTGCATATTCTACATTAAAAAAAGATTAGATAATAGTATTATAAGAGATTATATTATATTTCTAGCGCGATGAAAAAGGAATCTACTTATAACAGTGTTAAAGGTAATGAAATTTTGATGACACGTGTTAATAAAGCCCATTCATCAATAAAGAGTTACTCTGTAGCTAAGATGGAATACAATTTTTTATTTATTGTAATTTTCTTATCAGTTCTTCAAGAATTCTGAGAAAAGTAACTACTACTTTTTATCTATAATAATAAGATTATGAGATGCAAAAAAATATGTTTCTATTCTTCTTTAAATTTCATTAGACTTTTTATTAAACCTTCTAATGCCTTTTTCATTAGATGCTTTTAGCATTTCTTTAATATACAAATTCGAAATATTTTACAAAAAAGTTACCGTGTTTATTGAATATTTATGTAAAAATAGTTATTTTTATGTGTCTTACATAAAAAAAGCTTATAAACTTTTCCTACCCTAACAACTAGCTTACAATTTTTCAAAAGTAGTGTCATAGTATTGAGGTGAATTTATTAGTATTCAAAATATGACTTTTACACTTGATTAATTTATTTAAAATAGAAATGTTTTCTTAATAATTATATTTAAATCAGAATAATATCATAGAATTTATTTTAAAACAATAAAATTCTTAAAATAATAATAAATTCTTCAATATTCTTGAAAAGTAAAAAAGGTTTTGAATATATTTCAAAATCAATTAGAATTTTAAAATTTATTTGTCTATGTAACATTTTAATGCTCGTTTTTATGTTTATATGTAAATTAACAGAAAATTCAACAAATTTTAGCATGAACAAATCTTTGTAACACACACAAAATACACATTTAACAGTTATACAATACATTCTAGATAATTTAGTTTAAAAATATGTATCCAAGAATAAAAATTATATATTATGTAAATAATTTAAAAAATTATTTATTTTATGTCGAATTTTTCTTGTTTAATCCAACTAGTTACAAACTTAAAAAATTATTTCATACTTTATGTGACATTAAAAATGATTTTATGTATTAAACATATTTTAACATAACTCTCGCAATAATATATGGATGGTAATTTTTCAAAAGCCTTTAAAAGATATGTTTGCAAATATAATAAATGTCAATAATTAAAGTAACTATAGATTGGCTGCATTTAAATAAACCATATTATAATTTATATTTAAAATCCATGAAGGCATGTTAAATTAACATTTTTAAAAATCTATTTTATAAAAAATAATATTGAAAAACTTTTTTAGAAGAATAAAACAGTCCATAACCCAGAGAATCATAGGCTGTAGGATTAAAAAAATATATGTTATAAATATTTTCTAAATACTTATTGTGGAGGAATTTTCTTTTTATTGGCATAAGATAAATTATCTTTTGAACAGCTGTTTGCTGTGCATATAAAATGCAATGTCAAAGAATGGTGTGAAAAACGAAATTAATTTTGAACTTTGTTAAAACTGCTGGATAAATATTGTTTGTAAAACTTTCGTGTGTATCTTTGTGCTTTAAGATTGAAGTTTTTGTTATAATTTCAATGATATAATTGTTTATTGAATAGTTTATGCCTTGTGAACTTTAGAGCATAACAAAGTTAGTTTGCACGAATTGAAGCCATGATGTTTGGTTCCCGTTAAAGAGGGTAACTGCTGTTAATGGCGCTTCGTGACAATATTATGGATTCAGTAGTGGGTGATTTAGTATCTGACATGGCAAATGGGACAAGTAGAGCAGATGGACCTTCAAAATGAGTGGATATTCTAATGAAGTTCATATTTTAGCAATTGTTGGTATTGTTATTTAAATTGCAGTTGTATCTTGCTAAACAGTAACAGTTATTATGAAAAACGAAATTCCGGTTAATTTTAGTTTCTTAATATTCATGAAAATTTCAGCTGCATTTTCATTAAATTTATTTTTCTTACAAAAATGTTTTATAGGAAGCTATATTAATAATTTGTTTCTTTTGTCAGAATACAGACTTAACGTTACTGCGGACATTTTGTTAAAATAATACATTATTGAGAGTAACTTTGATTACATAAAATGATTTTTCTCAATAAAAATTGTCAAAAAGTATTTTTCAGGGGGGATTTAATAAAAAAAAATGGAATCCTTAAATTGACTAAAATAAATCTTTCGAAATTCAGTTTAAATTTTATTTCTATTGTGTAAGATATTACTTGTTACCTTTATAAGTTAGATTATAAACTCCGAAATTTAAGACCCATTATATTTAAAAATTCGTTAAAAGACTAACGATTAATAGCAATATTGTCTGATATACCCTTGGGTTTTATTAAAACTTCTTTTAAAATTTACGGATTTTATTTTTAAATTGACGTATTGTGATTATATTTTTTAGTTTTCCGTAAATATTTATAGTTTAAATGTATTAACAGGATATGAAGTTAATATTTATTTGTTGATATATAAGTAATATAAGGAATTAATTTCTTTAATTTCCTGTCTTATAATAGCTCAGTTTTAAAATTTATATTGAATATAATGCGCAATGAAGAGGGAGATAATAATCGTAAAACATCCAATTAAAATTTAGACTGAACGAAGAAACATATTTAGAAAAATTAGGATAATTATCGAAATAGTTATAAAATTCTGATTTACAAAAAATTTCTAATTTAAAGAAATTTCTTGAGATATTTAATGAAAATGGACTTAGTTAAATGTAAACTTCTCGAGAAAATGTTATTTAAATTGATATTTAATGGTAAATATTCCTAACAAAATAGATACATTTCAAATTCCATCATTGATTTTTGAACATACACATCCGTAAGCATCAAATTTACACGGTACAAAAAGTCTGGAAACCCAGTCAGAACTGAAAAACAAAACTATCAAAAAATTAAGCGCCTCCTCAAATTATGAGAAAGATGAGAGTGAAGAATTGTAATTAATCTTTTTGTATCAAAAGAAATATGATCTCATGGAAATTGCATCAATAAAAAACTAGCAATGATATTCTTAAGATTGGGCGGAGGATTAGATAAACAAAGGTGCTCCTGTGTCTATTTAAATGAATTAAGCTCTTTGCTCGGTACTCCCCTAAGGTGCCTTGTGAATTCAATTTGCGGAATACACTTTTGTTCGGAGACTCTTGAATTCGTTAGCATTCCAGAAGCGCAGCGGTATTTGACTTTCCCCTTTAACCAAGCCTTCTGCAAAAGCAACACTTGCCGCATTCCTGAAAGCCGTAGCTATCGCATTCCGGATTGATCGAAAAGTTCCTTCCCCTCTCTCTCTCTCACGTTGGCATTTGTCAAAGGCCTTGTTAGCTTAGAACTTGGAACGTCATGTCCATGCACAACTTATTTCAGCCCTAGAACACCTTCTTTCTTGAGGGGGGAGGGACGTCAATTTGTTGAGGATAAATGAAAACTTGGATGTTTGATCGGCATGTGCAAGGAATGTATAATTTCTATCCTTCTCATGCGTTAATTTGAATTTCAAGACAAACCAATTAGCACTTTTGGGTTTTTCTTTTTCTTAATGGTCATTGCGCTGATTGAATCAGAATATATATAAGAGCCATGTAAGGCATTTGAGCTGAGAGTCTGTGTCAAGTATTGTTAATTAAGAATTAGAAAGACAATTTTTCTCAATGCAGATGAAATTACACCGATGATAAAAATTTAAGAAACAATTAACTTGGATATTCTTAATGTGTTTAATTTTTGATTTGAATCTTGTCTTGGATGTTTTACAAAGACTGTGGGTCAGATTATTATTTAAAAAACTCATGGATCAAATTGTTATTTCAATATAATAAAAACTTATAATCTAAAAAGTATCACATAATGGGAATTCAAAATAATAACAATTTACGTGAATATATTTACAATGCCACTCTGAACTCAGAAATGCTGCCTGAGATAAAAAATATTATAAAAGCTATATTATAAAAGAGAATTGGGAAACAATTTTACATTTTACAAAAATTGTTAATAAGCAATGTTGCTTCTTAAGTAAAAAATCTTGGTATATTGTATTCGACATATTTAATCTTTCTGTTGTAAAATTACGAACACCATCTAATTTTTGCTTTTACTGCATGTATGGACTTAAGAAGTACTAAGAATTTTTTTTCTTTAAATAAAATACATACTTCATAGATTATTACATTTTATATACGTTAAAGTAAAGCAGTAATAGAAATAAATGGAGATATTCCTGTGAGAATTAAAATTAATTTAGATGAAAAACATATCAATACAATTATTTGACAAAAAAATAACTCTTTGTTTCACATATGTTGTATTCTCTTTGAAATTGGTTTTGTTAATTTCGGTTTTAATTTGATTTAAAAACGCTTTCCTACTAAGATCAGATAATTTACCAAAACATTTCAGTGGGGATTTAAATCTAATGGTGGGCTTTCTAGCATTAAAAAAACAGGAATTGTCGTTAAAACGATTAAATATATTTTTAATTAATGATAGGATAAATTGTTTTCACATGAAAAGTATAAATTTGTTTTTCTGAAAAAACAATACTTATGAGGTAATGAGATAGAAAGAAAACTTTTAATGATATTAAAAAAATTTTTTTTTAAAATTAGACAAAGAGATAAATCATTTGTGTCGGTGAAAACAATTAATTGTTTAATCCAATTAAAGTATACAAAATTCTGAAGTTAACATAGCATATTAAATATTTAATTAAATGAATTTGAGTGTGTCATTTTGTAACATATTTTTTACAATTTATTCGTAAATGGATAAATGAAATTTCAAAACTTTATAAATTAAAAGAGAACAATTGTTTGTGGTTGCGTTTATTTAATGATTCATTAAAATACTGAGAAATGGAATCTAAAATTATGTGAACCGATGTTTCTGATTTAAAATAAAGCTGAAGTATTAGGCCAATTAAGTATATTTCTTGAAAAGTTATAATTTATTTTAGTAGAAATAAAACAATTTTCATTTATTTAAAATGAACGGAACACGTGTAAGAAAACAAATAAAAAATTTTAGTGTGAATGAAGGAGATGAGTGAGAATTTTTTTATTTGACTTTCTTTGTTTTTATCGTTTCTAGAAATATATTACTACGGACATGAAAATAAATTTCTCTGTGTAAATCTTTTTATTTTTTCAGTTGAATCTATGTCAAACCCATGCATAATTAACTTAGGAAAAAATAAAAATTAAGTATTTAAAAATTAAATTATCATTGAATAAATACTCGCAATTTAAAAACTTTTATCTGAGTTTCGAGAAATATATTACTACAGATATGAAGAGAAATTTCTCTGTGTAAATCTTTTTATTTTTTTCAGTTGAATCTATGTCAAACCTATGCATAATTAAGTTACAAAAAAATATAAATTATTTAGTATTTAAAAACTAAATAATCATTAAATAAATACTCACAATTTAAAAAGGGAAATTTTTATATTTTTGCTGAAAAGATTAAAATTAAAAAGGATATACATTTAAAATATTTGTAAGTTTGTGCCTTTTGTTATATTTACATTTTTTAAATAATAGTTATAGTAAGATTAAAATTCTAGTGCCACAAAAATGTTCTTTATATATTTTATATAATTTCTGAAAAATATACATGAAAAAGGTATTAATTAGAGATTTTTACACATAAAAATCAATAATTATTTTAATAGAGCTCATTCTTTAGCTGAAAAATTCGTTAAAAATATTTGATTTTATATTAAGTGTATTTGTAATTGTGTTATGAAAGCAAATATAATTAGACTTTAGAAAGTATTTTTATCTAATTTGTTGATTTAAATTATTTCCAGACGTCTGATTTTATGAAAGGCTTGCTAACAAAATGGATTTAAGTAAAGATGCTTAGAAATTCAATACGAAGCATTTCCTTGTATTAAGTCATTCTATTGAAACAGCTTATTCATTTCCAGGAGATTCCTCATTAAGAAACCCTTTTCGCAACATAGGAATTTTAAAATTTTTAAACAAAAAATATTGAAATGCATTTTATGTACTTAAAGAACATAACATTATTTTCGATATTTATAATGTAATTATAAGACTCTTATTTAATAACAAATGTCATGCAAATTTTTTTTATATTTAATTCAAGAAATATTTTGCAATTTGTGCATATTTAAGTGAACAGTAAGATTAATTTCTTTGAAAATTTTCCAAAATATAGAATAATTTATTTAAATAAAGGCTTCATACTGATTCAATTACCAATAGCACTTTGATAGACGTTTTAATGAATCTTTTTTACCATAGAAGTATATAGCAATAAAAGAATTTTACATTGGATTAAAGAAAGTATTTTCTTAGTCATACTGAAATGATAAAATAATTAAATAAGTTAAAAAGTATTAATTTAATAAAAACATCCAATTACGAAATTTTAACGTACTTTTTAAGTGCTTTCACAGAAACTTTGACTAACTGTATGAATTTAAAGTTATCTTTATTTACTTATTTTGTTAGAAAACTCCACATCCTGTTAACTTTTCATCTTTCGTGGTTTTCATTTAATAAGATATTTTAAGAACATTAATATATGTAAAATTTCCTTATCTATTGTCTTCATATTAGTAATCTTCTTTAATTACTAAAGTAATTTACTACAAAAAAAATGTACGGGATCACGTTAACCAGAGAAGGAAAAAGTCTCGTCAATAAAAATTTTTTTATTGCCTGTAATTTATCATTTTCATCTGTCTTATAATTAATTTTTTTAAGAAAAATATTTGCTCACTTGCTTCTAAATTTTACTTGAGTATTAAGCCTCTTAAAGAAATAATTAAGGAAATATTGAAGCCCTTTTATAATAAACGAAAAAAATTTTGTTAACTTCAACTATATAATTTCAAAATAGAAATGTATAATTAATAAGTTTGTTGGCCTTTATATAAGAGACAAACTTAAACATTCGGTATTGCTTACAAAAATTTCAATCTGAAATTAGAAAAGAAAGTAAGAAATTAATTTTCTCATTGACAGCCTGTAATTTGGCCACAATTGAATGGAAATGCGTTTAAAAAAATCATTTTTTAAAAATAAAATGTTGTTCAGTGAAAAAAGAATGAATGGAAATATTTTACATAGTTAATTTTAATCGGTCAATTAAATAAATTGTATCAAAGTTTTAATCTTAATAGTTTAAAATAAAAAGGAATAATTAAAAATATCTAATTCGATATTTGCCAATTGCATCATGTCATGTAATAAAAGTGCATAAAATTTAATATTAAATTATTGAACTTTTAAAAACGTTTAAAATATTTTTATCATTTGTAATAATTTTTTTTTAAAATTGCGTTTAATTACATTATTTAAAAATTATTACACTATCAGTTAAGAAGTACTCATTTAATATTGCTGAAATTTTATTTGTTCACTGTAAAAAATTAAAAGCAAAAAAGAATAGCACTTAGCCTATATATAATAAAAATATTCACGAAAATATGAATTATCTGGAATAGAAATACCAGTAATTAAAATTCTATCAAATTAATAGAAACACAAAGTAACCCACATGTTAACTAAATGTAAGAAAAAATCACACGCAGTTCGAAAAATCTTTAAAAACAACCATTAACATTACTACTTTATTTTTTTTATCAATGATAACATATCATTCTGAATGAAAAGCGAACTTGAGTCACTTTCATTTTCTATCAGCACTGCAAAAGTACAAACTGTGAAGAGTAAATCGCATTTTAAAATTCAGCGTTTATATATTCATAAGTGCAGCATTATTTACATCCGTCAGCATTAGGAAAACTCCAAGGATCCTACATAAATAATGCAAGAGTACTTTCTGAGGAGTGTTGGAGTAATTGGCAAGAATCCTTTTGTGCAATATACAAAAGATTCCTGGCATACAAGAAAAAATTAGATTTTGGCCAAACGTAATGTAAGCGATATGTTCTTCTTTGAGATAAATATGTTGCATTTTTCTTTTTAATTTTCCTCTCGCTGTTAGACGAAATCTACTAATGTTTCTCTTTCAACGATTTAGCATTGCTTTGAATAAATAATGCAAATTAAATGGCAAATGTTTTCTTAACTTCTTCTGGTGTAAAAATATTTTATTTAATTTTGAATAAAAAACAATCACATAACTCAGTTAAGAAATGTAGCGTAATCTAATAACTGCAGCATTTTTATGAATTGAATAGCATTTAGCTAATCGAGTAAGATTGCTTGCGCATTATGAAATAAAACAATTTTATTAAACAATATATCCCTTAGTGAAAACAAAGTTTAATTCAAATGCTGAAATTGTATTTTAGAAATTACTACTAATATAAACATTCACACAACAGTAAAAGAGTAATTAAAATAAAATATTTAGAGCAAATATCTAAAAATAAATTCATATAGGCTCTACAAGAGTATAAATGAAATAAATATATTACCATTTATTAAATATAGGTATTCACTTTAAATAAATTTATAACTGTAGTGTTGTGGGTTGGAGCAACTTGATTGTAACTGAGTGTGGTTGAGTTGAGATATTAGAGGCATAGGTTGGAGAACTAACTTTATTTACACACGTGCAAACACGACGCACATACAATAAACGATATACAATATTTAACATATTTAAAGACATATAATTATAGATTTGTGGAAGGATTCCCCTTTTAATCCGAAAACCCGATACTCGGGTACGTGCAGCAGGCGTGAAAGATACTTCCTCTCCAGATTAGAGTCTGTAGGTCAGCTATTACGCAAGGTCGCGTTAAATATATTTCCTCTCAGAATGAGAGGTTACAAACTAAACGTTTAACTGCGGGAGCGCAGGTTGTGCAGTACTTTCTTTCATGTGAGAGTCTCGAGACCTACTAATCATTTCTACTGAATGCCATAGAGGTCGTTTTTGCTAGTGCATAGAAAGAAGCATGGTTAAGTAACAAATTAAAAATTGTTCACTTTACCTTTCTATAACATGAAATTTTTCTTTGAATATATTAGTTATTGCTCATTTGATTAAAGTTTGGTAATATTATTATTTAATTGTTATAATATTGTATACTTAGCACTTGAAAGTATTTATATTTTGTGTAATATTTTTTGAATATATAATAATATCTGAAGGCCTTATTGTTAACGTATTAAGAGGTATAAATAAATAAAAATTGTTAGTTTTTAACGTAAATTTGAAAATATAATTTATTAATTTTTTTGAAAAATATCAAAACAATAAATTAATTTAATAAGTATTCTATTATAATAAGTGTATTATTTTACTAATCGAGCTAAATTATATACTGAAGTTTTGAATTTTTTTGTGATTATTTTTAAACAAAATTGTTAAAAAGTATTCTGAAGTTGCATTACTTTCATATAGAAATTATAAATATGTAATTAAAGGTCATTTCTGTTTGTTTCTGAAATTGGACGTATGTGTTGTAAAGTTCCTTCTTCCAATTGGTTAAAAATGTTTTTTTATATTATGATTTTTTTATAATACACTACGAATAATGCAGAAAACATTCTTGACTCTTTTAAATTAATTAAATAACCGCAATCTTGGCTTTTCTAAATAAGTTAGACTTTTAATAATGGAAAAGGTAATTTTTATGCGTATTAATTATGCATATTTATCCTTAATAAAAGGTTAATTCCCTTTATTAAGGATCAGTATTATGCATATTAAATAATATTTTCCATATAATTTTAGACATTAATGCATGCATTCTTACAAAAATTAAATAATAATAAACATAAAAATTAAAAAAAAAACATCCAAAATAATTGACTAAATGATCCATTTTTCAATATATATATATATATGTGTGTGTGATAAAATGATTCAACAGCATTGAGTGCATTATTAAGTAGTGCATTTTTTCAATAAAAATTATTTATTTTTTACATGATATGTCTTTCCTTATAATCTTGTTTTTTTTTTTTTAAAATAAAAATTTCAAATATATTTTGTGTATATTGCAGTTCAATTGTTTAAGAGAGAATTAGTAGAAAACTAATTTGCAATTTTATTGTGACCTCATACAAAAAAGATATTATTTATATTATAATTATTTAGACTAATATTATCTCAAACTACAAACGACGGAACTATAACGTAAAAAATTTTAAACTGTTTAAATATTGATAATTTTATACAGATGCACAGTAAACATATCGATTCAAGTAAAAATATTCCTAGTATTTTGTTTTATTTAAGCAAATTTTTCTCCCATAAAAAATTGTGAATATTTACTTTTTCATGCACCATTAATGCATTCAAGATAACTTTAAGATAATTAAAATGAATTTTGCTCTTCTGTGAAAGAATGAAAATTTTAAGTAAGTTTCAAGGACTTGCTCTTTTCATGAGTCCGAAACCCCAACAGATGGCCTCCAAGTTTGCATAATGAAACTTGAAAAGTCTTCTTTTATGTATTCTGCTCTATAGCGTGACATGGAAAAGGGTTCTGTGGTCGCAGCATTTTCAAAGTTTCCTTGAAAGCTTCTTTATAAGATGTCGTGACCTAGCATGTTCTTTCGTATATAACATTGGCCAGTTACTAGTGGTTCATGCACGCAATCGAATGAAGGCATTATCTGACTGATATCCTTTGTTTATTGTCCGAAAAATCTATATTATTTTGAATCCTGCTCAATAAGCAGTAAACAAACTTTATCTTTATATATCATGCATTGGAAATAAGACTACACGATATTGCTACAAATAAAAATTAAGGCTATTGGAAAGCTAAGTTGAAATGAAAAGTACTTTGTATTGGAGGAACTTATTAACTTATTTTAGAAGAAGTGGCAGTTTAAAGTTTTCAAATCAATCTATTGATGATATATTTTTATGTAATTTGAATTTACTATTAGTTACTTATTTGAATGTAGATTTGAATTTACTTTGAAGTAAAATAATACTCTTACATAGTGACAAAAATCTGAACATAAAATTGATATTAATTTTTAAGTGGCTCTTTTTTTAAAAAAATTTATAAATCACATATGAATATTAATAAATGTAAATGCAATGTAATTAAAATATGAAATTATATTTATGCTATTTTATATTTTTTAAATTTAACCTATAGAAATTCTACTATACTTTTAAAGTTCTAACATGTCAAACACTCAAATAGTAGAATAATTCATAATTAATTAAAATATTTTCATGAATTTCAATAGCTTTTCATTTTTCTATAAGCACATTGTAAATTACTTAAATTTTAATGTTCTGATTAAAAAAAAGTTACCTTATTTCAAATTAATTAACTTAATTTATATTACAATTTTAGAAAGTTTTCATTGAAAGTTTCTAAAGAAATATTAAAAAATTTGTAAGTAAATATTGATTGCCATTGGGCAAAAATGTATTTCCTATTTTGTGTAAAAAAAGTTAAAATTAGTTTGTATCGTGTAAAATTTTTTGTTCTTTAAACACTTAATGTTTATATAAAAAATCTTGAATTGATTTGATTTGATCAAATGATCTGGGAAATGTAAACATTTTGTCTGTTTTTTATCGAGCAGAATTTTGTATGCTAGTTAATCTCAAGAGCACAAAATAACGTTTTGCCTGTTTACTTTTTTCTTTTACTAAAGTTAGGCAGGGATTTAAGAATGCAAAATAGTTTTCTATATAAGTTTTATATTGTAAACATATTAGCTAGTTTAATATTTTAAATCTTTATGCGGATTTAATATGATGCTACCGTATTACGAATCTTATAATTATTTAGAAACATTTGATTTGTAAAAAATCTTGTTTCTTTATCCAAGATATCTAAGTTTTTAAAATTATTTCGAATTTGATGTAAATATTAACCTTATAAATAAGAAAATCAGTTGTATATATTCATCGAGACTTTCTTATAGTTACAAAATTCAATTTATTTGTTAGTCTTGATTTTTAAATATATTTTTCTATAAATGTGATGATAATGATATTGAATACATTAAATAATAATATATTTTTTTAACATTTTAAAATCAAATCAAAGGTATAGTAAGGGATATTTTAACTAACGATTAGACGAAAAATAAATCTTTTCAATAAATTATAATTATAAAGTTTTGTTATAACATAAAGCTTTATTAAGTTTATTATACAGTTTTTTCTGAGTTCAGATATTAAAAATAGCTTTCATAAATTAATTATAATAAATATTTAATACTCAATTGACATACTATTTATTGTTATAACATTGTCACTAATAATTAATATTTAAAATGAAGTAAAGGAATTATTCTAAGTAAATTATGAAATATTCGCTCTAAAAATTATTCTTCACATAGTAAAAAATAATGGGGATCTAAAAATTTCTGAAACTATGCTTGGTGTTTATTTCTTTATGCATATAAAATATGTACAGAAAATATCTTAACTTATATAAAAAATATATTACAATTAAAAAAATATATTATATTTTGAAAAGAGAATGTAAAATATTTATTGTGTGGCTTATTTTAATATAGGAGAAGTATAATTTATTTTAGAAATTTCTTTCAAATATCAGGAAATAAATTTATAAACTTGAAAATCACACTTTTCTTTTATCCCCGGCTTAATGTTCCACTACTAATATTTTTGATGTAGATGATTTGATTAGATTTGGTAATTCTGATTAGAATAACATTAAATACTTATATAGCAATACAAATTTATAAAATTAGAGTTATTCATTTAAAATGTCATATATTAAAACGAAATGTGCTTATTTTTTTACGCATTCGTTTCTCATCTAAGTACCTTCAGTATAAAAAAAAGGATTTAAGTACTTATTTTTTGTAGCGATTTTGTAATAATGCTTTAAGTTCAAGGTTATTTTTATTAGAATTTCCGAAATTTAAAATGTCTAATAATATAAAATGTTTGTACAATGATTTACTTTACACTAAATTTAGATGTTTAATGTAATTCTCTCAATATGCAACTTTTCAATAAAGGGCTTAATCATTTAATAACTTAGTTGTTTATACAAAAATAAAGACCATTTTTATTTTTAAAGGTTGTTTTCTAGAAAAGAATTTTAATAATTTTCTTCTGTCTTTTTACATTTCTTTAACAGATTATCAACTATTTTCTACTTCGTAATATATTCTATTTCTTATAAATTTGTTTTAGTAATCTCAAAAAAAAAAAAATTACTTTAAACATAATTTTTAAGATTCCAAAATTTTGAAGGAATTATTGGTGATAAAAAAATAACAAATATGTAATACATGCACACGAAAATAATTTAATTTAATATATGCGATACAGTTTCTCAATAAATGCAACTTTATTAAATCATCTTTTCCTCTTATTTATTATGTTTTTATTTTTATCCCACAATGAAAAGTAATAAACATTTTCATTTCTTTAGATAAATTTAATAAAGAAATAAAAATGCATTTTTGAATAACATGTGACTAAATTTGTTTAAACTAGAAAATAATACCACTAACCAATTTACCATAGGACATCAATATGATTAAAGAAAATTGGAAAGTAATGTTACTTAAGATTTTTTATTATTTCCGTTATTTAAAAATGCCTAAAAAGTAAAAAAAGTAGTTGTTATTTTTCCAAAATATGTTTCTCTTGATAACTAATCGAAAATTTTATATTAAAGTGCTTATTAATTTTATTGTAACAGATTTGATGCATGAATAATATTCAATAAATTTTTTGTGAATATTTCAAATAAATACTAAATAGTTTTTCATATAATTTAAATTCTGTAATGTTTTATGTATTCGAAATGGAAATAATATTTAAATAGCCATTTAGTTTTAAATTCAATTAAATGATTAATCACTTATTAGAATCATGATCTTGTACATTTTGAATAAAGAAGTAAATGAATGTGTTATTAAATACATTAAGAAAATAAGACTACAATTTATACATGAACTAAAAAAACTTTCAGTTACTTTTTTGTTCCTATCACATGGCCTTTATTATTTAGGGCACTATATCATATCATGGCACTATATCATATTTTAAAACTGAACAACAGTCTGCAAAGGACAAATTCCACAAAAATTCTTATCTTCTCTTATAATAGGTAAATTTAGAGAAACTAAAATATAAACCTGCTCATTTTGCAACCTTCAATATCATAAAGTATTGCTGTAGAACAGAAGTTGGGAATTAGAAAATATCTCCATAAAAGTATTGATCATATGTTGCTGTGGTTTAAATTTCTAACTAAAGAAAATACCATTTTCGGAAACCTTTTAATCCCATGGCTAAAAGCCTCCCATTCTGGTATTAATTTCTCAGTTAAAATTATAGAGTATTAATCGGGAATTAATGAAATGCTTCATAGCCATGAAGCCTCATTTACATCTGAAAAGATGGCAAAATGCTTAACTATGAAAGAGATCCCGCTAATTAGATTAGCTCTCAATAACGACTGATACACATTGGTGATACTGAATTTCTGTATAATTCAATTTGTGCTTCTTGAGAGCACGATATTTACTTCTTCATCACTCAATGCAAGTTGATAATATGTTTCTGAAGATTATGGTCTGTTGGATCTTTGATAAAGACAAATTTTAATTTGTCATGCGAAATGACTTTATGAGTAATTTAACACCTGATGGCAAAAGAAAGATTCTATTATGTACCACAGAGGAAATTAAATATGTTAATGATAAAGTTAGAGTCCAAAATGAAGATTGATAAGCATTTAAAATATTGAGTAAGTTTTAATATAAATTCATTTAAATATTTCTAAAAAGTTTAAGAACATTTAATTATATTTCAGTATGATTCAGTTACTTTTCTTAACGACATTATTACTGTTATTAGCATTTTAGTTTATGAATTTCATTTTCAAATTGCTCCTAAAATAAATGTACAATACAAATTATTATCCTAAATAAATTGTAAAATTTGTATTGTAATGTAATTTAAAAAGTACTTTGATAGCATAGTATCTGTTTATATCATTTATTTATTATTTTTGTTCTTAAAAGGAGTAAATTCATTTATCCTTTGAAATAATTTCAAAATTTGTTTCAATAAGAACAAATTTAAAAATATCATTATAAAATTTATATTTTTAGATAATAAAGTGCACTTAAAATCTCTACAATTTCTGTTTGAACACTTTTTAAAATTATACCAAATATGATAGTTTTCTATTCATATTTTTGTTACGTAAAATACTATTGAGATTATTTAAATGTTATAATTATTATTTGAAATAATTGTTTTTTAATTTTCGTGAAAGCCTTCATGACAAATTTTTTTGCGAAAAAAAAAAAAAAAAAAAAAACATAATACAGAGTAAACAGTATTTAAATAAACAAATGATCATTTATTATTTAGTAAATTGAAAGTAATTTTAATTTTTAAATAAGAATTGCGCTATATTTTTTTCTATAGGATATAATGCGTTTGCTGTATCGTATATCTGGGATAAATTTAAGTGAAATGAAAGTTGTTTCTCAATGATATTGAATTTCTTATAAGAATGACAGTTGATTTGTAACTTTTTTTTACTCAAAATTTAGTTTTCTTTTCTTAGCGAGCATTTTTTAACAATTTCTTTAAATTATTTTTAATAATATTGAATTTGGAGAAAATAAAGCAAAGACAAAATATTTCTGTAATTTTAATTTATTTCTTAATAATTCAAAATGTTAGTAAATCAACAGAAATATGACAAACTAACTTAGTTCAAATTGATTAAACTAACTTAATTTTGGTGGCATATAGTTTTAAGTTTCATGAAATAAATGACACGAAACTTAAAAATAAAATAACAGATGGCGCTGTATGTTGGAAAGTAGAAATTGATGGGGGTTCAAGCAATGCATATATTAATATTTTCTGTAAATAATTTTATTTTCTACTTCAAAGGAGAAAGAAATAATTTCACGAAGAAATATTTTAGAATTTATCTTTGAAGAAATAATGAACATGAAGCAAATATAGTTTGAATCATCTTATTTAAATGAAAAATGAAAATTAAAAAAAATAATACTTTAATTAATATTTAAAAGATAATTTTTCCCCTTTTACTAAAGTAAAAATTAATTTTCAAAATTATTCGCAATAAAACTATTGAAACTCCTAAAATTGTCAAAACCACCAAATCAACAAAAACGTGATACAGAAATTTTTAATTGAACTGAATTTTTATAATTGATTGTTAAAAGAAAGAAAATTTAGAAAAATTTTAAAAATACATTTTAGATAATTATAAATCTTTAAATCATTTTTTTATTTTCCTAATTTTTTCCGAACAGAAAAAAAAACCACACACAGCTATTATTTTTATTTTTTTACTGGCTTTAATATCATAGGCACATTATATCGAAATCACTTTTCTATATTCCAAATAAAAGTTTGTGGCTGCTTAGCAGCCAATGTACTTCCATAACTGACCATGACAATGACCATGAAGTATTTCTCCAATATCTAGCCGATTATGATAAGGAATATAGCAATGACTTAATGGAAACTTTATTAACCATAGCAGCAAAATTTTAAAACTTGTTAAAAAACTTTTTTCCGATTTCTAATATAATTTAAAATATTATTATGAGATTATTTAAATTTCCCAACCTATCTGAAATATTTAGTAGAATTCTTAACTTGAATTATGTCAGTGAATTATGAGTTTCAAAAATTTTTACATAGAGCTAAATATTTTAATCTTTTTTCTAACAAAAAAAAAAAAAAAAAAAAAAAAAAAAAAAAATTTTTTAGAGAAAATTTTCTTTGATGCTCATAAATTAATGCTGAAATATATCTATTGGAATATAATTTAACGTTTGGACTAAACTATTTCTAGGTTTTATTTATCATGCATGAGTTTAATGTTATATTTATTTTAAATAATACAATATCTGAATAATCAAAAGGACTCAATGATTTAATTTTTAATATATAGGTCTAACAGTTTTGACAGCACAACATTCATTAAAATATATTTTATTTAATTTATTATTTTTACTTTATGATAATTCTCTCTAAAAATTATTTAACCTTGCTTTTAATAAATTGACGCTTGCTTTAAAACTATTTTCAGAAAATAAATAAATAAACATGACAACACTTATACAAAATGTTTTTTTAAACATCTCTTTATAAATTTCAAAATAATCAATGTGTTTATTATATCAAATGCATATATTTTTCTTTACAATTAAGTTACATTAAGGTAATTAACAAAAATATAACTTTAATTTACTTATTATTGATATTTTGTTTTTTGGATGCAAAATATTCTATAAAGTAAATTAGGTTATTTTCAATATAGATCATATATAAAAAACTATTAAAAACATTAATTTATCTTGAGTACTTTCCCAATACCCAAAACTCATTTATTTACTTTAAATATTTAATAAATAATAAATAATTTAATAAGATTTTTTATTAAAAATATTTTACAAATATTTTTCAATAATTGATTTATTAAATAATTTACAAGCATTTAAAAATGTTTTGATGGCCATTTTTCAAGTTTACATGTATTTGATATTTATACATGCATTAAATATATATTTAAATACTGCTGAAATACGTTGTTTTAAATTTTTTCTTAAGTAATGGTGAATATTTTATGATTTTGTTTTCGTACAAATATAACTATTTAATGGAATCCAAAGCCCTACAGAATAACAGATAATACATTTGAACTAATAAGTATTAGTTTTCATACTCTAGTATTTATTTAAGTTAACCACAGGAATGAGAATAAAGCGATATTGTTGAACTTCTTCCTTAATTGTAATAAAGTTACTAAAGCAAATGAAGCACTCTAGAACAACATGTTTAATGAAAGAAATTCAATTTTTGGTGATATCTACTTCTTTTAGAATAAATAAGTCTTGTTATTGAAGAATTTATTGCATCGAGCTGTTGGTTTAGTATTCTAGCAGTGTTGTTCCATTGCGTTAGTTGGGAAGTGCCTATTTGCACAACGTTGATCCCGATATCTTCTGCGGACAAATTAGATTATTATATTGATTTTTTTTCTTCAATTTCTTTCCTAAATGAACTATTTATATAAAAGTACCTAGATATATAAGGATAATGTAATGCTGTTGATATACTTAAAATACTTTGATGGAAATGTATTTAATTTTATAAGCGCAATTACTATGTTGCAACATTGTCAAGAATCCGAAGAACTTTTGAAATAGATGTTTCATTCACTTTTATTTTAATTAATTTCAAATTTGAAATATTTGATTAACATAATAAATAACGTAAAGAAAAGAACCGTAAGAGTCTAAAACCACCAGTATTTATTTCAACTGGTTTTAACATTTTCAATTTATTACTATTGTAAATTTATTTTATTTTATATTTTCCTATGCATTTAAAATACCTTGAAAAATAATGAAAATCTGCCTAAGAAAGTTTATTTTTATATGCCGTGGTATAGTCCTGATCTGCGTTTATTTCTACTTTTTTAGAGAAAATACCGTTGTTTGGTATTGTAAAATGTAGTTTTATTATTATAATATTCTGTTTCTGTCTCAATAATGTTTTATAAATACCTTCTTTTAAATTTGAATAAAATAGACCTTTTTAGAATTATATATTATAATTGAGCAATATTTTTTATTAAAAGCATGTTAGAAATTTTTATTCTTAAAATGAAATTAAAAATCGAAAAACTTACAAATATAGCAATTTCCTTCCAATATATCAGAAATTGTCTCTTACTATATACTAACGGACCAGCTGAGTTTAATTAAATGCAAACTCTCACTTCGAAGCAGTTTTAATTAGCGCTGCAGACATCTATGCTTCAGTATTTCTGCTTATTCTATAACGAAGGCAGAATTACAATTAAATGCAACATTTTCAATTAGGAGATTTTATTGGTTTGTACAAATTTTGTTTTTAATTTTTAAATTAAAATTCGAATCAAGAGACCGTTTCACTTTTCTTAATTCTTGGACAGATATAAGCCAATGTTACTTTATTTGTTAAATTAATCAATCAAAAAACTAATTAGAGTTTTAAAACATTGAAATAAGTCCTTTGAAGAATAAAAATTAAAATAATAACATTGTAATTCTAGAAAATATTTCCAAACTGCTCAGTATGTTTAAAGAAATAGTTAGAAATGTTTTTACGAAGAAAGAAATTAGTCATTTATTTTCTTCATTCTTATTTGTGGACGAAATTTTAGAAGCAATTAATATAAAAATAAAGAAACCATTCCTAATAATTTACTTTTCAACGAACTGAAAAGTTATAAGAAAAATATATTATATCGGAATACAGATAATAATGATTTAAAACCTTTTAGGAATTTGTTATATTTATTGCCTTATAGTTCCTTATTTTAATATAAACATATTTCAAATTTCTTATTTTCAATTTATCACTTAATGTTGGCGGTCAAATTTTAAATTATACTGTTGCTTCTATAATGTATAAACTCAGAACAATTGGGTAATTTTGCTGTTTCATTATTTGAAAATGGAAAGGCAATATTCTTCTTTATTGGCACAATAGCCCCATGGTGGGTGAAAGCAATTTGCCTGCTGTCAGATTTCGAGGCAGGAGATGTTTTCTTTTTACAGAGTAGGGTTGTCAGCCTTACGTCTAACAGTCATATTAGATAGGGAGTTACTGTTTAAAGTCGATTCTGAACCACTACAAACATATATCACACCGCTGGAACTCAAACCGTGGCAACGAGCGCCAGAACGTTAGCTACTCGGCCATCAAGCCCCGAAAAGACTATATAAGGGATTTAATTTAATAAATTATACTTTGCTGCATGCATTAGAGTAGTTTTGTATAAGTATGTTTAACTAAAGATGAATGAAATATAATTTTTGTTATATTGATGGAGCAACGGAGGATTTTGCTAACGAAGCAGCTATAAATTCCAATCTTTATGTAAGTAGGGAAGTTGCTTTCTGTAAAAAGCTCCTTTTTTAATAACAATTATTAAGAAAAATGAATAAATTGAAAATTAAGTCAGAATTAAGAAGTAAAGAAAAAGAAAATTATTTAAAGCAACTAAAATTATTACAAAAATTAAAATTAAAACTTTAAAATTATTAAAAAATAATGAGAAAGTTTTTAGGAGCAAATGCTTTTAGAGTCATTAAATTAATCCCTAATAAGCAGAACTCGAATTAATTGGACTTTAGAGGGAGACAGAAAAAATACGCTATATTAAGAAAGTCTCTAGGCTGCTTATTATTTTCTGAAAAGGGAGTATCTTAAGCGGGGTAGGCATTCAAAACATCATAATGCTTGGAATAGAATTAAATTTTAAGGAAATTTTATGAAGGAATTGCCGGATGCTATGAATGTCCAAGGCATGCCTGTCTAATATTCTTAAATCTTTGTTCTCAAGTCCTTGTATGGTTTCCATGTTAGGATAGGCAGCAAACCCCAAATCGGATTTGTGTAAGCGATCATTTGACGCATGTAGTATAAATATGTTAGTCTTTTGTTAGTAAGGGAAAGTTCAGAATTTTGGCAAATCAGTGGGTAAAAAAAAAGAAGCTTTTTATTAAAATTATTACACATGATGTTAATATGTCTGCTGAAATTTAATTTGCGCTTAAGAATGACTCCCATGAATTTAGCTTGAGGAGATAGACAGGGATATCAAAAATAATAATATTACCATTAGAATAATTCCTTTCTTTAGTCAAAAGTACTGCTTTAGTTATTAAGTTTAATTTTCTATCTACTCAACTAGTTTTAAAGAGTTTAATTATAAGTCTACAAAAAGTGAAAAATATAGTAAGAATTTTTATTTTTACTGAAAGGACCGTATCGTCTGCTCAAAGGCAATGGTGTTCGAGTAGTTTGTTTATAGAGAACGACATTCTCCTCATGTTGTTCTCTAAAATAAAATTTCGCATATTTTTAAAATTATTTATAATTTGATATAGATTGAAACTCTATAACATTTTAAATATTTTACGATATTTTTAATCAATTATAGATTATGGCAGCTGATCTTCTAATATAGTAAGACAGCTGTGAGATATTGACCAAATATAGGTTTGGTCAAGGGTTTGCGCTTTTCTCATCCTTACTAATTGACAAAACGAAATTTTAAAAGCAATGGTTTCCGTAACATTAGTTTTACTAACCATTGTGGTCTTTGAGATATCTTTATTGCGAGCAAACATTTTTTTTCATAACTACTGTCTAAAATGAAAGACAAATTTATCATTTTTTGATGTTAAGTTGATTTTGTAGTATATTATCTAAGTAATGCTTAATTTTACTTGTTATTAATATTTTTAACATTAATTTACACATTTAAGCTAGTGTTAATAAAATTTTTAAAGCAATTCCTTAATTATATATTATTATAGATGGGTACTTACCTTATCATATATAATTATAGTTATAGGAAGCTGTAACTTTAGTTAGATAAATTTTCTGTAAATCTGTATTAAGGAGCAATTTAGATAACAATGTATATTTAATTACCAAATTAATGCTTATATTCCATTTTATTTTATATAGTTTATGATAAAAATAGATTAATAGTGCCAGTAAGTTTATTTCAGTGCTTTTAAAGTATTATAAAATGAATAGAGTAATGTGGGAACTGTGATTTTAATTCAATAAATTTAATCAAGTTATAACAAATTTTTTATTCTTTCAAAATTTTCGTATTGATATTTTAAAATTCTAAATTAGATTTGCTTTAGTTTATTACTGTAATGTGAATCAATTCACAAATTTTTAAATAATTGTTAATTTATAATTCGGTTGCTATATTAAGAATTAAAACTTTAAACTTTATGGTAATTTATAATGAAGATTTAATATATCCATTATCTTCCCCAAAATATTCATTTATTTTCATTGCAGTTTTTACCTTACTTGCTTTTAATTCAATTAGTTGAATAATATAAAAATTAATATCAAAAGCCTTTGTTCTGTAAAAAATCTAGAAATACATCTGTTCTAGAACACATCCACGAGAATAACATCTTTTAAGACAGAAAAAATAAATAAAAAAGGAAAAACTATCAACGTTTTCTTATCTGAGATATGGTAGAAGATTGAAATATTAAACATATTCAGGAACATTATAAAGCCCTTTTTAAACTTTATTGCAATTTATTAACTGTTTTAGAGACATAAATGTCCTAATATAGTTTTGTTCACTTTTAAAAATTATATTTTACGAATAGTAGCTGATAGTTCCTTTCTTTTTTTAATATTATTTTTTTCTTAAGTATTTTTTTTTCAAAAACTATAAATAGTTTAATTGAGTTTAATTATTTTTACAATATGCATTATTGATAAACATTAATATGTTAAGCACGATTTTAATTAATAAAAAATTTAATAGGTTTGATTGGTTTTAATTGGATTTTAATTTGATTTTTTCGTTTGAGCTCTTTTTAAAAAAATTTTAAAAACTTCACTTATATAGAATTCTATGAACATTTGATTTATGACGTCAATATCGTTATTCATAAATTTAAAAACTCTTAATACTTTTACTTCTCGTGAAAGTTTGTATGAATAAAGTAAATTAATAGTTATATTCTAAACCATATTGTGATATTTAATTGCATGCGAGTATTTATATATAAATAAAATTTTCTGTAAGACA
The DNA here is from genome assembly GCA_021605075.1 of Caerostris darwini. Taxonomy (NCBI): domain Eukaryota; kingdom Metazoa; phylum Arthropoda; class Arachnida; order Araneae; family Araneidae; genus Caerostris; species Caerostris darwini. The sequence goes on from BPLQ01014910.1 coordinate 593,140, forward strand.
TTTAAAGTGAAGTATAAATAATTGAAAACTCATATCGTGTAAACTCAGAATACATTATATTTACAAAAAAATAATTTTTCATCTTTTTTCACAGGAGAACATCTTTAGTAGTCACTGCATATTTTTATGTTTTGTGCTCCAACAGGAATGAAATGTATAGTACGTGATTGAAATATATAAAGCCATATTTTAAATTGTTATTTTTCTCCCTAGTGAAACAAGCTCAAGTAAAACTAGTAAAAACTATGTTTCAGTGAAGTTATATGGTTGGTATGGAAAAAATAAGAAACAGAGTGAAAATATCATGGAGTTCTGAACTTTAGTGAAAGATAGCTAGCTATCTTTGCAAAGTCTTTTTATATTTAAGGAAATATTATTGTGTAAAAACTTTTGAAAACTACATTGAAATTTCAACAACTTTTAAAAAAAGGCTTAAAGAATGCATATAATATACACAAAGAATTTTTTTCATAGTTTGAATTTAGAATAAGAATATAAATAAATTTTGATACTTTTCATTAAGCTTAATAAAATTATGCAATATATATATATTAATACCAGGGCAACTATTAAAAATTAGTTGTATTTTTCGTACGTTGAGCGCTTTGACCAGAGGTGATTCACAACTGCAATGGCAGATACGTAAATATATTCAATGTTTACCCATTAGTCTTCGCAGGGGACCCACTTTTTACTGCACCCCCATTTTTGCCATTGCAATTTATAACGAATAAACCCATAATTTTTATCTGATTGTTAGAACCTTCTCTTGAAATTAAAAGGATTATCCAGCTTATTGATTTATCATGCCCATTGATAAAATAGACAATGAAAATTTCGATTTGGATTGCAACCTAGGTTTTAATTGAGCTTCTATAGTTCTGAATACCTGCAAGCTATTCACTAGCTTTAGACCCATTACTATTAATATTAAAATATGAGAACGTGATACATATAAAACAACTAAAATTATTTTATACAATCAAAGTTAATTTATTTGTTAATGATTTATATAAAAATTAATATTCTTAAAATGCTCTGAATTAAATACTATAAACTAATTAGTTTATAGTATTTAATTCAACTATTAGTTTATAGTATTTAATTCAACTACTAGTTTATAATATTTAATTCAACTACTAGTTTATAGTATTTAATTCAGCTACTAGTTTATATTATGTAATTCAAAGCATTTTAAGAACATCATTTTTTTCAATTTTTTACTTTATAAGTTACTTTTAAATATATAATATGTTATTGTATTTTAGACATATAAAGAAAGTTTATAAAACTTTAAGGTACATTCATACAATCAAACAATAATGTCTCAATTATTTTCAAAATCTCAGTTGACACTTAAGAGTAATTTGTTGAAACTGAATCCTTTCCTATGTTTCCCTATTCTTATTAAGCACACGGTATTTAGAATAGCATAGACGAGGATGTCTAAATATTTCTTTGACCCTGCAACATATCCTATTTCTAAGGTGACATAAGTAGAGGAATGGAGTCAAGTAATTGGTCGTTTAACAGTATTTATGTGATTAACAATAATTATCTCGCTTGAAGAGAAGACGTACGATTATACTCTACTGAATGAAGCAAAAATTATGGCAATTAAAATATCTCACTAATCTGTACTTAAAGGAAGATGAATTATGAGAAAATGATGCCTTTAGGGAAAGATATCTTTATATGATATAAGATACTTTAGTCTCTAATCTTATTGTGACGATCAGATGAGTGTCTTTAAATTATGAGTAGATTTTCTGTGAAATAGGGAAAATGATCCTAGGATTTAAAGGAATCATAGATATCAAATTGGTAACAATAATAATAAGTGTTATTATTTATAAGTAAGAATATTTTAGCTAAATCATTAAAAATTATAATGATTAAAAAGGTGATAAATCCGCCCATTTGTGGTTTTTAAGAAAAACGTTTGAGGGTCCAATACATTGTATTGAATTAAAGTAACTTAGTAATTTTAAATACGTATAATAATGATAGAGTCTAATTAATGCTAAAATATTTTCTCTTGTGTTTCAAATATTGAAACTGATAAAAAAAAAGCAAATAATTTTTCGTGTGTAAAAAGTAAATGAGGCAAAAATTAGAATTGTTCTTGCTCTTATAATAATAGGCCTTTATTGTTGGCGTTCAATATAAAACAGGGTTGTGTGATAAAATTTAAAATCAACTTATAGAAATATATTTGATATATTAAATTTAATAATTTCTGGAAATAGTTATAAAATGTTACGTTATCAGTAATTCTAGAAATTTTATTGTCAAATTTGAACTTCTAAAAAACATGGTTCGTGGATTCTATGTACATAAATAATCAAAGCGCAATGTTATATTTATTTTATTTCACATAATAAAAAGCAAAAATGTGTGATTAGACATGTGTAATTAGATTAGCAAAATGTGTACCTTTACGTGCAATTGGAAAATAAAATTATATCAAAACTATTGACAGGCCTCTGATATTATTTCTAAATGAAGAATATTAAAAAAAAAAACCCTTCAAAGAATTACAGAAAAATATAAAAAAATTTATATTTTGAGTAAAAAATGTAGCATATTCTATTGACTTTATGAGTAAGCATTCAGTGAAAGCTATCAGCGCAACGAAAATTATAATAAAAGAAATTTAATTTAAATTCTACTTGCAATTTTATAATGGTAAAACATAAATTTACTTCTAAACGACCAATGTATATTACGTTGCGTAAACTAATATATTACTATTTTTTATGATTATACTGCAATTAGGGTTTTTTTATCATCAATTTTTAAAATTTGTAATTTTTCACTGCACTGATTATATACTATTTACTTTTAATTGAGTATGACCTTTCATCATAAATTTGCAATAAATTATTTCGTATTTCATTTACTTATTTTAGTATTTATTTACTTGTGGTTTGTTGTAGACATAATTTTTAACTTTTAAAAACAATTTTAACTAATATTTTAGGCAGCTTTTCCTTTGCGCTTAAACTTGAAATGTTATCCTCTACTTCTGTAAAACGCTCTTTCCATCAATTGTACTCTTAAAGGGAGAAAAACACTTTGCGGCCGAAACCTCAAGATATCAATCTCTTAACACCATGCAACCTCTTATGGTTATTTTTAAAGTTAAATAAAAGGTTAATAAGGATAATAATTCTTTATTAATAAGGAAGTTAAATACTTGATGATAATATTTTTTATAAATATTTTTTTTTATTAAGGATTTAGCATTGAATTTAGAAAATGTAAAAAGGTCCAATTGAATTTAAACTGTACGATATTTGCTCTTGACAGATAAATACTGCAGAAAAGTATGATTTTCACAGATGACTTCCCATTCCCATATACACTGACGGAAAATAAAATACGAAGAAGTTGTGCTAGATAAACGAAATACGGGAGACGAATTTTCACATCTGCACGATGATGTCCATTCAAATTTCGCGTTAGACGAATAAGAATGGCACTAGTATAGGCCCGTATGAACAGAAATATTACGTTTACTTTAAACACACGATGTACACTTATTGAGCGTTATTTATCTTCTGGATTATGCGTTGTGGGCTTGATTTGAGTTAAGAATACTTTTAAGTTATTTGAAGAAGCAATATCAGTATCTCACTGAATTTGAGCGAGGCCCTGTAATAGGGCTACGAGGAGGTGGATTTGCTTTTATCGATATTGCAAAAAAGCTTGACTATGAAGTGTCTAGTGTGCATGGATGTTATTAGCAATGGTCACGAAAAGGTACTGTTTCAAGAAGACCTGTGACCAGCCGCATACCGTTTACTAATGAAAGAGACAACCGCCGTATTCACCGCATTACTGTAGAGCATTATACTGAATCTGCAGCAGAGATTCGAGCTTCTGTTGGTACCAGAGTGATACAGTAAACAATAACAATTTGAGTGCTTGAGAGGCACGTCGTTGCCAAACTCTGTGTAGCGTTCATGTCACTAATTCCAAATTACCCCTTGTGACTTTCGTGGTGTCAAGCTAGAGCTTATTAGAGAGCGGAGTGGAGATCTGGGCCGTTTCCGTGTCGATCGCAGTTATGGAAGTATTTTGGTTAGAAGGAGGCCAAGTGTGTGTTTGCTGCCAATCTGTCTGCGTTGTACGGTCCCTGAGGAGCAATTGCCTATGACAGCAGGAGCGTCTCTCGTCTCGTCACCCTTCCACAGTGACAGCAAATGTGTACGTTAGACTAATGATTGAACCGGTGGTGTAACCACTTTTTATCCCTATTCCAGGGAGCATTTTCCAACATAATAACCATTGTCTCCATACCGCTGCTGTTACGCAACGTGCTCTAAAGAGTGTCGACATGCTACCTTGGCCAAATCTTTCTCCCATTTAGCACGTACGAGATATTATTGGACGACGAATGCAGCATCATTAACAACAAGCACGGACTATTGTCAATTTGATTAACCAAATATAGGCATAGATCTTTATTTCACAAGATGACATACGACAGCTGTAGGACACAATGTATGCGCGTTGCATGGTTGCATTCAAATTCGTGGATACTACAGTGTTATTAATGTGCCCCCATTTCACATTGAAATCACTCTCCTGGGACATTTTGCTTAAATCTAATTCCTCTAAACTAATTCTTCTTGGTGGTGAGATTTCATTTACTAACAGTATAAATACAATTTTTGATATCGGAATATGAAGTTATATACACTTTACATGTAAATTTACCTTTCGAAAAGATAAACTGAATTAAGTTTAATTATATATATTACAAATTAATTATTGGTAGCAAAGTCTTAAAAACATCTTATAAATTGGAATATAAGTACTGGATTATTCTCGTATAATTTAAAAGTCTTGCAGAAAAAAATTGCAATCCTTTTGCACAAATATTTGCAACCTTGTTTCTTCCCTTGAATATTTTATATTGATTGAATATGAATTCATTATTTGGAATTATCATCTAATAAAACATTTGAATGTAAATGTACAAAGATTATTTTTTAAAACTCTACTAAGATGGAGTTTGCAATTACGTTTTTAGTTTTTTTTTTATGGTTGAGAATAATCAATTAAGTAAAAACTTTCTTTTAAATAACAGGGGATACTTTGTATGAAAAAGTAAATTAAATATGTTCAAAATTAAATTGAAGAGAATTTATTTTTTAAATATTAAGAAAACAGATAAATCTATTTATATTTATAGATCTATATGTAATTATACAAAATGAATATATTAAAGAAATTATTTTTTTATCACTAATAACATTTTAAATTGTATTATTCTTTAATGTCAGTTGAATTTCAAATTTCGTAATGAAATAAATTTTATAAAAAAGTCTGTATACATTCTTATATTTTAATACAAACTAGCAATACTAAACTAAATTTGAAATATAATTTTTGAATGGATTTATAACTATTTTTTGGATCATAACCTTATTTGTTATTTAGATTATCAAGTGTTATTGTACACATCCTTTTGATCATTTTTTGAAGTAAAATAATTTTTAAATACGGCCCTAGCTTTCTTACTTTAATCATCAATAATTTAGGTACTTCATAAATCTGAAAAATTATTATATTTGAATAAAATATAAGTTTATTATTTTTCATTTTTTCACTATGATAATGTATTATGTAAATTTGTATAAATAAAGACTATTTTTTGCTGAATTGGGAATATTTAAAAGAAGCATGCATGTTATTTTTTTATCATTTTACTTTAATTTAATGTATATTTATTGTTTTTATTTTTTTACTTTAAATTTCCTACGTCTATGAATATATCAATAATTAAAATTTTTACCGACATATGGGTTTCCTGTTTTGAAAATTACGAAAATTAAACCAATATATTATTAATTTAAAGACAAAATAATTCATTTAAAAAAAATATATATCAAGTAAGAAATATGAATTAAAATGTGTGGAAATTGAAGATAATAATTTGTCCAATATTAATTTACAACTTTTAGGTCTGACGTTAGTATCAAAGTCTTCTTGATTAAAAATTATGATTATCCAAATAAACAAATTTCAGTTTTTTAATTAACATTTTCCATTTCATTTCAATGTTATGCTTTATTTGTAAAACATTTCCTGAGCTTCTATGTATACACACATTAACTTAACTTTGAATTATATTTTGAGTTTTATTAATATACAAACTATTCAAATTTTACATAAACTAAATTTATACTTTCAGAGTACAAAAATAAATTTCCTTATAATTATTAGATAAAGCTGAAAATATTGAAGGAATTTAAGTAATACGCATAAGACCATTTTAAAAGTAATTGTATTACACTTGACTAATAATAAATTTTTTTTTAAAAGATACCGAATTTAAAGAATTTAATTTGAAATAGTTGTTATAATAATAATCTCACATAATTCAATATAGCAATTTTATATATATTTCAATTATAAGGAATAGAGTGATTAATATTCAATGATAAAAAAATGTCTACAACGTATAAAGTAGATAATAGACTTCATTCCAAAGTTAAAGAAAACAATATGATAGGAGTACAGAAAAATATTAATAACAGATTTACACAGTCAACTCTTTGGGTAAAAAGCTGAAACTTCGCCAAACACCGTTATTACTTCGAATTATTTCCAAAATATGCATTTGGTAATCAACTCATTCAGTATTTACACAGCAAAGCTTAAATCCAAGCGTCGGCTGAAGCTCTCCATGGATTTGGGCGGTGAAGATGAATGTGACATCGGCCAGATAACGCTATCGAGAACGACGTATTTCACACTACGGTCACCGCATTATCAAGCCGTTATCACAGGACGCTGAGAGCAGACATTTCAGTAATGAAGTTGAAAGGGCAAGGAAACCACGGACGG